>OZ059905.1:11220180-11342165 GCA_964057215.1 Oscheius myriophilus
TGGGAATGAAATGAGAATCAAACAATGGAGAGTAGGACACGTTCGTGAATATGCAAATGTACACAAATAAAAAACCACATGAACTCCATCAAATGCTAATCGTAAATGCACAAAACATACATAAAAACAAAGGAGTTCAGAAAGTAGGCAAACACAATGCACAGGTTTATCGGAGGAAGATACAACGAGCTACTTCTCAGATGATGACACGGTTTCTTCCCAATCCAGAGTAGTCGGTTTCGATTTTTGTATCTGATCCAGCAAGCTTCTTATGTCCAGGAATGGAGGTTCGGCGATTTCTTCTAGGGAGTCGATGAGGCAAAGGATGTGCTTCAGTTCGCGAGAGCAGTCCTTGAAGAGCTCCCGATTCCCGTCCCTTCTTCCGTCCAACTTGGCTAGTTTCACAAGCTCTCTGTCTGGAATTGGGGTGGTCGTTTTGCGAAAACCGGAGAAACCGACCTTTCAACGGAGCCCACGGGAGAGAAGAACATAGCAGCTCCAGAATCGTGTAGAGCCATGACTCCAGATCGTCTCTTCTTCCCAATGGCTTCAGATTATGCGCGGGAAGGCTGGCGTAGCGCACGGTACCGTGGAACACTTTGTCATTTCGGTACGGGGTCATGGTCTCTCTCTAAAAGGACCAGACGTATTGAGATATCTCTATTCCTTTGAATGGTTTATCTCTATGTATGTATGTGTGAATGTGGGATTGCTTCTCTTTCGTTCTAGGCTTACCTCGACATCGTACTTGTGGCTCAGTCCAAAGTCAAGGATGCAAATGATCTGGTCCCTGCTTTTGTCGGCCGAGTTCATCGCGAAGTTCTGTGGCTTTACATCCCTGGAGATATATCCGATTCCGTGGAGTTCTTCTAACGCTGCCAAAGTTTCTTTTGCAATCCAGATCCCAGTGGCCATCGAAAACTTTCGATTTCGCTGCGAGTTTTTCATTTTGTGGAGATCGTTTCCTAACAGGGTCATGGCGATATAGTCGCATCGTCCGTTTACTGTGCCCTAAAATCCGCAACGTATTTTTCATCTATTTCCACTCACCGAATCTATAAACTTGGCAAAATGGCGGAGCTCGAACGCTGAGGAAGTTTTTAGGACAAGCACCTCGCAGCTCACTTTCGATGTTTTCAGAGTCTCAGCCTTTAAAGCGAATGTCCTGCAAAATACATGTCAGCACGGCCTCCTAGAGTAAACAACCGTTTTCCGTTTGAACACTTAAAAACACTTCCAAATCCGCCCTTGCCGATCTTCTCAATAATTTTGAACGCTTGTCCGGTTACATTGACAACTTCGCCAACCACAGGTAGGAGACTTGTCTGCTGACAGTTGTTTACTTTTACCTTAGCACCCCCTAACATAACCATATTTGTTTAGAATTCATAGAAAGTTACCTCCGCCTGCTTCGGAAGCAAACGACAACTGTGTCTCTTCGAGCGTCCACAACAGCTCCTCCGGCTGCAGATGAAGTCTCTTCAAAGCGGACTCCTTCTTCGGCTCCTTGCCCTCCTTCTTACTGCCCTTCTTGCTCCCCTTCTCTTTGCTTCCCTTTTTATGCTTTTTCTTCTCCTCGCCCTTCTTTGCCTCCTTCTGCCTGATTCCCTCCTTCTTCTCCTCATCTTTCTTCGGTTCCTCTTTCGCCTTCTCCGCTGTCTTTTTGTCCTTCTTGCTCGTTCCAAGGTTCATCGGAGGGGCGGGTGCCGGTGGCATGTGACTATTCATGCTAGGAGTTTTGTCTGAAACATAAAGTATTAATGTGTCTAGGGAAGGTCTACATACCTTCCTTGTTCCTTTTCTTCGATCCGCATTGGAAGAGGACCACAACGGCTAGGAGGAGGGCTTGTAGCCAATGAACAAAGGGCAGAAGGGCATCTGAAGGCACAGGGTGCTTGGGATTCCACAAGACTTACCAGTAGAATAATGAGTAAGCCGCATCCGAGGTTGTCTTCACTATGAAATGATGTTATAGGCGTCGCCAAACGGAAATCTTATGCTAATTGCGAAAACATGCAAAGCATGCTCTGTCGACGATTGATTAGACTACGAATTTCAATGTCAACAGAGCATCACTTGAACATTCTAATGTTATTGGCAAGATTCCAATTTGGCGACAGCTATACCATGGGTTCCTCCAAACCGAGCGCAACGTTATTTCACGCATCAAATTTTTTATCCAAACAGTTGGTTTCCTCGAAAAAGTGCCAAGAGAAAGTAAAACAATTTACTAAACCACATGAACTCCATCAAATGCTAATCGTAAATGCAAGGTGAACATTAATATGAAGATTCTCGTCTGAAGGGAATTTTGCCAAGGTCACAATCGTTCTCTTCTTAACGTTTGAAGGAACTCCACAAAGCATTTTGACATGGGCATTTTGCCAGCAGCCCGTGACTAAGTGCTATTTGTTGCATTGGTCCCGCCACGAACGGCCACGAACAGCATTGGCAAAGTGTTAAAGTCTCGAATGTTGATTACGCGATTTTTCAGGGCTAATCGTGACGGGACAATTTGTTCAAATAGTCGGAAACGGGGGTTTGGCAAAATTCTAGTTCAATTTTTAAAGTGACCCAAGTTCTAAATTGGAAATCCGTGGCGTGTCAGTTTTCTGCTGTTGATGAGCTTTGACATCAACTTTTACGAGAACTCTTGTTCGCCGTTGTATAAAAATGCTTATTTTCTGCCATCATATCCCTGGGCAGCCGTTTAAGCTATCCTACATTGAAGTTCGTTGAAAAACGATCTAGTTTTTCTTGCGGGGATATATTATCGAGTTGAAATTATCTCAGCTTGTTAGATTTGAATTACCTCAGTTTGTAGAATTTAAGGAGCCTAAATCCCACAAATTTAGAAGGGTGAGGACTCCCCCAGTATGCAGAAAAGTTCTCCTAGTTTTCGGAGATTCACAATCACAGTAGAAGACTTCCATGTTCAGGAAATTATGTCCAGTGCTTGAAAAATAAAAGTTCACTCACTCCCCAAATAGCCTTCTGATAAACCATACAACACAAAAATATGAAACGTAATACTGCAACAAATAAAGATTACAACAAATAACAAAGTAGCAAGCTGAAAATTCACAACGAATTGTAACAGACACGCTTTATTCGATTTAGCTACAAGCTGGCTGTGACTTATCATTTCTTATCGTCACTCTTTTGTTCCTCAGGAAGAGCACTTTTGTGTTCACTCTTCTCCTTTTGAGGCGCCGGTGGCTGAGGAGTAGGTTTCTTGAGAACAGCCCTCTTAAGCACTCGTTCCTTAACAGTTGCCTCCAATTTTCGCTCTTTCTGGACAAGCAAGGGCTTAATCGGTTTCTCCGGAAGATCGTAGTCACTCGGGTTGTAGTAGGTGATGAAGAGCTTCTGCTGCGTCTCCAAGTCTCCTTTCGACTTTCCTTTGAGCACTTCGGCAACACTCTGAATGGTACTGGGCCCATTATCTACGTTTCCTTTCTTCTTTGTTCCCTTTTCCTTCGCCTCCTTCTCCCTTTTCTCTTTTTCCTTTTCCCTTTTCTCCTTTGCCCTTTTCGCCTTTTCCGCAGTGAAATTTCCCCAAGCCCTGATATACTCGACAGGCCTTCTCCTGAACAAAAACAAGTGTTCGCTATTTGAAACCTTACATGAGAGGGGCTGATTCGTCAAACTTCTTCCTAGGCACTCCCTTCGGCGGCTGAACCCTCTTCCTGTTCTTCTTCGGTCGAGGCGTCGCTCTCTTCATCTTATTCGTGGTCACCGTCTTCTTCTGGTCTTCCCTTGCCCTTGGCTTCATCTTCACTTCCAATCGGTCTGGATCAAAATATCTGCAAATTCAGTTATCGTCTCTCTCTCTCTCTCTCTCTCTCTCTCTCTCTCTCTCTCTCTCTCTCTCTCTCTCTCTCACTCCAACCAACCTCATGGCCGGGTCGATGCGACTGCGTTCCCCAACAGCCTGGTAGTTCTTCTTCCACTTATCCATCTTCTTCTTCAATCCATCCGTAGTGATCAGTCCGTTCTCCTCGGCCAGTTCCAGAATGTTCAACTGAAGCTGCAACAGAAGCATATCTTCGCTCCACGTCGTCTTCTCCTCAGCCGTCACCTAAACCTCCTCTTTCTTTGGTTCCGCTTCCTTTTCTCACAAGTCTACAAGCGTTTCTGAACGTGATCGCCTTGAGCGAGGTGTCCATGACGTGGCTCATCAAAGCGTCCGCCACTCTCAGCACTTTCGTCCGTTGGCCCATGTTGTCAACCAGAACCAATCCCTTCTTCTCCCTCGCTGCGTGAACAAGCCTCAATGTGGCGGTGTCCTTCTTCGCCAGAGCTCTCAACGGCCACGTCGGCGCATTCACAATCGTCAGGAAGTGTCTATGAAATTGGTCTTCGGCCATTTCCTGGCTACGGTAGTCCACAACCAAGTGATGAGCAAAAGTCTTGTTGCAACCGGCCACTTCCTCCCTTTGTGTCCTTTTCACGTAAAACTTGGCGGTTCCATCTGTCATCTGGTACACCCTCAGTTTCTGAGGCTCTTTTGTACGAAGGGCTTTTCGAAACGGGAGTAACATCCGAGAAGGGCTGTTGTGAGCCCAGAGAGCTACAACCAAGTGCTGTGTCATCGGAGGGTTCGGGTCTTGGGGGTCCGATGGTTCACGAGGCTCCGGTGTTCCGTGCTTCACAAGCATGTCCTTGATCTTGTCGAACTCTTCTATTTTCAGTCGACTTGTGTCTTCCGTTTGTTTTGGTGTTAACCACTGAAACGAAAATAGCTAAAACTTTAGTTGTTGAGTCGAACCGATCGATGAGCGAGTGGGGGCTTCTGACGCCACGAACTGTAGTCCGCTAACAATGAGTCAAACTTCTTAGCCATAGGTACTTTGTCCTTAGCTGAAGAAAAGTATTTTTATTTGAAACACGGTTAGGCTTACGATCTGGCACGTTTGGTAGGTACATGGTGTAGAGACAACGACGATTACGCACCAGCCACACCCACGGAGTCATTTTTAGCACTTCCTAAAGCAAACAAAAAGTTCGGTGTTACAAGTGTTAGAGTGTGTGGAGAGAGGAGATGGTAGCAAAAGGAGACAGGAGTGGTGAATGAATGAGTGAGTGAGTGAGTGAGTGAGTGAGTGAGTGAGTGAGTGAGTGAGTGAGTGAGTGAGTGAGTGAGTGAGTGAGTGAGTGAGTGAGTGAGTGACCTTTGCTAATAGCTTGAGGCGCTTTTTCTGTTCTTCATTGAAGGTAATCGGCGGAATGCTGATAGGCTGGATATTTGCTCGTTTCTTCCGCTCTTTCCTCCGTCGGGCCTCCTTTTTAGCGAGAATCATGAAGACTAGCAGGACCCCTCCTCCGCCGAGAAGGATCACCAGCAGGACGGCGATGACTGCAATCAGCCATGCCTCCACTGGAAATCGCACATGGGAAGGGAGAAAAGAAACGACCTACTCGCTGTCCTGGCGGTGGTGAAATGATGACAGGAATCAGATGGAGAACGGAACGTGCATTTGACGGCGCGCGTGAAGATACGTGATTGTTGTTTTCCGTTTCAGTGTGATGAATCGAAGTAAAAAATTGCTCGGAAGAATTCGTTCTCCATTGTTGACTAGGAAGTTAACATCTTCCTCTGGGTATTTCCACATCTCGAAATACCTCTTTTTCGTACTCAGTGAATGATGACTGTTCTATTTGTTATATAGGTGACGGATAATTATAAATGTTCCGATAATACGAATTTTTTATACACAAAGAAGCTATATTTATATTTTTCCCGTTGTTCTGAATTCAAAAATAGACCTCCAATTGTTAAACAACGAACAGAACAACGTCTTTTAGTATAAAGGTCCCGCAACGATAGACCGCAAACCTTTAAGATTTGAAATTTCGCGCGCGAAAAGGTATCCCAAAACTTTCTTTTGCAGGATTTTTGAGTGCGTTATGATAGTTTTTATCGGTTTTCTGACCGGTATTTTGCAAAAATAGATGTATGATATGAAATTAACCGTTCGGGCGGATTCACTATATAAGATGGGTTGTGTGAGCCTTTTAATGATGCTTGACAAAGTTGATAACAAAATGGCGAGATCTTGTTTTCTGTCTATTTTATAGTCTTTTTCTATCTTCTAGTCTAGCTCATATGGTTTGATTGGTAGTATAATGCAACGATTGTTTTGTTGCTGTGTTTCATTTTGACTATTTTGTAAATATTTCTTTTCTACATCAATCATCATATTTTTCAGGAAGGATGCAAACTTGCACTGCCTACCTTCCCGCTGCCCTAGGTTCCCCTATCAGGGGATATCACTCTTCTGGAAACCGGAACGACGATCATGTAAATTCGCATTTGTTTCTTTGAAAATATCCTTCTTCCAGGTGTTTCCGACCATTCCTTGCTCTCGCCAGCACGCCGCGGTGCGTCGCCTGTCTTCCTCTGGAAGGGCACCTGGATCTGAGCCCCGCCGCAGCATAGGAAGCGTCAGCGATGAGAAGATCCGTAAGTATTATAGTTTTCTCTTGTTCTCAAATCTGTAAATGTATTCTCCTGCTCATTAATGTGTTTTCAGGGTCTTCTTCGCCCCAGGCCCTGGACACTGAGCAGTTCTCCGTCGAGTACCTCGCGAATCTGATGAAGGAGCAGAAGCAGCTCGGCATGTTCCCTAAGATGTTCTCCCAAGTCGAGCGGCTTCTTGAAGAAGGTCAGTAGACCATTGTTAATTCCTATACAGTTGCTGTTTTAAGAAATCGCCCGTGTTCGTGACGCGCTGTTTCAAAACGAATTCGCTGGATCCACGGAGCAGGAGCTCCCCGAGCCGGAAGGCCCTATCGTCACCATCACCGAGAAGCTCTACGTGCCTGTTCGCGAATTCCCTGAGTATAACTTCGTCGGCCGTATTCTCGGTCCGCGTGGAATGACCGCCAAACAGCTGGAACAGGAGACTGGCTGCAGGATCATGGTTCGCGGCAAGGGATCGATGAAGGACAAGCGCAAGGAGGAAGCCCACCGCGGACGTCCCAACTGGGAGCATCTCGACGATGACCTTCACGTTCTGGTCCAGTGCGAGGACACGGAGAACCGTTGCCGTGTAAAGCTTACCAACGCCATGCAGCACGTCAGGAGGCTGCTCGTGCCCGCGCCCGACGGCACTGACGAGTTGAAGAGGAAGCAGCTTATGGAGCTGGCGATCATCAACGGGACCTACCGTCCTTACCACAGACAGGCTAACGGTTTGTCATTTTATCCACTTGTTTCGTTAAGATCGATTTTCAGAGAGCATCTCCAAGATGGTCACTCCTCTTCCGGTCCCGTCTCCTGGAATGGGTTCGCCCGAGGATTCGGATCGCAGCCCGTCGCCTTTGATGTCTCCCGGCAGTCACTTCCTGAAGAGCCTTGGCTGCAACTACGCCGGCGTCTCGCACCTCTACGGTCTCGGGTACGTCTTTAACCAGTTGCCTTATAATGTGGTGGTTTAGACACAGCCTCCTGGATCCTCTGACCGGACTGAGCCTGCCCGACACCCATCTGCCCAACATGCAGCCGACGTCTCCGTACCCGAGTGCGTCCAATCTGGTCAACTCGTTTCCGAATTTGTTCATGCGTGGATACCTCGACGAGGGAGACAGCGTGTCTACCTCTCCGATCAGCCGCAGGTTCGTTGTTTCCCCCTCTTGGTTCCCTTTGGCACAGTCTTGTGTGTTTCTTTTTTTCTGTGCTAAAGAGAACATTTACAGGTGCAGCGAGAACTAGCCGTGTCTTCCGGACGACTCCAACTAACCGTTTGTCATACATCCGGTGCCACTAGTTCCTAGGCAGCCTATTGCATGCTGTTTGAGTTACTGGCCCGCCCTCCTATATTTGTCATAATTTGTTAAGCCTTATAAGGCTTCCCCCATTCACAGAAACATTGGGTTTAATAAGTTTTACGCTTAAAGTTGCAAATTCTACTGGTAAATGTGTGCTGTGATATCATCAGTTGTGCCCACACCCACCCACCACCCACTCATTTTCTGTGAGTAGTTTGTCATGTTGAGTTTTCTGTTAATTGTCCGCTGATTGCGGATTACGTCTGTGCTTCCATCTCGTGTTTTATCCCAAAATGGGTTCCACACTATTGACCTGCACCCTGCGTTATACGCTGGTGCTCCCCGGTCCTGTAATTCCCGCCGATGCGATTCGTTAGGAATACTGACAGGGTCGTACTCGCTGCACCTGTGGTCCCATTTTTATTAATATGAATAAATATACTGTTTTAGTACCCTTCGACTACCGTATCCCTCTACCGTCATCTGCAATAGAAGTAGGATATTTGGTGGAAGATGAACTGTTAATAACTCGTTTTGGTCATTATGGTTTCAACTAACATTAAAGTCTCCACAGCCAACTTTTTTTCTGGGCGTCATTTGCGTGCCATCTCCATAGTTTCTTCTCCAAATGGATTTTTGTCAGTGAGCTGACTGGTTTGGCAGAAAACTACTTTGGATCGTCCAGTTGCTGCCATAATTATATTGATGGGCACTTTTAACATCTGCAGGTTCGGGAAGTAGGTACTTGTTAAGGCGCATTAAGTAGTGGTTAGCAAGCATGGCAAAATCAAGGGCCGGGCCGAGAAATTTTCTGAGCGGGCCGGGTCGGCCCGTGAATTTTCGATAAAGTTATTTTTTATGTAACTCCTTTCAAGATTAATATTTTTCCATTCTTTTTGTTGGAAAACATAGTTCTTAATGTGCAAAAGATAAAGTTTAAAGGAGGATTCGAACTACCCTATATAATGTTTTAATGTAATCCATGGCCGAGTGGATAAGGGGTTGGACTTTTTTATTTATGCTAGAAACTAAATCCTAGTAAATTTCAAAAGGAAAAACTTTTTTTCTACATTTTGGAAAAATTGTGTCTCGGCCCGGGCCGAGAAAAAAAATTTGCGGGCCGGCCCGGCCGGCCCGAACCGGCGTTAAATTTCTGAAGGTAATGAGGTTACCCACTTTTCTGGCCCCAAAGACGGGTAAGTACTGTTGACATCTGTTACGGATGAAGAAGTTTGCCTGTCGGACACGTCGAGATTGCCCAGGACGAGCTCATAAGCAACGTCACTCAACTTCCTCGTCACCCTGTACAAGAAGAACTGGCAGAACGTCCGTTCTCTGAACATCAAGTCCTCCATTGACAAGGATCAACACCTCTATTAATTGTTTGTGTTAGCGTAATGAATTTGTTGATCTTGCTCCGAGGGCAAGCACCAGGAGCTCCGCAGCTCCTCATCCGGGAGTTCTGCAGTTCGACTGCGCTGAAGGATGATACGCGTCATCACTCCCGTGTGCTACAACATCATCTCTGACAACATTGGACTTCGCCAACAACTTTACGTTCCCGGCGAGCGCTACCGGAAATCAGAAACCCCGCTGCTCCTGTTCCGGCCAGTGGATGGAAAGTCTCATTTCAAGCAATTTCAAGTCATTTCGAGATTTCTTTCTCAACAAGAGATATTTTATTTACAAGATTGGTTGATTAGGACACAACTTATTCGTATTTGGTAACTCGGAGAGAGGACGAATGTGGACAAAGCGATTCGGTAAGTTCTCTCTCTCTCTCTCTCTCTCTCTCTCTCTCTCTCTCTCTCTCTCTGTCTCTGTCTCCCTCTCTTATGTCGTCGTTGCGCTGAGATGCCGGATGGAGATAGTCGTCCGCGAAATCATGTCTCCTACCCGTTTGTCATGCCAACAGTCCATTTCGTCACACCCTTATTACTCCCTCCCCTCCTCCTGCTGCTTGACCCTCGCGGAACCTCATTAGACTTCATGTAGCAGCCTACGGAATGTACACAGCTAACATTTTCAGTTCCTATGCGCATATATGAGCCATATATTCTGTGGATTCAAAAATCTTTCTCGCTCAGCAAAAAATATCAATGGACTGGGCCAAGAGAATTTGAGAATTACGCCGGAGCGTATCCTTGCTAACTATCAGTAAAAGCAATGTCGGTTCCACTTGGAATCGCTTGAGAAGCCTGGATCGACTGATATTCACATCCTGTTTCACAGTTAGCGGAATACCTAATGATTTCACGTTCTTTTGGCTCGTTTTTCAGTCTTTCTCGCCCTGAGGCGTCATTAAATCCGTCCGAATTGGATATGCCCGTCGTAATCCGATATATCCGGGAGAACATCTGGTGTTACAGATGGCCCGATGGTCGGATTCTAGACAGACGTAATAAAAACAAGAATCAAAAGGATATACCGTATTCGTACGAGCATAGAGAACTTTGAACAGGTACGACAACTGGTGCAAGTATTACGGTACTACGCTTATGGTTAGAAGAAACGGGTAGCCGATGGGCAAATGATGTCACTTCTGGTGGTATAGACTGGTCGAGATTCTTCTGTACACGTCATTGGTCTACGTTTGAACGGTCACACTAGTTGATCAATGATAGTTTGGTATTTTCCCAATCAAAGAAAAAACAAAATACAGGTTCGGGAAAAATACACTTCAGTTCAGAGATGCGCCTGATGCGAAAGGTTCCAAAATTCCGGTGTTGACAGAGAATCCAGAATTTTCCTTTGACGGTATTGATTCTCAACAGCTGAATTTGGAGCCATATATAATGCCACTCGGCCCAAATGGCCTAACTAACTAAAATGAAAACGTGCAACCCAAGGTATGCCCTGGGGTAAAATCACTAGAACCCGATTAACAACTTCAACAGTTAGTTGCCGTAGACAATAATCTAAGAAAAATGACACAGAAACAAGGGCAATACGGTGCTCTACCAGAATTACAATACTATGCTGAAGAACAGGTAGCCGATGGGAACGTGGCCCCCTTGTTACTTAAACGAACAATTACTAGGCTCATAAGCGCACGAGTGAAACACAAAAAGACATCAATAACAAGACATAGACTCTTCCACAATTGCTTCATTGTTCATTTCACTCCTGCTTCTCCTCAGCGGGGGCGGCGCCAGCTCCAGACTTGGGCTCTCCGGTTCCGGACTTGGGAGCACCGTCCTTCTTCTTTCCTCCACAGCCGAGGACGGCGACGGCGAAGATGATCGACTGGATGCAGAGAAGGGAGAACATCGCCGCTCGAAGTAGTAGCACGAGATACAATGACTTCTCTGGCCGAGGAACTCCACGCGGTGACTTTGCGCTGCGCACGCTCAAATGCAAAAACTCGTAAACGTGAAACTTCAACGGAGTCTCGAACGTTCTCTTTCACCTAGGGAGAGTGATTCTACATGATAAACCGTATGAAAGTCATAGCAAAATGGAAGGTACTTCGCAAATGAGCTTTTCGAGTGAAAACCTAAACGAAACATGGTTGAGGGGCTTACGGTATCTGTTTATTCTACAGATAAGCGTAGTTCCGTAATCCTTATAATATACCGGCTGTTTTTGCCTTTCCTCTTCGCAGGACCTACGGGTTGTACCTCTTTTCGTGTACTTATCTGTGATGAAAACTGGGGAGAAATGGAAGAGAGGGAAAGAGAGAAATAAAAAGTGACTAAGTCAATTAGAAGGAAAATCAGCTGTCTATACAAATAATGAAAATGTTTATTCTGTCGTCCCTTGGAAAATTGCACTTGATTCATTGAATTTATGGTCCAGATCAACATTTGTTGGGGAAACACCTCCAGTCGTAGCCAGCATTTCCTCCGTAACGATCGGGATGGCCACTTTTACGAGTGGGGAAGAGGGAGAACACGTAGGGCTGGTAGGAAGGATAGGAGGAGTAACTGTAGGTGTAGGGGTACAACTGCTGTTGGGAGTAGTAGGGTTGGGAATTGTACGGCTGGGAGTAATACGGCTGAGCATTGTAGGTCTGAATGAATGCTTATTAGTATATTACCGTATCGTTGTCAATCTGTCTCTGTGTCTCTATGTCCCTCTGTCTCTGTGTCTCTCCGTATCTCTGTAATTCTCTATTTATATCTCTTGCACAGTTTCTCTCTTCACTCACACTGAATCCCGTGCTCCTGTACTGCGGAGCTGAATAATAGTAACTAGAATAGGAAGGGTAGTACCCGCTGTTTTGCAGGCCGTAATTTGGATAGCCTAAAGTTTCAATGCTGAATCTTTATTTGAATGAAGATACCGTATTGGCACAATGCCAGTTGAAGAGATAACAGAATTGAGAGGAAAACGTGGACGATCATCTGAAAAGTAAGGTTCTATATTATTAATTAAGAACAATAAATCAAAAGAAAAAGTTCAAACGGACGGAGAGAAGAAGGGAAGTTGTGACCTTAACTCCACTGGAAAATTCGCAATTTCGGCAATTGCCATAATCCGATTATTCGGTTAGCAAAGATCGTCCTCGACGAACTTTGATGAATCAGGGGTCACAGTTACGAAACAATCGTGGTAGGACATCATTGGGTACATGGGGAACAAGTAGGAGTCTTTAAAGATACGGATGTTGACGTATAAGAATGCTAGTAAACAAGGGCAGTAGGGGAAATAAGCTTCGTAAGGTCTTTTCAAATGAAAATATTCACTTAGGGATAAATGAGTGAGGAAGTATGAATGAGAGAGACAGAGATAAAAATGGTTAAAGGGAGAGAATGGAAAAGCTTTTAATCCGTCGGTGTATACGGTAGGGGTAACTTTTTGAACCCTTTGATCGTAAAAGCGCTTGTAGTGTCAGCAGCGGCGCCTTGAATGACTTGTGTTCGCTGAAGGCTGCTTCCAAAGAGTAACCAGCTGTCCCAGCGGGTCAGCGATCGACACGGTATATCCAATTGAACGCCTGATCGGCGGAAGGAAAGTGACCACTCATCATCTGTCCTTGAACGAGGAAAACACAGCTAACATATGTGATTGTGGAATGAAAGGGAATATTTAGAAAGGGCAAGTTGTTTTCATGAACCACACAACACTATTCAAGCAAAGGAAGACAAAGGCAAAGAGGGGTATAGAGAAAGGTAACCACGATATAGAGAAAGTGAGAAAAACAAAAGAGAACGAATCATGTAGATATATACTTATAAAGACGCTTGGCCATTTGAACCGGTTTTATGACAAACTCTTTTTGCAAACGTAAACTTTTCATACGATATTATTGTTTATAACAATGAATTACCCCTTTCGGTTTCTAAGCAGATAGAATGAGCTACAACGCATCTGGATTTGGAAGAGGGGAAGGGAAGATAAATTAACGGGGGAGGGAGATAAATTAGACAAATAGATAGAACGAGAGAGAGAGAGAGAGAGAGATAGGAAGAGAGGCAAAATATACTCAGTTGGTCAAAGTTCAGTTAGCTAAAAAGGTGAAGGTTCTTTGGTCCCATCGCGAACGGCCTTTCAAAGGAAGCTTTCCTAAGATGAAAGGGTTCCGGCTCGTTGGTCACCAACCTCCCATCGGACTCTTTCCCTGTGATGGTTCTTTGATGTCGATCTTGATAACCAACAGACAATGTTAGAAACCTAAGGATACTGTAGAACAAGACTTCAGAAAGTTCGAGACGAGGAGAGATAACGAAAACATCGGTGAAGAGTACGGTAGGTTTCGAGGACAATGAGACACGTGTTTTGACGATCCGTCGAGGAAGAGGCGGTTTTATGGCAGGGTTGACGCAACTGGGCGGCATAAGTCAACAGAATTACGGCGACTTGTATCTTCTGAAGCACGTAGACGAGGGGGAGGATAGGGAATGAATCACAATATATGACCAAAGAGGCGAAAATTCTAATCTTTATTTATTAGGTGGCTACGAGAGAGGCGGGGCTGCCTTGAATCTCAGGGGAGCGGGGCGCTGTGTCTTCAGACGGCTTCTGATGACTTCGGGCAGTTCCAGGAGACCCTTCTTGTCAGTCTGATACGTCTCCAACAGGGTAATCAGAGCACGGGTGGAGGCGATGGCAGTGCCATTGCACGTGTGCACGAAAGCCTTCTCACCAGTCTTCGTCTTGTACTGAATGCCTAGAAATTATTTTCTAGAGTAAGAGAGAGAGGCTTACCCAGTCTCCTGGCCTGGAAATCGGTGCAGTTACTGGCTGAGGACACCTCTCCGTAGAGCTTCCTTCCGGGCATCCATGCCTCGATGTCCACTTTCCTCGCCGCAGGCGCACCCAACTCTTCAGAAGGCATCTCCAGCATTCTAGAAGTTTTTATTATAACAAATCGTATATATAAGCTACTGAGTGTCTCAAAATTGAAATTGGTGTCTGACACTCCTAAAACACAACTATTTTATTCCGAACCTTGTGGGTCTAGAACTAGGGTGGCTGCCGAGAAAATTTGGGGAAGGGGCCAGCCCGACTATTTTTGAAAATCGTTTTTTAAACTGTAACTATGTTCGAAGTGAACGGTTTTAAGTTGAGTTTGTTGCACAACGTAGTACTACTCGTGCAAAACAATTTTCATGGCCGAGTGGCTAAGAGGTCGGACTGGCAATGCGAATTTGCCAAGTTCAAACCCCCGTCGGCGACAACTTATTTGCCCAACTTGTTTTAAACCGTGATGAAAACACAATTCCTTGAAATGAAATACTTTTTTTTGAACTTTCAGAAATTTTGACCTGGCCGGCACTGGCCGAGATTTTTTTGTGAGAACCCCGTACAATTCAGGTTTGTGGCTGTTTTACAAGAGTTGATCATACAAACCAAAGAAAAGAAAATTCCCAAAATGGTTTTGAAAATTAGACATTTCAATAGTTTTCGCTTGAAATTTCTACCTGGCCAAACGATCACCTACCCCCGCCAGAGACGTAAAAAATTATATAACTTCAAAAGTTTCGAAATTTACTCAACGTTGTCTAAACAATTTCCTTAATGCTACTTTAAATTGTGTCGCACTCACACACCTCAGAATTGCGTTGTCGACCAAACAAATGTTTTTGTCGAAAATTGAACGAATCTGACGGCACTCCGAGGGTGGCCGTGCCTTTTTCTTACCTGGCGTGAATTCCGAGAGATTCGAAGGTGCCCTTCTGCACCTCCGTGAGGTAGTTCAATTCGTTGTAGCTGTCCTTCGGCTCACAAACCACGAACATTTCCACTTTGGTGAACTCGTGTACCCTGTACAATTTGGCTTCCGTCGCAGATTTCGATATTTCTGGTCGGAAACAACTGAAAATTCTCAGTATTCAGCAGAAAAACCACCACTTACCGGCTAACGGAAACAAGTCGAATGGGCAGCTGTTCGGCCTCGAAGGTCCTTCCCCGCAAAAGGGCGGCGATTCCCATTTCCGCCGTGCCCGACAAAACCACGTTCCTATCGTCGTCCAGGAGGTACTGTAACTGTTAATTGACATGTTGTAAGGCTTAAATCACCTGCATATGCCTGGTGTCGTTCTTAAGCACTCCACAGGCCTCAGTCACACTCGTAGACACGAGGTCGGGTACGGTGACAGGCTTGAAGCCCAAGACACAGACTCGCTCGAACACGTAGTCCAGAAGAGCCTTCTCCAGATTGGCCAACGCTCCTGAAACAAAAGCCGATTCCTTGGGACAACATTTGGAAGAGAATGGCAGTGGAGTTAGACCTTTCCTTTTAAAACCCAATTCTTCGGTTCCCAATTTGTTCTTTTCTTCCAGGCTATACTGCTTTTGTGTTATCGAGGAAATAAGGTCGATCACATTTGTTTTTTGTTACCACAACGTTTTGGCCAGTCATCCGTTTCGAAACAGCAAGCGGGATAGCCAACAAACAGAAGGCAGACTGACAATAAGCGCTGTTATTTGAAGCTCCGGGTTAGAAGCCATGTGGCCCAACTGGAATCATGTCAATTAGCGGTATGCATGAACAGGTCCCCCTTGTGAAACATAGCTGGACAGGGAGTGTTTGGGGGCTTGATGCGTAAGCCCCCCAAATTGTGCCTCGGAGGCAGCGTAAGCTCCCCTATAATTTCTTGTTACTGTTTTCAACCAAACGCCGAATTACGTAGGTACCGCAAGCTCCTCACGTCCACCTATGCTGTGAAGGCGCGACCCCGCCATCAGCTACCGTTACCTTCGCGCGTGAACTAAAAACAGAGGAATTGTAGGATCGCACCCACATTACGGACGGCGCCTATGCGCTACGCCGAAATGCGGGTGCACCCCGGGTAACTCCTCAAAGTGATTATTTTCGAAACAAACTTTGCACACGTTTTTATACGACCCTAGTGGGAGCGTTATGATGATGTTTTCGCTGCCTTCTTCATACACCGGGACCCTCCCCCAACGAGGGCGACCGCCCAGTCAAGCTGGGTTGATATTTAATATTCGCTGTCTTCATAGTCATCGACATGGCGTTCTCTTCATTGGCGTAAGATTTAGAGGATTGCAATATGTACAAACTACAGCTGAATTTCATAGCACGTGGTTTGGACCGAAATCGAAAAGGAGAAGTGTGTATTTAAACAAGTTTCAAAATATTCACATCTTTGTTCGGTAAATTTGAAAATCGCCGGAAATAGACATGCGTAAGCACAGTCAAGTTTGAATGAATCATTCATCAGGTCCCCTAACGAATGTTATCATTTGAAGAGAAGGGGAATAATTATGGAATGAAAAAGAAATTGAATGATATTTATTGCGTTCAAGTTCCCTGAGCGATCCTGGCCAGTTCCTCTGGGCTAATGTCCGGACAATGCTCGTATCCGCCGTCGTCCTGAATCCCCTCGGCCGGCCTTCCTCCCATCGAGTTCGTCTGATCCATCGACATCATCGTCGACTGTTTGTCCTTTGACTTCTTGGCCTTCGCTCGAAGCAGCGATGACTTCACTGTCGAGTTGTTGGATCTGGTCGAGGCGGCGGTCTTGAGCGTCGTCTTATTCCTCGACGGTTCGTCCTTTCGTCCCTCCACTTTCTTATTCCTCTCTTTCTCAGTTTGCGAATTTGACACCAGCGACGACCTCTCCGACGGCTTTTCCTCCCTCGCCGATGTCTAAATCCGGTTCTCGCTCGGCTCGTTTAACCACAAACCTCCTTCCTCCCCGAAAGCATGGAAGAAGGCAGTGGTCCTCCGGGCATAGGCGTTCGTTTCTTCTTTTCCTCCTCTTTTTCCTTTGAACAGGAGACGAGGAATGACAGAATGGCCAGGTTTATTAATAGCAAGATGATCATATTTATGCGTTCTGAGGAGTTGTAGTTTGTAGTGAGAAGAAGACTCACCAAATAGAAGAAAAGAAAGAAAACCGCTGTCGAACAAGTCACATAAGGAAATGGAGCACGTCAAAGAAAATCGAAAAATTCGCGTGAGAGTCCACGCCAATCCCTGCCAGCTCCGCTCATTCACTGTTCCACCGTCGATCACAGCGGGCGGTTCTCCGAAAATGCTCATCATCCTCATCCTGCCGCCTCTCTTCGCCTGGGCAATGATTTCCTGTTCCGGAGGAGATAAAAAGGACAGCAGCGGTTGGTGCAATTCTTCTAAGAAACTTATGAATCGCTTTCAGCTAAACAGGCGATGAAGAAGTCGCCTTCTTCGATTCCTTCAGGCCCGGCTCCCATCAAATCTCCGAAAGCGGCGAGTGCGAAAAAGGAGGAAAAGGGGGAGAAGGTGGATCCGACGCAGGAGCAGCAGTCGGAGAAGAAGAAACAAGAGGCGAAGGAAAAGTCGAAGAAAGAGGAAAAGGAGAAATCGAGAAAGGAGGAAAAGGAGAAATCGAAAAAGGAGGGGAGTAAGAAGGAAAAGAGCAAACAGGAGAAGAAGGCGTCGGCAAAAGAGGCAAAGAAAGAGACGGCGAAAAAGGAGGGAAAGAGCGCAGACTCGGGGATCAAGACGTTCCAGTCGCAGATGGCTCCTCCGGAACAGAAGGGAGAGAATGTGGACATTGGAGCGTACGAGGAGTTGGGACCCAAGTCGGAGAAGAAGGAGACGCCGAAGGACAAGAAGGAGCCGTCGAAGGGGAAGAAGGACGCGGCCAAGGAGAAGGATGTGCTGGCACAGACGCAGGAATGCGCAGATTTCTCAAAGGAGCCGGTGGAGGAGGAGAAAAAGTACGAAGCGCCGTCGCCGTCGAAGAGGCCGAAGAAGCCAGAAGAGTTGGAGGAGCAGGACCCACACGACAAGAACCTCAAGACGATGAAGATTGTGGAGGAGGAGCAGGGATTCGACTAAGGCCAACGAGCAAAGAAGATTCCGTCTGCGATTAGTCGAATAAAGCATCTGCTTTTTCTCGCCACCCTGTATTTTCCAATTCAAAATAAACTCTTTGGAATGATTTCTTGGGGATCTTTAGGTAATTTTGGATTGGCAGCTGTTAATTTAATGTAGTGTAGAATTCTTCATTTATGACACACTTACATGTAATAAAAGATCAATCGGTTGTCAAAAAAACCTTGACTTCAAACTTAAAGTCCGTTGAGTTGCCTTATTTTCCTGGCATGTGTATAACTTGTAAAAGTTCAAAATTGCACCCACATTTGTCATTTTAGCCACATGTTTTCCGATGAGTCGCGATATTGCATGCCTAGAACGTTTTACAGGCAAAATTTTAAACTCTATGTTTCGCAGCCCCTAGAAGAACCGAACAGAACATGAAAACGATTTTCTATTTTTTGTTATGTATAGGTGAAAATTAAAACTTTTTCCGTGTACGGGCAGAATCGCGGGCCAGACCGAGAAAATTTTGGGAACGGGTCAGCCCGAAATTTTTGGTCGGGGCCGGGCCGGCCCGTGAAAAATTTGGAAGCGGGCCGCAGCCATGGTTGGTGTGCACAATAAAGAGAAACGGATTTTGAAATGGTCATGCTATAATCACAGAACGCTTAGGACGAGGTGTGGCCTATCCCCTCAAAGTCAGACAAGATTTTTCTCTCACCGACAAATGTGTAGCTCCTCTGTCCGCAGGCCTCCGTGGGATGGAGGAGAGATCTCCAGGACTGAACGAGTCTCTCGGCCGTCAGGAACTCTCCCTCCTTCTTCTCTCCGAACTCGGCCACCACCTTCGCGTTCTCCTCTCCGCCCACTGGAACATCCGGATGTGACATGTTCGGAATAGCCACGGCCAGGTCGTACAACTAAAAAGTGGTTACGTAATCTTGCTCCAGTGCTACAGTACCTCGTCCCAGAGACTCTTCAACTCGGCCTCCGTCATCTTTGGCTTCTCCTGAGTATTCATTATTTCCTGCAGGGCGCTCCACTTGGCCCTCAGGGCATCAATGTCTCCCACGTCTTTACGCGAACTAAAAAGAAGCGTTCCACTAACAAAAACTCAACAAACACTATATTTTTCTTGATATTTTCGTGATTTGCCTCATCCAGGAGGTAGTCAAAGTCGACGGCTGGGCGGAATTCCGTGCCTCTGGAACCGGAAGTCCCGAGGCTCCTGGTGACGCTTCTCGCCAGCCGACTGGCATCAAGCAACCTCCTCATCGCTTAGATTGACGGTTTTTAGGAAGAACACGAACAGAAATAGAGGTAATCGGTGAAAATTACATAATAAGAGGGCAAGGAATAGAAAAATCTATAATTCATTGTTCTAAAACCCATTGAGATCCGGAAAAGAACGGACGAAAAGTGACAATCTTCCAAATTACTTCTTGCGTTTGGCGTCGAACACGGCGTATCGCTCCCGCGCCTTGGCGATCTGGTCGAAGCAGTGCTTCACCTGAAAATGGAGCATACTTGGGTAAAATAGAGTTGAGTTTGAGACTAAGAAATACCTGCACCGCGAATTTAAGTTGAGGGGGTCACGCCGAGTCAAATTTCTGATTTGGGGGACATGCGCCACACACCGAATATGGTGTGGGGGGTCATGCTAGACATACCCCGCAAGGAGTTTGCTAATGTGTGGTTTGAACCCCTTTACTTAGATAAGATTTTCACCGTCAAATGATGGACGCCGGTGGGACATACACAAGGAGAAATTGACTTAGCTACCAGAAGGCCTTGGCGGGGGGGGGGGGGTTCAATAAACAAAAAAGTCGCATCTCTTAGCTACAAGAAGACAGCTTGCCCTGGCACACTCTTCTATGTATATTTTTTATTGATAAGTTCCATTTATAAAAGTGTTGCATTAAAGTCTCCAAACAGGTTCTCTATCGTAAGTTGTGCAAAAGATGAGTCTGCCAGCTCTCACCAGTCATACCATAAATCCCTTCTTGTGTTAGCTGTTAAATCTCTCTTCTTAATTCACGCGCGCGACATAACATAGGAGGGCCTCACAGACAATACAGCCAACAACGTAGCTAACTTGGGTTCCAAATAGGCCAAAGACCAGTGGTGCCACCAAAGAATAGCCCACAAATACGCACTTTGACGTCACGTATGCGTACTTTATTTTCCAAAAGTGACGTTCCGCTGCGTTAGGTACCGCAATCCGGGAGAGACAGAAGAGGTCATTTCATACCGCGTCCTGCGCCCCGACGGTCTTCTGCCATGATCATCCAAGCGGCCCTTCTCCTCACTCCATTCGTCGTCTTCGTCGCCTCTCTCGCCCAGTGCGGAGGAAAGAAGGAGTGGGTTTCCACCCTCCCATCCATTCCAACCCATCTCTTTTAGCGACAAAAAGGGCAAGTCTGCCGCGGCGCCTCCCAAGGCACCTGTCCCTCCTGCCCCGCCGGCACCCGCTGGTCCTCCTCCCCCGGCTCCTGCTGCTCCTGCTGAGGAGAAGAAGGAGGGTGAGGGCGAGAAGAAGGAAGGCGAAGGAGAGAAGAAGGAGGGAGAAGGAGAGGGCGAGAAGAAGGAGGGAGAGAAGAAAGAAGGAGAGGAGAAGAAGGAGGGCGAAGAGAAGAAGGAAGGCTCGAAGAAGGATGGAGACAAGAAGGAAGGATCGAAGAAGGAGGGATCGAAGAAGGAGGGAGGCTCGAAGAAGGAGGAAGGATCCAAGAAGGACGGAGACAAGAAGGAGGACAAGAAGGACGAGAAGAAGGACGAGAAAAAGGAAGACAAGAAAGATGACAAGAAGGAGGACAAGAAGGAGGAAAAGAAGGTAACTTGGCGTGGGAGGCAGAGTGAAAGTTGGGTTTCAGGAAGAGAAGAAGGACGAAAAGAAAGAAGATAAGAAGGACGACAAGAAGGACGAGAAGAAGGATGATAAGAAGGAGGAGGACAAGAAGGACGACAAGGACGATAAGCAGAAGACGGACGCCGACAAGGACGACAAGAAGGAGGAGTGATTGATACTCAAATGAACTCGTCTGTAGTCCCATTTTTGTGTTGTTGTGCTTAGTTCTGCCCTTGGTCATTCTGTCGTGTTAGTTTCTCATTGTTGTTCAAATGTGTTAGGGTGCTTTCTTTAGCTGTCATAAAGATTCCTATTGGGTATTTACATGTTAGCAATGTTAGTAGGAGTTAGTTTCCGATGACGGCAACAACTTTCCTTTCTGCACCCATATTCACGTTCTCAAGCTTCACTACATATAAGCGGTAGTAGGGTCGTCACAATTTTAAGTGTACGGCAAATTATTATTAAATAAAGGTCTGCCGCCATTTTTCGAAACTTTATAATGAGGGGCTGTCGCAAACTTGACCTCCGCGGTGAGTTGCCCATGTAAATCTTCACAACAAGATGTTAGGGTGTTCAATCCGATGGCTCTGTACAGGGTGTTACGGGTAACCGTAGCCCCGGCGTCAATTTTTTGGCACGGGCCGGGCCATTTCGAAAATTTTGGTCGGCCCGGCCCGTTTACTTTGGACCACCCAGTCATCCCGGTCGATGACATTCCTTTTTGTACAATATTGACTTATCTGTTAGTAACAAACATTTTGTGTTGCTTTGATTTGTTCTGTTTTTTGTCAATTTGTTGAGCTTGTTGTCCATTGTTGTTGAAAAATGTTAGGGTTGATTTTAATGGTTGCTTCGTTCAGCGCATGAATGTTACAATAAAGATTCCCATTGGGTATTTACATGTTGGCAACGTTAGGAGTATTAGTTTCCGCATGACGGCCACAACTTTCCTTTCTGCACCACCACACGATGTTAGGGTGTTCAATCTGTTGGCTTTGCAAAGAGTGCTACGGAAAACCGTAGCCTTTTTTGCTAAGCAGCCGTGGGCTATGCGTTGCCTTTTCAATTATTACAAAGGGAGGGTCCGTTAAGGCTGGTGATGGCGTCATTTTAGTCTCTATTGACAACCGGCTGGTACGAATTACGGTAGGCCACCCACGAATTGATTGCAAACGGTTCAGGATATAGCGGAAACTTTTGACCGATACTGTTGCTAATTGTAAGTCAGTCTAAGTCAGTCAGGCGGTATAAAAGAATGACAAATTTCGCAATACGAACCCAGTCTATATTGTAACCCGCTCTCGTGATGACCCTAGTTTAAAGGCAAACCCCCAGTCCAAATTCTACCTGAATTTCCGAATTTCGTATATAAATTACACTTATTCAAGCATTAACGACATCGCTAAGGATTTCATGTGCTTCACAACTTACATATTGGTGTCCGTATTTGTTGGCTGCATGTCCCAGCTGCTCCTGTTCAAACTGCGCCAGGGTGGTGTTCATCCGATCGACCTGTAGTCGTGCTCAAATTCTACCGTATTCTAGCCCTACCTTCGCCTCCAACTCTGCCGAAACGGGCGGGAAACACATCCAAAAGTGTTTCAGGAGCTCCGTCAGCGAGTCGTGGATGTTCCGCACCTCCGCCATTTCGCGAGGCGTCAGATCCCAGCTAGTCGAACTCTCTCCGTTCTGAAATGGTGATAAATGAGCAAAACTAGCTCTCTAGCTCACAGAATGCCCATTCTCCTCGTTGTCGTGGTAGCCGTTGCTCACGCCGTCGTCTCCCCAGTCGCCGTCGAGGCGGAGTATATGCTAAAAAGAGGCGAGAATTAAAGAAAAGGACATTCCCCTGCCTCATCCGTACTTCCGTCGAGGAAATCCAAAACGAGTGATTTGAGGTGAGACGCCTCCTCGGGAGAATACCTCTTCTGAAGAGGAATTGAGCTAGGGAGGAGGTGGCACAAACCACAACGGCCGTGGCCACAGCTGAGACCTTCACTCCTTCTCCCTCGGCTCCTGTTTGATGCCCCGTCAGTTCAGAAGACTCCAGTCGCTCCTCCTCCTCATCCACTATCCTCTAAAGCTCCAGATATAAAAGAAAAGAAAGAAATCTCACATTTAGCACGGCGAATCCCTTGCCCGGTTGATTTTTCTCTCCGTTGGCGGCCTGTGTTTTGAGGAAGGAGACGATCCGTTCGGAGAGGTAATTGCATCGGCGGACGAGGGTGGTCTTCGGGTTCGGACGGAACGTGTCTGTTTTCTGAAAATAGAGCCATGAAGTTGAATTATTTTGGGAAAACCTGTTAAGGACTGACCTCTGTTATGGTTGAACATTTTTTTAAACACTCGTTCATACCTGGGCAACCTACCGCGGGGGTCAATTTTGCGAGGCCCCCTTCAATTGTTGAAAGCTTCGAAAATTTGCGACGGGTCTCCTTTTCTAAGAAAAACCGCCGAAAACTTAAAATTGCGACGCCCCTACCGCCCCATATTGGGGAGCTTGCCCATGTATGCACTCGTTGCGGTGTTCTGAAATGACGGGCAGGTGTTTTTTTTTGGCGGCACGGCCGGGCCGTTTATGAAAAATAAAATTTTACATTTTGTATAAATTGGTACAATTTATACAAACTTATAGCTGTTTGTACTTATAGCCGTCGCAAAACGAGCATATTCAGCAAAAAGCAGCTTTTTCTCTGCGTCTCGGCTAGTTGCACACTATTTCCGCCTGCGCATCGCACGAATGCTGCATTGAGGCCGTTTTGGCAGGATGCCGCTTTGGCGCCAGCTATAAGTGTTTGTAACTAACATATAAGTCAATATTAGTCGTACAAAAAATAATGTTACCGACCGGGATCGAACTCTGGTCGTGTGGGTGGCAATCTGACTCAGTGGTCCAATGTAAACGGGTAGACCAAAATTTTTCAAATAGCCAAGCCCGGTCCGTGCGAACCCCGCTTTATGTAATTACCGTATGCATCCTAATCAGGCAAGGCCGTTCCCCGCCCACAGCTCGCCGACACCGGACAGAGCTAAAGGACTGTCTCTCACGGTCCCGCCACGATTTTATATAATATTCTTGTATGAATTCGGATAGTGCCGTGGATAGTAGCCGTTTTCATTTGACATGAGCGGACAAATCCGCGGGTGAGTCCGTGGGAGTTCTGCGCAATTGTGTACGGAGCTAAATGCAAGCAGGGTGCAGTTAATTTTCAGGTCTAGAGGCGGGCATACCGCTCCAGTACACACGGCAAGCTGTGCGCCGCAATGGACACAACGTTATTAAACCGATGGTGCCAGCAATGGGGTAGTCCCCATTGCCGGTCTACTCACCGCATTGTACTCTGCGAGAGTGTTGTCATCGAGAGAGTTCAGATCGAATCGCCTCCTCTCCACGCCCTGGCTGATAATGTTGTCGATTTCAGTGTCATCCATTTTCACACATTCCGCGAACGGATCCGACGGGTTCGGTAGCACCTGAATCCCCCAAATATGAACAGAATAGGAGCTAACAAATACCTCCCGTTCGCGATGGTAATAATGGGACTGGAAGAATTTTGACCAGAACTGCTGCTCCGTCATTTCGTGGGGCACGAGTTCCAAGTGTTTTCGCTCCACTGAAATAATAATAATAATAATAATAATAATAATAATAATAATAATAATAATAATAATAAAGACTATTATAATTTTTTTAAAACTAACCAGCCGGGTATGTATTGAAAATGGCCCGTATGATTTCGGCGTTGAGGTTGAGTTTGATTCCATTCGTGCCTTCCTGCTGGGCGATACTGGCCAGGAAAGCGCCGTTCACACCCGTCGCCTCGTCAGACGCATCGGCCTAAAAGGAAATAGTAGTACGTGACACTCGGTTGGGGAAAAACCAGCTAGCTGGCCATGAGGTAGATCATTTCGTGACAGGCGATTGTCACAGAATACCGGAGAACTCACGGATTTGTAGTGGTCAGCCCAAAAGTCGTTAGGAGTGATGAGTTTGGAGACGACCAGGTGCTGGTAGAGCATCTCCAGCTGTTGGTTCTCCCGAAGGAGCTTCTGCTTGGCCTCCAACTCTGCCTGTTTAGAGCCCTTCTCCTGCGAAGCGGCCAGCTGAAATATTCGAAATGTGAGAGGTACTGGCCATCCTGCATTGCGACCTCTTTATACAAGAGAGCTTTAAATAACAAAAGCAGTTTGCTTCATCTAAAGGTAGTTTAAGGCCTAGTAGTGTATTTCGGGAAAGTTCCCCGCAAAGTATCTCAAGTCGAAGTCAAACGAGACAAATAAATCAAAGGAATCCACAAACCTGATTGACCCTTGCCCTGTGCGCGAGGAGGGCCTGTTGCAATGTCTCCTTCAGCGTATCTCTCTGCTGAATCAGCTGCTCCTTGCTCTTTCCGGGTTCCAGAAATACAAAAGTGGCCTGGTCGTCGTTCTGTAGACATATCTGGAGCTGCACTTTGTCTTTCGACGGAGGAGACACCCGTTGCCCTGAAAAAAGACATAAGAACAACCCCTAAACTGGAACCGTACCTTTAATCTGGACGAATTTGATCTGCAACTTCTCCGGACTTGCGTTATCTCGCCACTCCACAAAATTTCTAAAAAGCGCGATTTTTCAAATTGAAAATAAATACCTACTTGTATATGCAGACACGTCCTATGGGAGAACGACCTCCGCCCGCCTTTCTGTACTTGACGTGGTCGACCTGCAGCAGCAGCTCATCACTCAGGCCATCCATACTCCCTAGACCTAAATTAAACACTGAAAATTGCGTAAAAATAAAGAAATTATTATACAATTTAAAAAAACCTTCCATAGCCATGGAAGGTTTTTTGCAATTTTTTTTTGTTGCAAAAATGTTCAAAAGTTACTGTAAAATGTGAGCGCAAAAATTTAGGTCGCATTACGTACCTGTTTCAGATTACACGCTAGTACCTCAAATGGCTACGGTGGTTTGATTATTTTTAAAGTCGTTTACTGGTTCATTAAAGTTTTGTGCCGTAACCTTTATTGTTCTGCTCTTTTATTGATTTTTAAGTAATTTATCATCAAGCAGCATGTCCCGCGAGTCTTCGCCTTTCGGCGAAGTTCGAATCCAGATAACTACACCGGCCGAGGATACCCTCGCCTCCTTCGAATCGCCCTCGCCGAAGCTGTCCTTCTCCGTTCCTCTGACGTCTACCGTAATCCCGATGGAAGATCTGATGGAGGAGGAAAAAGAGGAAAAGGAGAAAAAGAAGGCCAGAAAGTCTGTGGATGAGACGAAAACGAAGAGGAAGGACACGGCCACTTCGCTCTCCTTCACCAATTTCTTCCACCGTTTCACTCGATCTGAGAAGGAGGAGAAACACAAGAGCACTACGAGCATCGCAGAGGAGGAGAAGGTTCTCGACAGACCCGACAAACTCGTTCTGCCGGATGTAACCGACGGAGACTGGTGAGAATTGGGCTTTTTTATACTTAACCGTTGATTTTAGGACTGAACTGAGGACCATGGGGACGGATAACTTCCGCACGGCGTTGGATATGGGCAATGAGACTGGCATGCCGATCTACGAGTGGAAACCGGACAGTTTGGAAGAGACGCTGCTGGTCGAATACGCCCCGGGCAGGAACGACCTCATGCGAATCGACATCGACAGTTCGGAGATTGATGACATCGAAACTGTCAGTTTTATTTATATAATTATTTGTCGTTTATTTTTAACAGTTCTCACGGTTGGGGTTTGTTTTACAGCTTGCCAACGTTTGTGTCTCCTTTTGTTCATACCTGGTCAACGTACCGCAGGGATTTTTATTTATATACCCCCTCTATTAAAAAAACTTTTCAAAATTAGCGACAGGCCCCTCCCTTTATAACAATTGGGCAAAAGTCAAATTGCGACACCCCCACCGCCGTGGATTGCGGAAGTAAGCCTACTTGTTTGGATGAATTTTGAGACAGCAAACCGTCTTTCAATTGTGAAAATTCCAAATGTTGCCAGACTTTTAGCAGCCGGTAATTTTCAAAGCGCCCACAGTTTCCACTGTACGACAAGCGAACTTCTTTAATGACAGGCCAGGCCAAGAAATTTTTTTTGGACGGCCCGGCCGGCCCGTTTATGAAAATCAAAGTTTTAATTTTTCTATAAATCGGTACAATAATTTTTTAAACTGCTTTAAATAATTTAATAAAGTTTGTTACTAGCATATAAGTCAATATTAGTTGTACAAAAAGGAATGTCACCGACCGAGATCGAACCCTGGTCGTGTGGGTGGCAATCTGACTGGTCGGCCCAAGGTAAATGGGCCGAACTGGCCAAAATTTTCCAAATGGCCCGGCTCGGCTCGTGAGAATCCCGACAACAAATCATATTTTGAATTCTTGTTGTACTTTTAACACACTCAAATATTAAAAGATGCTGTGGTTTTCACTAAGTAATTTATGTGTCTCGACACGAAATTTTCAAAGCGTTCTCTGGCTTTCTTTTCAAAGCGCTTCTTTGTCATAAGGTATTCCATAGATCTCCATCCTTTTTCCCCTTATATTTTCTCCCTTTTCAGTCCCTGACAGCCATGTTGGAGGAGTTCCGTTCGGGCAGCATGCGCTCCTTCTCCGACGAGCAGTTGTTGGCAATGAGAGCGGCCAAGGAGGACCACGAGGACGTGACCAACCTCCATTTGGCCCTGTATTCGCTAGACGACGAGGGAGAAGGAGACGTGGAGAGTCGCCTGGACGCCGTTTGCGACAAACTGGCCGAGAAAATGATCAGCATGCACAACAGACTCGCCGATTTTGTGCCCAACCATCACTCCTAGTCACCCCTCTCTCGCAATTTCGCCCCTTTTGTATTTACTTTGTCTCTCCGTTGTCTCTCATTCCGTGTGAATTCGCTTTAATCGGACATAAATATGGGTTTTAGGCTGCGACGCCATGCTGCCCAGGACCGAATTCAACAGCATTGAGGGCCTCGTCACCTGGCTCAACAACCTTGAAAATCAGCCGACTGGTGGGTTATTTAAGTGTTTTTGGGCATTAAGATGGGGTTATTTTGGCGTGTTAGTGGGGTTGTCACAAATATCGTTATGCTGCTGAGAATACCCCGTGTCGAGCGGCCTAACCGATCTAGTCTTCACAACAGGCATGGACGACAGTCGTGACGGCTTGGGGGGCATACCTGGTGAATATACCGTAGGGGTATACTTTGCGACAGCCCCCTCCATTAGAAAAACGTTTCAAAATTTGCGACGGGTTCCCTCCCTTCATAAAAATTGAGCAAACGTCAAATTGCGAGACCCCCACTGCCGCGGATAGCGTAAATTGGTTACTATAGTGGGTGTCTTGCCTAGAAGGATTATGCTTTATCGCTAAGCTTTCCTCAGGCCATTTAAAAAAAAGAGGAATGTCTCGCCGCGAGCGAAACGACGGAGCTGTGCTCATGTATGTTGCACAATTACCGTATCCATTTCAGATACGGCCGCCTCTAGCGTAGCAGATGCCTGTAGAAAATACAAGGATTTATTGGAGCAGAAAGTGAGCGAAGTTGAGCAGATGCTTCTGGGCCTTAATATGAACTACTGCACTGTGAGTTTTATTTTATTCCCCTCTTTCAATGGAACTTTTTCAGCCGATGGCTGTCGCTGGTCTGAAAGTCATGTTCGAAGTGAGTTTGAGCCGTAAGATGGATGAGGGAATGGAGCGCGTGGCCGAGATCTTCCACGAGTACCTCACCACCGGGAAATTCGTCAAAGAACACGTTCGCCTCCTGCCCGATTTCTGTGAGTTCTTAATGTATTTTCCAAAGATTTTGGTCCATTTTGAACCCCTAAAATCAACCAGCTGGCTGTCATTTACTCCATTCTATTTCAGACCTTCCCCTGGCCCGCGAGCTCGGATTCTATTGTCTGAACGTCAAACAAAATGTGGGATTTCTGTTTTTTTCTGTTTATTTCTTCGTTTTCAGGATGAATTGGCCTACAGTATTTCCAGTTTGGCTCTGAATCTCTACCTTAATGAGAACGACAACTGTGTCACCTCTCTTCATTCCGCATTCTTCGCCTCTGCCATTAAAAGGGGCCAATTCGAAGAGGCTAAGAACCACGTCTACACCCCCATTACCTCCATCGTGTCCGAGGTGAGGCATTATATGGTATAACCGGGGTTCTCAAATGACGGGCCGGGCTTTTTTGGGACGGCCCGGGCCGGGTATAAAAAGTAAATTTTAAATTTTGTATAAATCGGTACAATCATTTTTTAAACAGTTTTATACAACTTAATAGTGTTTGTTACTACCATATAAGTCAAATTAGTCGTACAAAAAAAGAATGTCACCGACCGGCATCGAACCCTGGTCATGTAGGTGGCAATCTGACTGGGTGGTCCAAGGTAAACGGGCCGGCCCGTGAGAACCCCGCAGTTTGGCCCCATTCTTATTATTTTGTTGACTTCTGTATATTTCCAGCTCCCTCCCTCGGCCGAACTTGTCGATGTGCTTAACAAAAGGGCCCGTTGCAATGCGCCCGCCCACTTCGACGTCAAGTACATGCTGCTCTACCTCTACTACGGATCCATGATTCTCCTCAAAACCGTTCGTTTCTTTCGCTTTGTCCCAATAAATATTCTCTTTAGAACGATATCCATCGTGCCCTCCAACTGCTCGAGATGTGCATTACTGTGCCCGGAGCCTCGGCCAGCATCATTCAAATGGACGCTTTCAAAAAGTAACATTTCTTTTAATTCTTGTTTAATCATTTATCTTTTAGGTACTACATCGTGTCCCTTATGGTCAAGAACTCTATCAAGGAACCTAATGGCACCTCTCCTGCCGTTTTGAGGGCGTGGAAAGCCAAGTTAGTGTATTCGTGCTCTATTGATAATTAACCGTGTTTCAGGGGAAGAAGTGAAACCTACCTTGCTCTCAGCTCCCTCGCTCTGACCCCGGGAAATCGCCTGGAGGCCGTGAAGAAGTATGCCAATGAGAAACGCAGCGTTTTTGAGAAGGTTCGTCGGGGTTTGGGGTACTCTGTGACACCTAGCTGGCACCAAGTTCGAATTATCTTTGCGTTTGGCTCTTTGACAGCTGGGTGGTTAGGATGATTAATAACGTTTTCGATTCCCTTGGTTTCAATAATTTGTTTTATACATTTTCTTTTCAGGACGACAACTGGGGCCTTATGGAGCACCTGGTACAATCTCTGAGGGAGAAGGCCCTCCTGAATGTGGCTAAGGTTCGTATTTTTCTGTGGATTGGTTTAACCCGTGTCATTTAGTCGTTTTCTTCTATTTCTCTGCCCAACTTGGCTCGTCGTGCCTACTGCGATGAGAAGGAGGTCGTGGAACTGTTGAAGGTTTGTCACTTTGTTTGTGTTTCTCGCAAAAATGTCATTGTAGTTGTTGGTTGATCGTGGAGAACTGGAGGCTGAAGTGGATTTGGAGCGCGGAACGGCGAAGCTAGCAATTTCTAGGCAACCGGTGACCATCGAGAGCATACAGAAGAAGGAGAAATTGTAGGTTTTTCAACCCCCTCTGACACTATTCACAGCTGGGCAGGGGGCTGGTAGCGCCAGTTGAACTATAAGCCCCAGCATGGCGCCAACTGTAGTTGACTGAAGTATGACCAACCCATTTCAGGCTGGCTGTGATGCGTGAGGAAGTGTCGCGTATGGACATAGCTGCCCAGCTGAACCCCGCGCATCTGGTGCGCACGGTGAAGAGCTCCGCGATGAGCTTCTTCCAGGACGACGAGGGTCTTTCGGAGAGTGCCAGCCCCATGGATGCATGAATTTGTAAATAGAAAGGCCGACGGGGTGCCTGCTATTACTGGTAAAAACTTGTATGTGCGAATAAACATGTTTCTTTTTTTGTTTGGTTTGATGACGACAGGAAATGCCGTGTCAGCGGTGTTGATATCTTGAATTCTCTGGCATTTGATAGAACCAGGTGGTTATCAGCAGGGGTGCGGGATTGAAAAATCCAACAACCACCCACGGGAGTATATATCCTGGTTTCTTCTGCTTAAAGGTGGTAAACTACGAATGTCCGATTGTTAAATGCGGGACTAATTTAATTTATTCGGGTTACACATTCCCTATGAGTGATTCAAAAAATGAATCAACCCGAATTAAAACGGCGGTCTTTGTCGAGAACACAGTTGTGCATTGTGGCCCACAAGGGGAAAAAGTTGTGCGATGTGGCTTTCCCAAAAAAGATCAGTGTTTCGCTGTGGCGTTTTCTTCAGCAAGGCGATCGTTTAAAAACAATTTCTTAATCCAACGGAAATTGCAACCGAATTATTGCTCCTGCTGATCATAGTTCTCACGGGCCGGGCCGACTTGGAAAAAATCGTCGGCACGTCTTGGCTTCGGCCCGTCTTTTCGGACAACCTAGTCAAACTGTCACCCACACGACCAAGATTCGATCCCGGTCGGGACACCTTATTTTTGCTAACTTAGAATTAGTTTACTTCTGTAATAGAAGTATAATAAAACATGTTTGTGGGGTTTTATAATTCTAACGTGAGCTGAAATAACGATTAAAAGACTTTTTTATTTGACAAGTTTACAAACCGGGCCGACACTTTTCTCGGCCCGCGTGCCGGCCCTTCTCGTGTGGCCTATTAAATAGCTCTTGAATGTTATAGTTTTATTTGAAATTAATTGAGTATTTTGTTTGATAGTTTTGTATAACGAAAGCTGTAATTCAGAAATGAATCTGACCGTTGTCGCCCGTCAAAACTGCGGTATTTGTCAAAAACACAGTTGTGTATTGTCGCCCACTGGGAGAAAAACAGCGTTGCGTTGTGGCTTATTAGAGAAATTGCAGTGCTTCCGTGTGGCCCACAAGTTGAAAAAGTGGTGAGATATGGCTCTTTTTTAAAAAGGCAGTGGTGTCACATGGTTTTCCCAAAAAGATCAGTGTTTCGCTGTGCCATTTTCTTCGGTAAAACGGTCGTTTTAACACAATTTTTTAATCGAATGGAAATGTCAACCGAATTATTGCTGCTGTTGATTGTTTTCGTGGGAAGTGCACCCGGCTGTCACGTCGACACCCTTCCCGACTTTACTTCAGCGTTATTTTTAAACTATTTTTGTTTTAAAACATTTTTTGTTTTTTATTAGCTGTTCATTGAGTACTCTGTTTAATTCTGCGTGCCATATGTTCTTTCTCCACTTTCCCAATTGGAGCAACTTTACACCCTGTTCCCGTCCTGTTTCTCTCGGTCACGCCGTCTCCTCCTTTCCGTTTCCTGGGAAGTCCCCCGCGTGACCTTCACTCCCGTTATCAGTCCAGCCTGTTTGTCCCTTTTGGCTGCGCTTTCAGATGCCGTATTTGTTGGTTTCCACCCAGATTCGCCTCGAGTGCGGCCCTACGTTCGTTGGAGACGGCAAGAGCGATAAAGATCTCATGGAGAGACTGGAGGCCACGCCTTCCAAACAGCTGGGCAACGAGTTCTCAGTGAGTTGGGAGTTTTGTGGCCTCGATTGGTCCAAGTGGGAACGACCATTTATATATGCTCTTCCTGACAGCCGTGTTGTCCAATGCGGCAATGTTTTTTGTCTCGAATTTGTTGTGGAGAGCTAGCCATCGGGGCCAACCATGGGAAAACCAAAATTACCAAGTTTTGGCTCGGATTTAATTTTTTTTCTGTATTTTGAGTTAAAGCACGTATTTTCGCCAAATCAAATCTTGAAAATCTCGAAAATCTTGAATCAGTTGAAGGCGCTCGTGCACATACATGAGCAAGCTACCTGTTCGACGTATGGCGCAAGCCCCCAAAGTGAGAAATTCGACTCGGTGCGACCCCCTCAACCGAAAGCCACATTCCATGTTTCTTTTCTGAGTTCGCAGTGAACTTCGGGTGCTTCGAAATTCTGGACAAGTGGTCCGAAACGTGCCAGCCCCTTATATTTTCATTTCCTTTTATTTCAGGAATATCTAACCGCCTTGACGCCGAGGGAGGTTCTGGATCGGTTGGAAAAGGAGGGCTGGAGGGTGGTCGGCATGGCAGGAATTGGACAGACTTGTGCTTGGACTCTACATAAAGAATAATAAATTTTGTTTCTTCCTCTTGTGTTCTTTGGGGGGGGGGGGGAGCTCCTTTCAACCGTACCCCTTGCTAATTCCTACTTACCATATACCATTCTTTCCATAACTTCGTATTTCAGCATTCGCTCTGTGGCTCAAATCGGCTGCTGACGGGTACACATGATATGGTCAGTTATCTCAGAAATGTAGCCAACCCCTGGCTGTTTCAGGTAAACCAAGCTACTCTCCTGAAAGTGGCGGCGGGGACGTTCCTGGCCGGATCCACGGGCCTCTATCTGGCTCAGAAATGGATGCAGAGCAAAGTGCGGAACCTGCCTCACTACGTCGAGAGTCTCAAAATCATCGGAGACCACGACAGAGCTAGGGTGGGTAGCTTACAGCTTAAAGAAGTGTTTACCCGTTTGTTTGAGTGGAATTCATTATCAGTTGTCTGACTCATCCTTGCTTTTAAGGAGGCACTGGGCCAGCCGATTCAGGTGGGAGCCGTCGATCTGGCTGACAATCGACACAATTACGTAGGAAAACAGAAAAGTGTCGTGAGTTTTATTTTTTAACCTTGAGGGTGCGCGCCGCTCCGGTGCTCTACTCCTGGGTTTCACATCCTTTTGCCTCACAGTTTCAGACAATAAATACACACACATACACACACACACACACACACACACACACACACACACGTTCCGGAAAGAAATCAACATTTTTTAGTTTTTCAACTTTCCACGGGAAAATGCCTAATATCTTCGTAAGGCACTTCCATCATCAAAAGATTTTTTTAATACTAGACATCGAGTAGTACCTAATCCATACAAAACTTGGAGGCTTCATTTCTTTAGTGTGGCCGGACAGGGTGTTTGAAAGTGCCGCGGTGTGGGATACATAGGCGCACACTGCATGGCGGGGTTCTCACGGTCCGGACCATTTGGAAAATTTTTTGTACGACTATCGGGGTTCTCACGGACCGGGCGGTTTTCAAAATTTTGGTCGGCCCGGCCCGTTCGGCCCGTTTACCCTGGACCACCCAGTCAGATTGCTACCCACACGACCAGGATTCGATCCCGCTCGGCGACATTCTTTTTTGTACGACTAATATTAACTTATATGTTAGTAACAAACACTATTACGGTATTTAAAAGAGTTTAAAAAAAATTATTGCACCGATTTATACAAAAATTAAAAATTTGATTTTCAAAAACGGGCCGGGTCGCCCCAAAAAATTTCTCGGCCCGGCCCGTCATTTGAGAACCCCGCTCCATGGACACACATACACACACACATACACACACACATTTTAGGTATCAGTTGCCTGTTTGTGCATAGTCATGTTCTCACTTATTATTTTCCAGCTGAGGATTCCGTTGACGGGTAGTTTGGACTGCGGCCATGCGGACGTCATTGCTCTGCGGAACAGCGAACAGGATCCCTTTGTTACTTCTCTCATTAGGTATGTAGTATGTTTCGGAAATTTGGCCCTAAACCGGCATCCGTGTGGATTTCTCCCTCTTAATCCTCTTTTTTCCAGGTTATCTCTGCAAGCGGGCGTGGTGACGATCTACGACAACCACTCGACGAAGGAAGAGTCTCTAGAGTCTGACTAGGATATATTCTATTTGTTTTTTTTTGTTAAGCCATTTAAATGAATATTTATACATCTCCTGTGTGTCTCAAGTTCTCGCTGGCACCGACCATCAAATGTCTGATCGATCCTTTTTCGTTGCTTTGTAATTTCGCATTTCCGACGTCGGCCGCTCGGCAAGATGGCCATCTCCACACTCATTCAATCCCTGCAAGGTAGGAATACCTTTCGGTTTTTATTTTGTTTGGCAGGGATGGCATGGCCGGAATTCCTCCAACCGCATGTGGAGGTTCTACTTCTGTGGATCACGTGGGCTGTCGACTACATTGATCTTGACTATCTTGAAGTGAGTTCAACTTACAGAAGTTTTGAATTAATGAGCCCGGTGACTGTCCTACCAACCCCATCCATTACACGGCTCGTGGATTTGGGCAGTTTTAGAGTCGGACTTGTCTGATTGCGCCTTCTGTTTACAAAACAATATAAACAAAATTGCATTTTTAGGACTAGACAATGCGGCCGGTTGAATTTTTTTTAAAATTCGAGATTCTAAATTGTGCAATGCCTCCGAAACTTCATTGCATTATCTATCACCAGAAAATCAAAGAACGATCCAGAATGCCCAAATAGCAAGAGTTGGAAAGTTTCAATTTCTGCCCGACGTTTAACAAGAGGCAGTCCTTTAACATGCCTGGAGCTTCCATTGAACCGCAAACTGTGATTTACAAACATTGATGGACCCCTGTGCAGGTTACCTCTCACATTGTTTTCAAATCGCGTCGAGAGTTTTGATGGCGACTTTTTTTTACCTACTTTGAGAATGTGTCCGGGGTTTTTCTTATAGCGAAACCCCTTTACTACGGTATACCTTCCCAAAAAGTGCTCCAAATATTCCTTGTGCTAAACACGTCTGGACACGGCACGCTCAAATAGGAGCCCAAAAAGCAAGGAATCATAGGTGAACAAGCCCCCGTAGATACGGTTGATGGGGGTCGCGCCGAGCCAACTTTATAACTTTGAGGAGTCGCGCATAGACGTTGAAAGAATATTGTGGGGGTCGCGCAAAACGGACCCCACAGGCAGCTTGTTCATGTATGCAAGGAATCCATTTTTTACAAGGCCCTCGTACCAAGAAAACCCCAAAACCAAGACCCCGCATGTACCATTTGTCCAGGTGTGGTGCTAAATAAAAAAGTGAATTATTGACTCCGGTTGGTTGAAATCTTGTCCCTTTTCTTGGTCTCAATCGTGGGACATTTCCTAGGAGTTCGCACCGAAAGCGGTTGATTCCGTGGAAACTCACGGACGAAAAATATTTTGAGTAGTGACTCCTAGAAGGTATTCGTTAGCTCGTCGCAGTGTGTCGCCAATACTAAAACAAGAAAAATGGACTTGGGGAATACTGTTTGGGCGGGTGAACTTGGTCCGAATTCATATCTTTTTTTTTCAACTGCTGCGAGATTGATATTTCTGAATATCGCAATTCTTTTGAGTCACATTCACAAAATATTTTGTTAATAAGACACCCGCGAGACACATAGCGCATTCAAATTCCATGTATTGTAGTTAAAGTTTTTCACGGCAAGGTATAGTCCATGACTGCTTGCGGTTCAATACATATTTCAAAATCGTGCACGCACAAGTGTGGGGTCCGTTTTGCGCAACCCCCCGAATTAAAGATCGCACTACCGACTTCCATTGGTAGTTCCTAAGTGAAAACCCACAGAATCAGACTTTCAAAGGCATTGTTAAAGTGCTTCCGCGTGATTTCTTTTGTTATCTTATCTCCCTATACTCCATTTGGACCACCTGGCGCTTTTCCCTCTCCCGCCTCATTTCATCCCCGAAACTCCAGAAAACAAAAGGAACATTCAATGTGGTTGTCCATAATCCCAAATTTGAGAACCACGCTTTTCAAAAACTATTCCGATGAGGTTCCCTACCTAGTAAGCCCTGAAATGGTTTCTTTTCCAGTACCTGCTGTGGTTGTTCCTGCCCATAATCGTCGTCTTCGTCCTGCCCATCATCCTGGTCATCTTCATCTACGGCTGCATCATTTTCCTACACGTCTACGGACTCAGACATCAGGTCTTTGATTCGGTCGTCAAGTGGAATCCCTTTTTTCAGATTCAAGAAGCATATCACACGAGTTACTGGAACGGAGCCAGAGTGGCCATAGCCTCGTTCTGGGACGCCGTCGGCTATGTTTGGCACGGTAAGTCACGATGTTTTGAGCGTAAATGTCGGTAAAAGTTGTTGTTTGTGTTACACACGGTTATAATTAATTCCCATTCATTATTTATACATTGGTAAGGAATAAGATGGTAGGGCTAGCGCGATTTCGATTTTCCTTTTTTTTTAAACGAGGCCCAGCTTAGAATTGTTTAAAGATGAAGATATTACTACCATGTCGCACTTATGGTCAACTTCCATTCTCGCATATGCCTTTGTGACCGTTGATCCTCGCTATCCAGAACGCATAGTTCATGACCTCCAATCTCACCTCGATCCAGCAGAATAATAGTGACCATCTTTGTTTAACAGATCGAAGTTTCTTCTCTACCATACATACTTGGGCAACCCACCGCGGGGGCCCATTTTGCGACAGCCCCCTCAATTATCGACAAATTCGAAAATGTGCGATAGGCCTCCTTCTTTAATATATTTGCCGAAAACTCAAAATTACGACGCCCCCTGCTGCCGCTTTGGGCGGAGCCATACCCTAAATTGGTGGGTGCGGCTGGGTCCGGGCGGAGCCCCCCGGATTTTTTGGCGGGTTCGGTGGGCCGGCGGAACCCCCCGTTTTTACGCGTTTTCGAGGACACAATTTTTGCCTCCCCTGCGGGCCCCCCCGAAAACCCCTCTCCTGACTCAGGGTCCCGATTTTCCCCGGCGCACCCCCCGCAGATCCTTACCCCAATTTAGGGTATGGGCGGAGCTTGACAATGTATGCTACCACAGTGTTCAAGGCCCTTTATCTTCTCAGAGACGCTCCTTTTCGTCAGGAAAGCCATCTTAATAAGAGTCTCAGGTTCATCCTTGCTCTTCTCCAAGCACAGCTAGACACGGAATGTTTAGGGGGTTAAGTCTGTAAGCCCCCCCCAAAATGGCGTCTCGGATGGAACATAAGCCACCAAATTATTTTTGCTAAAACTTTCAACAAAACGCAAAAAACGTTATCATTCGATTCTCAGTCGAGCAACCTAAAGATATTCAGCGCAGAATCACCGGAGATATAACCTCACCGCTATCTTCATAGAAGAACGGCTGGGGTGGTCGCCCCATTCGGGGGGAGAGTCCCCAGTGTATGAGGAGGGGTATGAAGAATTAAGTGAAATGAGCATGTAGGCAAAATTAGGTTTGAATATATAATTTTTTTTACTTTATAATGTGTGGGGTTTTTTCGGGTCTCACCCGCATCGCGGGTTAGCACAAAGGCTTGATCCGTAATGTGGGTGCTACCACTGCCAACCCCACAAAGTGAATATTTTCAAACCCAATTTTTTTATACGCAACCCTAATGCACTTTTTGATAACACACTTAGACAACCCACTTTTTTTAAACTCACCCGCGAGGGTAACAATAGCCAATGGTGGGTCGCGCTTTCAGAGGGGGTAGGTACGTTGTTCATGTATGAATATCGTCCTCTTTACTGGATTCCCTCTCTGTAGGCGTCCTTGACCGGACATTCGTTGGGAAACTGTGTGTAGCATGACTCCGAGTTGTGTCAGGGGAGGGTGTTCAAAACGGCTTTCCACCTCACGGAATCGAGAGACTGAAATGGACATGGCTTAATAAAATCATAGTGATAAAGCAAACATTTATCTTTATTTTCAACTGATACATTGTCCTTTGTCTAATTCCTTGTTTAGGCTACGAACTGCGTGGCATCGAGAACGTGCCGGACGACGGGCCAGCGCTGTTCATCTACTACCACGGCTGTCTGCCCCTCGACGTCTACTACCTAATCTCCAAGTTGGTAATCCACAAGAACAGAACCCTCCACTGCGTAGGCGATAAATTCATCTTCAAACTGCCAGGTATTTCTATCTCTACGCCTTTCTAATTCGTTTGCAGGATGGAAACCGTTGTGCAAGATGTTCAGCATCACGGCCGGAACGGTGGAGGAGTGCACCCAGGAGCTGAAGGACGGAAACCTGCTCTGTATTGCCCCAGGGGGTGTGTGCCAATAGGGCAAAGGATTATAAAGATATGCTTTCAGGAGTGAGGGAGGCTTTGTTCTCCGATCCGCAGATCTACGACATCCAGTGGGGCAAGCGGCTCGGTTTCGCCAGAGTTGTCATCAATTCTCGAACGGTCAGTGAGCCCTTCCAAACTTGTTTGTTTTATGATTCACTCAATTAGCGGCGGTTTGGGTTATGGCGGGCCAGCATGTTTTCTCTTGACTATTTCCGCGCCGTGTTTAGCCATACCTTAAATTGGAGATGTCCACATCCTCGAAGCACATACTTAACTGGCTCAACTGCCATAGTCTCCCTGAATTTTGGGGGTGAATATGGAAAACACACTTAAAGGCAGAGGCCCATTTAAAATGAAGAGGGGGACCTGTCCATGCTAATCATAAAACTCTCTGCATTTCACCGTGGAAAATGAGACTCTCTCGCCTACGTTACGCTATGGACAGGTCCATTTTCATTTTTCTGGGCCTCTGCCTTTAAGTGTAGGAATCAAGTTTTGTATTTTTCAAAAGTAGTGGGCTAACTAGGTTCAACAATTGGCTATTATTTGTGCCTACCCCTTTTATCCGGAAAACTCATATTTCTTCTGTGCGAGTCTGCCGTATCTGAATTTCTGTTATGAAATTCTGAAATTCCATTGCATTCAATGCTCACAGAATTTTCCAAAAAACACCCAAAATAAACTTGCCCAAATTTTGAAATATGGCAGTTTCATACTGTACGAGTCAAACAATCTTCGCGAGTACCTGCTTCTTGCAGGAACAAATTTTGCGTTTTTTTTGTCTGTTAATTGTATAGTCAAATCCTATTCCCATCCTTCTTGAAAATGACTACTATCATTTTTGTCGTTTTTCGAATCGCCTATTACAGCATGGAAATAATGGCCCCCAAAAGGGACAATCACCGTTTTGGAAGTAGGATTGGAAAGGAATATAATGCGAATTATTTTGTATAAAGTTATGCTACTCGCCGAATCTAATCGCGTATACGCCTAAGAGCAACGTCTACACATTGTTACCTTGTTTATACGAATTTTGGAGGTAAAGGAATTAGTTCTCACAATCCCGCAGCTATAACCCTTTGACCTGTCAAAAAAAGAAAACATCGACTGGAACGGTCCAGTAGTTATTTTGTTGTTTTTTGGTGAAGGAATACTCTAAATGAGGGTGATTTAGCGCTCCAAAATCTTCTCTTTTTCAGCCAGTAATCCCGATGTTCACCGAGAACTGTCGCGAATCGTTCCGAACGCCCGAATGGGGTCGTTCCTTCTTCCACTGGCTCTACGAGAAGACCAAAATGCCGCTGTGTCCCATTTACGGCGGATTCCCTGTCAAAATGGTCACTCATCTCGGCAAACCGATGACTTTCGACTACGACAACACCACTCCCGAAGAGGTTGTTTCCGAATATTCTGGGAAAACTAAAGATTTGTTCAGGTTCGACGGCTGATCAAACGAGAAGTGAGGAGCCTCATCCGGGACCATCAGCGGCTGCCAGGCAGCATTGTACGCGGAATCATGCAACGATTCCACGACCCACGGAAAACCGAGGGTCCCGAAGAGATTGTGGGTTACAGTAGTTTTACTCTGACGCATAGTAACAGTAAACGGGTTTTAAAAAATTTCGACAATTTTTGATTAACCGCAGTGGATTGCATTTTCCACGACTGCATTTATACTGCAGTTTAAGACAATCAATTAATACATCCTCCAGTAAATCAACTCGTGTTTCATTATTTTTGAACTTTCAATTTTTGAATCCTCAAAAGCTTCCGAATTCCCCCACTCTATGGCCTTTCCAATTGATAACTTGGGTCACTTAAAACAGAACTGGAAGCTTGCCAAGCCCCGCTTCCGCGTTTGGGCAAAGAGTCCCGCCACGTTAAACGATGTAATCCCGCGTATTCATTGCAATTCCTTACCTTTGGCCCTATGCCAATGCTATTCGTGGCGGGACCAAGGAAACCTATAACACTTAGTTCTTGCTGTTCCCATGCCGGTTTTTGGCAGTTGGAGTGGAGTTCCTTCGAACGTTTAGGAGGGAAAGGCCGTGACTCGCCAAAAAAAAATCGTATGCTTTTAACACCATACAAAAATGCGCTTTATTTTTAATTTATTAAATATGTCCCTCCTACACTTTGCATCTGGAAATTTAAGAAAAAATACTGCTTTCGGGGAAATACCGGTAATAGCAGTTCTGAAAGATGAGGTTTTTTTCAGGAATTGATGCGGGTGACGAACGGCACGACCGCCGCGGCCGAGGCGGAGTTGGCGCCTGCAGCAGGACAGCAGCTATAGAGTCTTCTAGATTTCATCGAATTACGGTGCGCATAGTCTTCACTTCATCAACGGTTGATCTCCCAGCGCTTGTGCATCCCTGTTTTAGCTCTGTATATATTTCATTCTTATCCTGTAAGTAGGTCATTCTGTGATCTTTGTGGCCAGTTTTGGTGATGGCTTTTTTACACTTTCCCACTCTCCTCAAAAGGACAAATCATAATGTTGCTTAATAGAACAACGCGTAATAAATCCTAAGCGCCTTTGTCTTTGTTTTGGGCATCGGGAGGGTGAATCAGGGCGAGAGTTGTTTACGCCTGGCGGTGGCCGACAACAGTCGATGAAGGACAACTTGGAGTGTACCGAGAGAACTACTTCCTGGAATCTCAGTCTGGCTCAGACTGGACCGGCTTAAAAAATGAATTCTGGTGACAAACCTACAGACTACAACTTAATTTCTAAGCGAAATTTGCCTCTTGAAATTTACGTATTCGCCAACGAGATATCGTGGGTTGAATGAGTGTTTTCAAAATAAAGGGCTGTTCTAGCGATTTCTTCATGTCACAGTTTTAATAATCTAAACTTTATTTAATAGCGGATACATTGAAGATTCTCCCAATTTTACACACAGAACGGGAAAAGAGGCAACTCAACTAACTAAACTTAACGAAACGCAACTCAACTCGGAGTTTTTTGGCAACCGATTGATCTTTTATTACATGTAAGTGTGTCATAAATGAAGAATTCTACACTACATTAAATTAACAGCTGCCAATCCAAAATTACCTAAAGATCCCCAAGAAATCATTCCAAAGAGTTTATTTTGAATTGGAAAATACAGGGTGGCGAGAAAAAGCAGATGCTTTATTCGACTAATCGCAGACGGAATCTTCTTTGCTCGTTGGCCTTAGTCGAATCCCTGCTCCTCCTCCACAATCTTCATCGTCTTGAGGTTCTTGTCGTGTGGGTCCTGCTCCTCCAACTCTTCTGGCTTCTTCGGCCTCTTCGACGGCGACGGCGCTTCGTACTTTTTCTCCTCCTCCACCGGCTCCTTTGAGAAATCTGCGCATTCCTGCGTCTGTGCCAGCACATCCTTCTCCTTGGCCGCGTCCTTCTTCCCCTTCGACGGCTCCTTCTTGTCCTTCGGCGTCTCCTTCTTCTCCGACTTGGGTCCCAACTCCTCGTACGCTCCAATGTCCACATTCTCTCCCTTCTGTTCCGGAGGAGCCATCTGCGACTGGAACGTCTTGATCCCCGAGTCTGCGCTCTTTCCCTCCTTTTTCGCCGTCTCTTTCTTTGCCTCTTTTGCCGACGCCTTCTTCTCCTGTTTGCTCTTTTCCTTCTTACTCCCCTCCTTTTTCGATTTCTCCTTTTCCTCCTTTCTCGATTTCTCCTTTTCCTCTTTCTTCGACTTTTCCTTCGCCTCTTGTTTCTTCTTCTCCGACTGCTGCTCCTGCGTCGGATCCACCTTCTCCCCCTTTTCCTCCTTTTTCGCACTCGCCGCTTTCGGAGATTTGATGGGAGCCGGGCCTGAAGGAATCGAAGAAGGCGACTTCTTCATCGCCTGTTTAGCTGAAAGCGATTCATAAGTTTCTTAGAAGAATTGCACCAACCGCTGCTGTCCTTTTTATCTCCTCCGGAACAGGAAATCATTGCCCAGGCGAAGAGAGGCGGCAGGATGAGGATGATGAGCATTTTCGGAGAACCGCCCGCTGTGATCGACGGTGGAACAGTGAATGAGCGGAGCTGGCAGGGATTGGCGTGGACTCTCACGCGAATTTTTGGAATTACTCTAATAATTCGTCATACGGAAATTATATGGCACGATGAGATAGATGATCCTGGACCTGGAGGCACCACACATTGTTTTTCTGATAGCTTTCAGTGATTTCATCTCTCATTCGAAGTTTGTGCAATCCTCACCTGTTCTGGTAGTTTTGTTGGGGATTCCCCTCTGTGAGTTCTGTGTTAAATCTGGGACTGATTGAAATCACAAGAAGGTCATCCTTACCTGTCCTCGATGATCTTTTCAGTTATATTTGCAGCAGTAATCCAAGTTCCACCTCGTGAGACCCCTGAATCGTTGAATCTACTCATCCAAAACGCCCCGTGCATGACAGATTATATGGCACGATGAGTGCCTTTGAGACCGAGACGAGAAAATTTTCGGAACGGGCCGTCAATATTTTTTTGGTTATTTTTAAGTTTTACATTGAATTTGGGCATAAGTATTATTGGGTGGGCTGGTCGAGAAAATTTTTAGAGCGGGCCGGCCCTTTGCTGCAGGCGCCGTCGAGTAACACCTGCCATGGATATTCTCGTTCTCCATTGAACAGATCGGAGCTTCTTGCACGCTTCAGCAGATTAACACTGACAATTGTTGCTGAATAGATCGAAGTTTCTTCTCTACCACAGTCTTCTCAGAGACGTTCCTTTTCATTATGAAAGTCATCCTAATCAGAGTCTCAGGTTCATCCTTGCTCTTCTCCATCATTTCTCGACAGACTCTGACAGTTGACGGGCCACCCTTAACTTTAGGTCCACAAATAGGGTAGCCCCCTTGACTCTTGGCAGAATTTTACCAAAATAGTGCCCAACACCCTTAACTTTTACGTTTTCGGGAGCTCTTCTCCTTCACTTGTGGTAAGCGGACTTTACGATCCCGAGTTATGAAAGTAACCTTTGAATGTCAGATTCGTTTTTCCAAAAGCTCAACCCAAAATAAGAAAAGTCATCCCCACCCATAACAAAGTAGATGAGATGTGAGAAACTAGTTTATCATCAAAATCAATAAATTAAAATAAGCGAATTCACATGATCATGTTGCTGGTCGACTGTCCACTCAGGAGTTCTTCGTTCGCTTCTTCAGGGAGTTCAATTCCTTCTGCAGCCGGTCCCTCTCGTTGATCGCATTCTGGAGTATGCTCACCTAAAATATCAAATTTCTACAAATCAAAATAACTTCGTACCTTCTGCCTCGTGTTCTGCTTGCTGGAGCACATCTCAGCCAGCTGTGCCTCCACTCCAGCCTTCTTGTCCGTCATCTCGGCCAGCGCCGCCTCCAACTCAGTCTTGTCTTCGGAAAGGGTGCTGATCTAAACCATTGATTGAATAAGTAAAAGGAAGCAATAAACCTGTTGCTGGGCCTCGCTGAGCTGTCCTTCCAGACGGTTCTTTTCCTCCCCGGCGGCTTCCAGGGCCGTCTCCATCGCGGTCTTTTCCAGGGAAAGAGCCGAGAACTGAAACTCGTGAATGAGATGACGAGATAAAAAAATCGACCTTTTCACGGGAGGTCTCCAGGAGCTTGTCCAGCTCATTCGCCTTGTTGAGCGCCTCCTCCACATCCTTCTCCAAAGCCTTCTTCTCGTCGATGATGGCGGCTTTCTGGCGCTCGGAGTCGACCAGCCTCCTCTCCAACAGATCCAGGCCGTCCTTGGCCTCTCGCAGCCTCGTCTCCACCGCTGCAGCCTCCCCGGAAATTTCGGAGACCTAAAATCCATATTAGTGGATAAAACTGGAAGAATGTTCCCCTTTTGTTGGCCTTGGCTAGCCTCTTCCATGGCAGTGCGGAGACGCTCCTGCAGACAGCCGATGGCGTCGTCCTTCACGGCGAGTGCGGCCAGGTGGCCCTGCTGTCCTCGATGACTTCGTTTCTCTCGGCCGCTGCGGCTCGCAGCATCTCCTCCAGTTCTTGGATGGCGGCCTCCTTTCGGGAGATTTCCGCCCGGAGGCGTTGTTCGCCTTCGACCGCCTGGGCCTTGGCTGCCTCGACCTCCTTCTCCAAAGCCTTCTTCTCGTTGACGATGGTCGCCTTCTGTCGCTCGTTGTCGACCAGCCGCTGCTCCAGAAGCGCCAACTCGTCCTTGGCCTCTCTGAGCTTCGCCTCCGCCAGATGGGCAGCTTTAAAATATAAGTATATTAAAAGCGGAGAAACTCTAACCTGTTGCTGGCTGTGGCTAGCCTCTTCCACGGCAATGCGGAGACGCTCCTGCAGAGCAGCCACTTCCATCTCCAGCGCCTTGCTCCTAAATTAAGCGACTAAAAGAAGAAACGGGAAATAACGAACCTTGCCACGGCAGTACGGTGGGTGGCCGTCACGGTAGTGTCCATGGGCTCTTCGGCCGCAGCTTCTTCGTCGTCCCACAGAGAAACCGTAGAAGGGTCGAAGACACGCGTTTCGTGCTAACAAATGGGTTTGTTACAAAGAGACAGGATTACCTGTGTCGTCCTTCTCCTGGCCTTCTTCGACGGCGACACTTTGCAGTTTCGTCTTCCCATTTCGTCCGCGTCCCTCTTCATCTCGTCGATCTCGTGTCGGGCGACGGAGAGCTTCTCCTCAACCAATTCTTTCCCTAAAACTCAATGTTTCAAAAAACACGATTCAAACTACCTTTGAAGAGTTCGTCATTAGCCTCTTCGAGCTGGGTGATCCTGGCTTGGAGTGCGGCGATCGACCCTCCGGTGACGGTCTTGTTGGCCATCGTTTTGTTCTTGATTTTTTGCAGCAGTCGGCGAACTGAAGGGTGGATTTGCTCTCGCGCTCCTGCCTAAAATAAGAGATCAAATGAAGAGAAGAGATAAACCAACATGGATCCGGGATGAAGAGCGACGATGACTGCCGTCCTGCTGTTTCCGCCGAGACTGTCGCGGAGGAGGAGAGTTAGCCGCGAGTCGCGGAAAGGCACGTGCATGCCCTCCTTCTTCTCCGCCAGAATGCGGATCACGCGAGCGAGGATGGTCAGCGACTGAAAAGATGATTAAATATGACCAAAGGTAATTAAATGGGCTAGCTCCAAACACACTTACCTTGTTGATCCCTCCCGCCTCTTTCAGCTGTTGTCCGGCCGTCTGGGCGTGTTGTTGGCGTTCCGAGCCGGCGAGGTCGACCATGCAGATGCGGGACTGGCGACGACTGCGGACGCCATCCTCGGTCTCTTCCGTCTCGATCTGAACAGTTGATTATATACCAAACCGCTCCTCAAAACCTCACCTCCATGACGAAGATGGCGTGCGATCGGCTGGACTGGTTGTTCATGGCGGTCTGGCCGACCTGGCGGGTGCTGAGGCCCTGTTGGACCAGCCGTAGAGCGTCCACGTCAGACGCCACCTCCTCGCGCACGGCTCCGTCGAGGGTGATCTTCTGAAGGCACCTGATGAGAAAAAAGGAAACTAAGAGTCACCTGATCCGCTCTGATGGTGACTTGGTGATTGTCGGAGAGGAGGTCCCTGATGTTCTCGTTGTAAATCTCGACGAAGGTGCACATCACCTTGTAGTTGTAGCGAGAGCCCATCTAAATGCAAAATGTAATGAAAACGGAATCTTTGAAAACAACGGAATCGTTCGATAAGAAATAGAAATAAAAAACTCACTTCGTTTCTCCTGTCTTCCAATTTGGCGAAAGCTGCGCCGATGCATCGCGGGATCAGGCCGCGGTCCTCGCCCTCCAGGATAAAGTCACCGTCTTGCGATGGGCCCATCATTGTGTACGTCTTCCCGGAACCCTTCTGGCCTGAAATTCGAAAATAAACAATCCGCGAAAGCAACGAACCGTACGCGAAGATTGTGCCACTGATGCCGTCGATGGCGCCGTCGACGATCTTCTTGCCGACACTGTCGAACACATCGCTCTGGAAACACGGTTATTGCAAGATACAAAAGAGGATCGCCGAAGGTAATAAAGCAGGCGCCTACGAAGTCTATACGACCCCAATTATAGCTGACAAAACGAATTGAAGGTAATGTAGCAGGTTCCCGTTGACCTTTTGGAAGACAGACTGACTTCTACGAATTGGTAGATAGTCAAATTCAGGGATCAGGGAGAAACACACCTGGTGGGACTCTGGGCCATAGGCCCCGTCGAAAGTAGTCCTCTTCCCATCCTGGGCGACGATGGACTTGCCGTCTGCGAAGAAGGCGGGGCTATCCAAAGCAGCAGGCCTCACTCGGGCGAAGGTTCTGACAAACTCGGTCGCCATTTCAGCCCACAAAATCAAATTAAATAATTATAAGATAGCAACAAAAGTATTCGGAGATAAGGATTTCGATAATTGTGAGACACAAAATCGTCGAAGAAAGGAGTTGCGGGACGAACCAGCAGAAGGACAATGAGAAAAAAGAAGGTAAAGAATACAGGCACTGCGAGTGAGCTAAAGGATAATCGTGATCATTTGTAATCGGCGAGAAACAACAAGCAATTTTGCCGTCGTATCTCAAACTACAACAATTTTGAGGCAGCTAGCAGCTGAACTGAATACCTTGATACAAACTCGGAGCTACTTGAGTTACTAGTAGCACGACAACAAAGTTGTAGTAGATTTGGGGCATTAATCGGAGTTCTTAAATACCATACCCGAATGGAGCAGCCTGTGCATATACTACCAATATCCAAGCACAATTTATTGTCTGAAAAAGACATTTTAACACAAACTCTTTAGAAATTCAAAAGTACATGGAATTGAAATGCCCTGGAAAAACAAACAACTAACAGGAAGGGGTCACAATAATCCATAATTCTGATAAAAACGGGGAAAGGATTAGCGATCGGCGTCGCGGGAGCTCTTCTTACGGGGAGAGCCGATGGGTCCGATCGGGTGTTCGACGAAATCGCCGGCGATAGGGGCCTCGTCATGGGGCAGCAACGGCTTGGATTCGAACGAAGCGATGAGGTCGCAGAGACGGCGCTCGGCAAATGCGTACTAAAAAAAGAAATAGAATATTAAACAGTATAACGACGAACCAGAGGCTCGGGTACAGCTTCGATTCCTGGCGGAGGACCGACCGCACCGTGCTTAAACCCCAACTAGTTAAGGAAGAGGATAGTAACTAACCATTTCGTGCATGGGATCGGAAGGCAGCGTAGGCGACCGGGGATCCTCGTCGTTGATCTCAGGAACAAAGTCAAACTGCTGGTCCTCGGAGTCTCTCTAAAGCATAAAATTAATTTCATTAAGGTCACCTCGCACCTGGTTGAAATCGGAAGGAGAGGTCGGCATCTTGTCAGCGTCATTCGATTTGGTAGAATAGGATGAACGCGAAGAACTCTCGTCGTCACTAAAAAACAATGAATTTGGTAGAAAAAAATAACTCACTCGTAGAGGCCCGCTTGCTCGCGAAGGAACAACATGGGGTCCGTCGGCAGATTGAAGCCTTCCGGCTGAGTTTGCGAGATGGCCTTGACAGGCGAAGCAGCGTAACCGTAGGGGACACCGAAGCCCGGAACGCCAGTGGGGGCGTCTGAAAATACGAGCATTGATCAAAACACATAAAAGACCTACAGTTCAACACTGTTTGCTTCTCCGTGGACCGCGGCGCGGGACGAGGCGTCTGAGGAGTTACAAGAGCTAGAAACAATATTTCCTATGTACTACACGGGCGTACCAGAATGGAACGAAGGAGTGAGGGATGCCATCGCAGCGTGTTTTATCCTGTTTAGCAATTGCAGGAACTAAAACAACAATTAGTAGAGCCATGGGGAGAACATACCAGTTCCAGTTCGCCAACACCGGAAAAGCCGAATCCGTAATTGTCCGTGTTCTTGTCGAACTTGTTGCAGACGAACTGGATGAACTTCTTCGACGGGGCGAAAACGTTGAAGTTGGACGATACCGGTACATTATGGATGATCAACTGTAAAACACAAAGAGTAACTCCAGTAACAAATAGATCAATCACTCTTTCAAACAAGGAAACTAACTTTATGCGTGGAAACAGCCAACATCTTGGTGACTCCCTCTAGGTTGTCACGGATCAAATGGACCAGGACGGGTTCATCGGTCAGATCCACCCACTTCCCGTCGTTCAGCTTGAACACGTGTGCTTCACAGGAACCGAGAAGATTCAGTCTGATGGAATTGTAAACTTGTAAAAGGGAAGACTAACCTATCAGACTTCAGCACCTCGGCGACCTCGTTACGCACGACTCCAGCCTTGACCACTGTATCCATCGCGGTGCCCTGAAATGTTGATACAATACACAGTGTCTATGCAAGCAAACAAAGAACAAAGCATAGCCGGCTTGTCTAATTGTTACGATAAAATGTAAAGAACTGCTAAATACAGCATCTGTTGATGAAATAGTCTGGCATAAATAGAAGTATAGCTATATAGCAAAAACTCCGCCCATTTTAGGCCTGAACAATTTGGGAGCATAATTAAAGCCAACGGCATCATGATGGCGTAAACCACGGGCAGCAGCAACGTATGGAACCTTTAAGCGTTGAATTAAAGGTCCCGGTTTGAAGAAAAGCGTCATTTTTGTACAACTACTGGCGTGGGAGATGTTTTCAATTCCTTTCTTTATGAATTTTAGTTTAAAACGCTGTTTATTTTTTTTCGTTTGTTCTTGCTTGAAATATGTGCTTGGCAGGTCTCGGTTTTATGCCAGATATAGAAACTCATGTCTGTTCGATTATCTTCACAGCGTCGCGCCCACGGTACTCCGGGTGCTCAGATTCTGGCACTTCCGTTTGGTGTTGCACTTTTTTGGCAAAATGTCAAAAATATAATACCCTCTGTTTAAGCCAGTAATATAATTTACTGCTAATATTACTCAATTATAAAATAATTCTATGCATATTAACGTCAAATCACAGCATATTAAGTAAAAGAAACAAATAAAAATAATTAAATACCCCGGGAAAAGAGCCCCGATCGAGTGATCTAAGATACCGCAATCAAGACCTAGGTCGACCTTAGATGCGCATTGGCACAATGCCAGTGCAACTTTTGGGGCACTTCCGGTCCTCTTGGAACAATTGCGGGAAAATCCCGTGTCTTGTTTCTCCTTGTTTTCTTTCTTATTCGTTCTTTACAGCCGATGTCGGCCGTTCATTGCACGGATTGCCCGGAGGCAGGCCAGAGGCTGATCGGTTTAATAACCCTGGTTCCCGCCAAGGTGTTGCTGCCTGTCGTCTCCAGGTTCCTCCACACCGCTGGTGCCTACCGCACCACCATGATGGACATCAACCGCGACAAATCGACTGGAGTGGATGCGTGAGTCTCCGATCATCTTTTTTTCTGACCGGTTGTCGTTTCCAGCTACGAGTGGCTTGTGGCCGTCCACCTCGACGAACGAGACCCCATCGACGTTGCCAGGGAAATAATCGGGGTAACGATGTGTCCCTTTATGGCTACTTTCGTTTCAGGACGAATTTCTGGACCGATACGCGCCCATTACCGAGACGACCGAAATGATCACGGGAAGCACATTCCTCCGAATGTGAGCTGGGTTAATTTTGGCTAAAATTGCTTGGTTTCAGTGGCAGCATCGAACAGGGAAAGCCGCCGACCCTCGATGAACTCTTTATTATCAAGCGAATAGACGAGAAGAACGGAGAACAGTTGGGAGAGCGCCAGCTGCAGAGCACGGAAGCCTATGAAGTATTTCCTGCTGATTTTTCCAGGATTTTTTGGTTTTTTAGCGCTACCACGTACTGCAGGCGCTTAACAGCGGAAGAGAAGATATCGCGGCCGACAATCTCCTGGTGGGCAAAATAGCGAAGAAGTACAAGATAGACGGAGGCAGCTGGCTGCTCTACCCCGACTTCAAGTTCAAACCGACGGTTAGTTCGTTTTCCCCCCAAGATGTTATAGGGTTTATTCCAGAAGGAGCAGATAAGACATCAGTGCATGGTCGCCTTTACCAAGCTGGTGACGGAATTCCTCCAAGGAACGCTGCAGGACGACTTCATAACCCGAGTGAACTACGCCACCATAAAGGAAGTCGTCAAAGTGACCAACGAGGTCGGTTATCCGGTTGTATACAATGCATATATGCGTACAGATCCGTCAATTTGTTCGCGGCGAGACCCCCGCCCTGTAAAAGCATATGGGGGATCTCGCGATATCCCCGCGTATATAAAAACCTTTTACGCGAGATTCCCATGTCGTCATAGTCGGGCTAACGCCCATGTACGATACAATTCCCTCGGTTTCAGAAGACGAATTATTTCGAATTCGTGGAGCGCCAGGACCCCCCGACGATGGAGGAGAGGTTCAGTGCCGATACTCAGGTCAGGGCTAAGCCTGGCTGTTCATTTACCTTTTATTTCAGGTCAAGAGCGTGTTCCTGAAGATGGTAAACTTGCAGCTCAAAAACACCAGGCTCAAGTACAAACCGAAGATCTTTTCGTAAGTTTTTGGGCGTTTCTTTCTCTAAATGATTTGATTATTTAGTGTCTGGAAGCTGAACACCGACAAGACCAGAGCCATGCTGTCGATCTACAACACCATCCTCTTCGATAAGAAGAAGGAGCTGGCCAGCGCCTGAAGAACCCTCTCCCATCCCACCCACATTAGGTAATATCCCCCTTCGATGATTCATTTTGCCCATTTTCGCCCCCCTTCACCATATTAAGCCTTGGACTGTATACTCCCATGTTGATTCACTTTGCCGTATTGTTTATGGTTTATATAAACCTTCCTGAGGACTGGGTGTTCTATCTTTTTAGCTCTACATTATTGAGAATAAGAAGGAGGCCGTGGAGGAACCGAAGGCTGAGGAGAAGCCCTAATCGCATAAATATGCCGTTGTTTCACTTCCCGCTATTTCATTCCGTGTAAAATGAACTGTCGCTTGTATTTTGTGTTGCGTTCGTTATTGGTTTTAATCCTTGTTTGTTTCTGTGAAAGGTTGTGTTGAGACTTATGATTTATTTTTCAATGTGTTTTGGTCGCCATGTGGTTGACTGCCATTCGAATTTTACTGTTGGGTCTATTTGTGATCCACCTTACATTTGGAATGTCAAACGGCACTTGGGCCAACGCCCTGTCGATACCAGAGCGGGCCGGCCCGCTGCCTTGGTCGATAGTGATGAATGCCCTTGTGGTCAATGCACTTTTGGAACACCTGGACAGTTTGTAGCTGTTGCTAACGTAAATTTCGGGCACAGTTCCATTCTTGCGCTGTTGAAATTGCATTTAAGTAGTCAAATTAGTTCCTGACAACAAACTTTTCGTATTCCTTTGCACATTCTTGTATTCGCTACATGAAATTATCACCGTAAGCGACCCAACGTTGGAAATTAACGTTGTGCGAGTTACTAATTATCCCTCCGTTACACTACGGAATAACTTTAATTTCGAACAGTTTTGCACATAACACTTTATTGGGAGCGAGGATGAATAGTTATGCATTCGAAAACCGCTGGGGGTCCGAAGGTTAAAGGACCGTCGCCGGTCGCGGCGGGACCAATAAACTGCTCTGTGCCCACTGCTCAAAATTCCAATTTCGTTGAGTCATTATTTTACATGCACAAACGGAGGCGGTCTTTGGTAAATCAATAATTCACTTCAGGTACAGACGCTCGACCGCTTATTCTCGGTCGACTTCAACTTTGGTGGCAGTTATTATAAACAATGGTACGTTTGAATGTGTCTAACCTAAATGTCTTTTTACTTTTCCGGTTTTCTCGTGATGTGCGTGTCGGGAAAAAAAGGTAGGAAAGGTTTTTTATCAGAACAAATGTAATTTCAGTTGCTGCACCAGTTAAAAGAGGGGGACTCCGTCAGCGATCTCATATACGCCTCGGGCCTCACCCCCGAAGGAAATTTATAGCTTTTCAGTTCTTTTGTTGCGGGGGGGGGGGGGGGTTCTGGCGTACACCGGGGCAACTGACGCGGTTGAGCCGGAAACAATTAAAGCGAAAATTGTCCAGGTGGTTGTCCTGTCCCGCCAGAACCCCGGCGTATAGAAGAATTAAATTGCATTTTCGTTTCCAATCAACAATCTGTATTCAAGCTCTACTTGGCGATGCGAACCTCTACCCGTGCATGGTATGCAAGCAGTACTTCCTCGATTCGAAATCATTTATTGGGTGCTTAAGCTCGTCGCGGTGCTCAACAGAAGCTACTCCGGCGTTATCTTCACGGGGAACGTCCCTGAACCAGTGACACCCGAGGGAATCACCATCTACAGGGCATTCTTGGATTCCCTTCGACGTGGGAAAATCGGCGTCCTGAAGGTACGGTTGTTTTTCAAATTTATGAAGTACGACTAAGTTTAGTGCTTGGACCCGCGTTATGACGTGCCCGGACAGCGACAACCCAGGGTCGAGAGCTCGTCAATGGAGCCGAGCAGAGAACTTCTGGATGTGAAGCGGTATGTGTTCTCTCTCTCTATCTCTTTCTCGGAATAGTTTTTTTTAATCCAAGCTTTTAGGGACATGCAAGAGAAGAACTTTGAGGATACGAAGGACCTCCAGGGCAACGTCACCAAGACCGCCGCTGAAGAGTGGGTTATCTCTCTCTCTCTCTTTCTCTCAAATCAATTCACTGTTTTAGAAGCGAGTTCAAGCAGGAGAAGGCCCTCCGGGAATCGGCCAAGACGAAGGAGGTCGAGCAGAAGGCCGTCCGCGAAATGTCCAAGACGAAGGAGTGCGAGGAGAAGGCCGTCCGCGAAGTGGCCAAGACGAAGGAGATGGGAAAGAAGAAAAAGGACAAATCGGATAAGAAGACGGCGGCAGATGAGGAGACGGCGGCAGACAAGGAGAAGAGGGTTGTTTAGTGATGTGTCCGAATAATTGAGAATAAATTGTGTGGTTGTTTGTCAGTCTTATTTTTTTTGTGGAACACGCATCCAGCTTTGGTTATTTCATTTCAACCCCAATTTTCAGCGTTTTAAACCAATATCTGTCTTGTATCGTCAAAACTCGGATGGCTTAAATAATTGCTTCCAAAACCACTTCGTCCAAACGGCCAAAGTTTTGATGTCGCATCTAGAGTTATGCGTGCAATATAGGATACTGATCATACACTCGATCTCATATACGCCTCGGGCCTCACCCCCAAAGGTAATTTATAGCTTTTCAGTTCTTTTGTTGCGGGGGGGGGGGGTTCTGGCGTACACCGGGGCAACTGACGCGGTTGAGCCGGAAACAATTAAAGCGAAAATTGTCCAGGTGGTTGTCCTGTCCCGCCAGAACCCCGGCGTACAGAAGAATTAAATTGCATTTTCGTTTCCAATCAACAATCTGTATTCAAGCTCTACTTGGCGATGCGAACCTCTACCCGTGCATGGTATGCAAGCAGTACTTCCTCGATTCGAAATCATTTATTGGGTGCTTAAGCTCGTCGCGGTGCTCAACAGAAGCTACTCCGGCGTTATCTTCACGGGGAACGTCCCTGAACCAGTGACACCCGAGGGAATCACCATCTACAGGGCATTCTTGGATTCCCTTCGACGTGGGAAAATCGGCGTCCTGAAGGTACGGTTGTTTTTCAAATTTATGAAGTACGACTAAGTTTAGTGCTTGGACCCGCGTTATGACGTGCCCGGACAGCGACAACCCAGGGTCGAGAGCTCGTCAATGGAGCCGAGCAGAGAACTTCTGGATGTGAAGCGGTATGTGTTCTCTCTCTCTATCTCTTTCTCGGAATAGTTTTTTTTTAATCCAAGCTTTTAGGGACATGCAAGAGAAGAACTTTGAGGATACGAAGGACCTCCAGGGCAACGTCACCAAGACCGCCGCTGAAGAGTGGGTTATCTCTCTCTCTCTCTTTCTCTCAAATCAATTCACTGTTTTAGAAGCGAGTTCAAGCAGGAGAAGGCCCTCCGGGAATCGGCCAAGACGAAGGAGGTCGAGCAGAAGGCCGTCCGCGAAATGTCCAAGACGAAGGAGTGCGAGGAGAAGGCCGTCCGCGAAGTGGCCAAGACGAAGGAGATGGGAAAGAAGAAAAAGGACAAATCGGATAAGAAGACGGCGGCAGATGAGGAGACGGCGGCAGACAAGGAGAAGAGGGTTGTTTAGTGATGTGTCCGAATAATTGAGAATAAATTGTGTGGTTGTTTGTCAGTCTTATTTTTTTTGTGGAACACGCATCCAGCTTTGGTTATTTCATTTCAACCCCAATTTTCAGCGTTTTAAACCAATATCTGTCTTGTATCGTCAAAACTCGGATGGCTTAAATAATTGCTTCCAAAACCACTTCGTCCAAACGGCCAATGTTTGGATGTCGCATCTAGAGTTATGCGTGCAATATAGGATACTCAGGCCACGTACGCAGTTAAACCGGCCAAAGTAGATTTTTTTTCCCTGATGACTGGGTGTTCTATCTTTTCAGCTCTACATTATTGAGTACGCGGTGCTTCATTGAATTGCATTAATGGTCCCCAAATTTTAACATATGGACAGTTTCCTCTACGCAACCATGCAGCAGAGGAACGCACAAGCCTTGTGGCTCGTAATTGGATCGGCAGTCAATGCCTGAGTTTTAAAATTTAAACGTATGCTATGGAGCCTGTATTCCATGACAAGAGAATCTGGTGTTTTTCGGAACCACGGGAAGAGCCGGCCCGGTTTGTAAACTTCATTAAAATTTCTTTTGATCATTATTTTGGCCTACGTTTAAATTTTAAAACTCCGCAAGTATTTTTATAGTACTTCTATTACGCATTGTAACAAATTTAATGTGTCCCGACCGGAATCGAAGTTTGGGTGGCAGTTTCACTAGGTGGTCCGAGTAGACGGATCGAGGATTTTTTTCAAGCCGGCCCGTGAGAATTATATTCGAAACTTCACTCAGCACATGGGATATAGAGAATATTACAGAAAATATATGTTGCCAAACCACGGCGTCCCATCGTGTCGATGTTTCTATACTCGTCGCCCAGCGAGCTTTCCTAGCCGGCAGCGGGAAACAAGCGGTTTTTTGTCTGCGTCTCCGCGACTTGCACACTATTTCGCGCGTTAGACTTTAGGAAAGGTCCGTGGGCGAGGAGTATAAGTACTGCGCGGGCCTGGGACCTGTCCATGTTAATCATAATACTCTCTTCATTTGACCATTGAAAATGGCACTCTCTCGCCTACGTTGCGCTATGGACAGGTCCATTTTCATTTTTCTGGACCTCTGCCTTTAAGTGTCACAGGAATGTACAACTTGGAGAAACTGGCGTTCTTTCTTCAGAAGACTCGTGAATAAACCATTTCAGTGAAATAGGATCATTATATTTCGACAGATCTTAGCATAAGAACTCTGGTTCCGTTCGGCCTAGCACTTCTCTCATTTCCAACGAATGCCTTGTTCTGTCCGGTGGCTACTCCAACTTTTGTTCTTTGCTGGTGGGGTTTCTCAACACATTCGTTTTAGCTAGGAATTTGCTTGTGCCTTTTTCAAAACCATCAACTGGCGTTCTCGATAAACTCTAATCTTTTATTTTATAATTTCTAATTTAGGTTTAACCATCGGTAAAGGCGAAGGGAAGACGCATTGTCTTGACCGCAGTCACGATGTGAGTTTCTCTCTCTCTCTCTCTCTCTCTCTCTCTCTCTCTCTCTAATCCAGCAACCGTTTTATTTGCAGAAGAAGGGATTCTGCACCATTACAGTTAACGAATGTCATTCGTCTAAAAAGGACTTCCAGTTTTCAATCACCCCTCATCCCCCAGCCGAACACTTGGACAACGACGGCATTTGGTGTGAGGATGGGAAATTTGTTGCCTACTATAAAAACGAGAGTTGGACCAAATTATTGAAACGAGGGAATCAGGTTAACTTCCAAAATTTAACCGCCTTTTTATTCTTCCATCTCCCAGAGTCGTGCAATCTGTGAGTTACGATATAGATTCAAACAAGGGTTTTACAGATTGAGGACTAGAATTAACTGCATAATCACGGAGCATACACTATTTAACCAGTAAGAGTTTGTATGTTTTAATGAAAAGAATGATTGTAGAACGGATCAAAATTGTATGTTTAATGGATCTCTGGTTGAGAATTTGTCTTCTTGTGATAGTTTGAAGGAGATTAGAGAGGGATTGTGCAGGGAAATGGTCAAGGCGAATATCACGAGCATCGAAGAAAGGAGAGAGGACGAATGTGGTCAAGGAGATTCGGTAATGTCTCTGTCTCTGTCTCTGTCTCTGTCTCGCTCACCATTGTTTAGATTACATTAAGCCACGAAATCTCTGCGGAAAATGAGACAAGTTACCTTCAAACCCTCTCCGTGCAACGTAAGCTCTCCATCTTTGCTCTCAAAGAACTTTTGTTTAGAAAAGGCCTACCTAAAATCGACTAAAAACTACGACTTGGCGATGTCTTTGTCTTACGAACCCTTCGTAATCGCAGCCCTTCTTCTTGTGGTTGGCGGATTCATCTTGGCCGTAATTCTTATCGACAAGAAAACTCGAAAGAAGGACAGTTCTCGGGAGCGAATTACAAATGTAACGCAACAAACGTCTCGGAAGAAGTCTTCGGTCAAGAAGTCATCCAGAAGGTCTCCTTCGCTTAGAGCCAAGGCAAAGTTCTCGTAAATAAACAATGATCTTGTCTTCCTTTCGTTCTTTTTTTTTAAGCAACTTTAATAACCATGTTATACAATCAAAGTGGTCAAAGGGGCAAAAGTGAAACGAGTTCCAGTGTGGAAATGGTTGCTTTTTGCATCTTTTTCTCTGTACTCTTTACATTGAACCCTTGTGTAGATCTTGAGCTATAAACGTTGATAACGTGTCAGTTTTGAAACGATCCCTTCTGTGATACTACCGAAATATCCCTTATAATAAAACGCTACCGTGTGTGTATAGCTGTCGCCAAACGGAAATCATATGCTAATTACGGAAACATGCAAAGCATGCTCTGTCGATGACTGATTAGACTACGAATTTCAATATCAACAGAGCATGGGTGGAACATTCTAATTTTATTGGCATGATTCCCATTTGGCGGCAGCTATATGTGTGCGTAGTGGATCAGCGGAAGTTCACGCGTTCATTTCCCCCCGAGAGGAGGGTGAGGTCGGCCGTAGGCCGTGTTTCACATGCTTCACGCAGGTTTCACGGCCGAAGGCCGAGTAATGAGTGGCCGTAGGCCATGAATGTTTGCGGCCGAAGGCCTCGACCCAGGAGGGTGCGCGCCGTTGACGCGCGTACCCTCCTGGTAGAATGAAAATAAAGTCTAATTAAGATTTGAATATTCGTCCCCGCTGACAAGTTCAAGCGGGTTTCATTTTCTTCTCGTTGTGCCCTTCGACTGGTTACAATGGTGAACCTTTTCATTTTTCTTTTCAAACCGTATTCAGAAGGACAAAACGGACTCTGTGCCCGGGTCTGAAACTCCGCTAGCACCGAGTGGAAAGAAGTGGAAGAAATCGGTAGTTTCTGCAAAAGACGGAAAGGAGTTGAAGCCGGATGAAACGATGAGGGATGAGAGCGAAAAGGTTGGACAGTTTTGTTTTATTAACGAGTCCTTAGTTGCCTGAAAAGAAGAAAAAGTCTGGTCCAAGTGGAGTAGAGAAAAAGAAAAAGATTAGTGCAGAGAGTGCAGGAAGGAGCAAAGGAAAGAAGGCGCAGAGCACGGAGACTGCGAAAGGATCCAAGGAGAAGAAAAAGAAGACGGCGAGAGAGAAAAAAGATAAGGGGTCGAAGAGTAAGAATAACAGCTTAGAGATATTGAGCGAGGAGCTGATCAATTCGAACAGAAGCGGCGAGAGATTGAGTCATGAACCTGAGGTAAGTGAGGCAGATGGAGAGACAGAAAGGCAGAGAGGCAAAGGAAATGAGAAACAGAGAGATGTACAGAGAGACGAAGAGAACAAGAGAGAGATAGAGAGAGAGAGAGAGAGAGAGAGAGAGAGAGAGAGAGAGTGAGAGACTAATACACATTGTTGCTTTCAGTTTGATGACGAAGGGTTTCTGCAAAATGTGCGTGAGAATCTCGGTCGTCCAACCAAGAGAGCTAGAATGACCGTGGGAACCGATAACAGTACGGCCTTCATTCTGCCTTCACTGTTGAATTTGTAGGAATCGATGCCGAAGCGTGGTCTCTGTCCGATTTCAAGGATATTGTCTGCCTTTTCGCTATCTTCGCAGTGTTGCAGAATCCTTCGGAGAGCTCCGTTTTGATCAGCTACGCCCCAAAAGGAGGCGGACGTGGGTCCTCATTCCATTGCTCACATTGATATTTATTCAGTGTTCTACATCTTCCTTTACATAATCTTGGTTACTCTGGTTCAATTGCCTCTTCTCGTTCTTTACGTTCATATTGGACATTACCATCGAGCGGGAACCCTCAAGGCTTTCAAATTATATGGACCTATCTACCGAGGTTCTTTGGCTAACGAAAACCGCTGGAAACCCCTTCAGCCATTGGAATCTGCTTTTTCCTGATGATGCCATTCCGTCATGGAATCGACACCTACGGACTCGCGTCGAACTTCCTTTCCGCCAGTTCCACCAACAACATCTCACTTTTGCTCTCATGTGCCAATAATCCCTACTGTAAACCTGGCAACATTCAGAAAAGTTTCGTTTTCAGCATGTTATGAAGAGTACCACAACAGAGAGACATGTTGCTATTCTTTGTATGATCAGATGCAGTGTTCGGAGATGTCGAATCCTCCAAGCTGGTGTGATCGAAATCCTATTTACGATAACGGAATATCAGCCGCTATCTATTATGCCAACGGATGGGCCGAGAAGATGAGAAGTGACCAATGGGTTAGTTAACAAAACCTTTTATGTGAATTAGATGCACACACACAGACACAGGCACAGACACAGACACAGACACAGACACAGGCACAGGCGCAGGCACAGGCACAGGCACAGGCACAAGGCACAGGCACAGGCACAGGCACAGGCACAGGCACAGACACAGACACAGACACAGATACACAGACACACAGACACACAGACACACAGACACACAGACACACAGACACACAGACACACAGACACACAGACACACAGACACACAGACACACAGACACACAGACACACAGACACACAGACACACAGACACACAGACACACAGACACACAGACACACAGACACACAGACACACAGACACACAGACACACAGACACACAGACACACAGACACACAGACACACAGACACACAGACACACAGACACACAGACACACAGACACACAGACACACAGACACACAGACACACAGACACACAGACACACAGACACACAGACACACAGACACACAGACACACAGACACACAGACACACAGACACACAGACACACAGACACACAGACACACAGACACACAGACACACAGACACACAGACACACAGACACACAGACACACAGACACACAGACACACAGACACACAGACACACAGACACACAGACACACAGACACACAGACACACAGACACACAGACACACAGACACACAGACACACAGACACACAGACACACAGACACACAGACACACAGACACACAGACACACAGACACACAGACACACAGACACACAGACACACAGACACACAGACACACAGACACACAGACACACAGACACACAGACACACAGACACACAGACACACAGACACACAGACACACAGACACACAGACACACAGACACACAGACACACAGACACACAGACACACAGACACACAGACACACAGACACACAGACACACAGACACACAGACACACAGACACACAGACACACAGACACACAGACACACAGACACACAGACACACAGACACACAGACACACAGACACACAGACACACAGACACACAGACACACAGACACACAGACACACAGACACACAGACACACAGACACACAGACACACAGACACACAGACACACAGACACACAGACACACAGACACACAGACACACAGACACACAGACACACAGACACACAGACACACAGACACACAGACACACAGACACACAGACACACAGACACACAGACACACAGACACACAGACACACAGACACACAGACACACAGACACACAGACACACAGACACACAGACACACAGACACACAGACACACAGACACACAGACACACAGACACACAGACACACAGACACACAGACACACAGACACACAGACACACAGACACACAGACACACAGACACACAGACACACAGACACACAGACACACAGACACACAGACACACAGACACACAGACACACAGACACACAGACACACAGACACACAGACACACAGACACACAGACACACAGACACACAGACACACAGACACAGACACACAGACACAGACACACAGACACAGACACACAGACACAGACACAGACACAGACACACAGACACAGACACAGACACAGACACACAGACACACACACACATGAATTAGATGCACACACACACACACACACACAACACACACACACACACAACACACACACACACACAACACACACACACACACACATCTTTTAGGTCCCAGTTGCGTGTTTGTGCATAGTCATGTTCTTCGGATTGGTTGCCTCTATGGTCCCTCCCTTGCTCTTCTTATCAAGTGTGTCCCTCTGCGCAATCTTCGGTTTCATTTTCTACACCATCGTCAGAAGCGGCATGCTTCTGAGCGTCGGAGACTTTTCCACTGGCTTCAACAGACTTTGGAATTACACCCAAATCAACAGGACTTTCACAAGAGAGGTTGGTTTCTCCCACTTCTCTAACCTCAATTGTTTAGGCTTTTTACATGGTGATGAATCTGATTCTCTGGACTGGTCCTGCCAAATTGTCCGTCATTTCCGTGGCTTCGATGGTTTCTCCAAAAAAGAATATGTATATCCCAATTGTCAGCATCCACGTGATCCACGTGCTCATAACCTTGTTCAACGTTTTGGGAGACATCTCCGTCCCTGGTTTTCTCGAGAGCATGGCCGCAAAGTATGGCGTAGCCAGCAGTGTCGCCGGTACTTATGCATGTAACAGTTTAAATGAACAGAAGAAAATTTGGAAATTCAGATGTGCATATAGATCAGGCAGTCCTTCCAGAATTCATTGCACTGTCCGGCAGCGAGTCCTGGTTTTCCCTCTTCTTCGCAGCCGCCTTTCTTGTGCAGATTGGGCCCTTCTGTGGACCATTCTTCGATATTGTAGCACATACCACAAACGACGAACAACCGAGGAATTGGCTTAGAATCAGCTTGAGCTGTCTCCTTGTGGCCGTCGAGTTCTTCGCGCTCTCAGTCATCATTGTAAGGCCTTCTTTAACCCGTTTAGCTGATTTCACCTTCAGTTCTTCCCCAGGGCTACAGCTCCTTTGGAACTGATCTCTACCATGATATTCACGTTCCTCGTCATTTTCGTTATGCAAAGCACACTCTTTATTTACGGTTGGTTACAATTACAACATTACTTTTATAAACAAATAACTTTCAGGCTTCAACGAGCACCAGGTGGACTTGGGAGCCCTCTATCCTCTGCGAGGCAATTGGCGGGATTGTTTTGGGCCCATGTCCTCTTTCTACTTCTATGGCCCTGGAATCGCCCAGCCCATTATATTCATCTTCGTTTTATCCTGCCTCAATCGACTGTTAGTCATGGAGTTTGACAATGCGACCAGTGTGATTGGCTACGGCACGGGAGCTCTTCTGAGCACAACATTCCTCGGAGGCCTCATTGTGGACCTGGCTTGGATCCATCGAAAACAACTCGTAAGTCATCCGGGATAAACAAATAATTGTTTATTCTAGCCCTTGTCGAGAGCATTCTACCCAACGAAGGGACACAAGGCCTACTTCAGATTCTTCAAAGGACATGGTCGGAGTTTCAGAAACCTAGGGCTAATCTCTTGTTGCAGATGATGTTCTAGAGGGGAATAAACCAGCTGAATCCATGGAATCCGAACCGAGGAATGAAGTAACTGTAGCCAGCTCGAACCCGCCCATCTCCAGCGATACTTCAAACTCCACAGATCAAAAGACGGAAAAGTTCTTGACTGTCGAGCAGATGTAATTCGCAACCTGGATTGGTACTTTAATTCATATAAGATAAAATCAGTCAAATAAAGTTGATTTGATCATTTAATGGCTATGTTGCGGAAGTACCCTGTTATATCTGATTTCGAATCAAAACTCTTGTGTCTTTGTATCCCCATGTCAGTAGAAAAAGAATACGGGGGGTTCGAGCATGAAAAATAGAAACAGCATGAGAGGCATGGGCAGTTGAGAACAATCTTTGCTTACGATAAGTCCTGTGAATTCATGTTGCGCGCTTAGGGGTAATCGAAGGCGTATAATTGCGTGGTTCTGTTTTTTCAACCACCTTAATATTGAAGCCTCCAAAAACTATGAGTTTCTAGTGTTTGTCGGACATTTTGGAGCCCTGAAGCTCAAAATCCACAAGTTTAACTTACTCGAACTCTTGATAAAGTTGTTCAGAATGTCAAAAGGCAACTTTTTTCCTTTGACAAGAACACCAGGAATTTGCCGCGTTTGAATAAAGGCGTGGAAGATTTTGGCCTAAAAACTGGCTCTGCAAATTTGTTTCAATAAAAATATCCTGCCTATTCGTATTCAGCGTAAAAAAGTACCCCAGCTTCATTTCAGACTTTCCACTTCTCTCTCTCTCTCTCTCTCTCTCTCTCTCTCTCTCTCTCTCTCTCTCTATCTCTCTCTATCCATCTCTATCTCTATCTCTATCTCTACTCATGGGAACAGAACAACTCATGAATGCAGTCACTGGCTATCGAAGACTTTGCCCTATTTCCCCAATGCCTTAAGGGACGATGATCTTGTCATCTTAGCGTTCTGTTCGTCGTCGTAGGGTTCACAAATGGATGCTTCATCACTTACAGTACCTGTGCATATGGAGCACTTATGTACTACTGTGGTCGAAAAGTGGTCTTCGGCAAGTCAGTCAATCCAAATAACAATTCATGGACTTATTGATTCCGTAATCTTTTCCGACTGCATCTACGCTCACAATGTGGTTGGATACGTAAGCGGATTTTCTCTGAACTCCTTCGCGGTGCATCAGATGAAGAGAGAGAGAGAGACAGAGAGAAAGAGAGAGAGAGAGAGAGAGAGAGAGAGAGAGAGAGAGAGTAGCGGCAGGCTCCTGGCCCCGCCCATCAATCCGGCAGTCTCGGGTCAGCGATCCCCGCAGGCTCCCGCACCAAGAGCGTGTTAGTCACCTCGATGCACGGCTGGGATTTGACACCGCTTGAATTTCGGCAGAAATATCAGAACGGTTTACCGACCTTTTCTCCGCGACTTTTTCTCCGGCACCACGACTTTTTCTTCGAAGGTTTTTTCTCGGGTTTTACGACAATGACAGGGTTTTACGACAATGACAGCTTAGCCTTGGTTGACCCCCCCCCCAAATTAAGAGAAATACTCAAGAATTGGGGGCTAAGAATTTTATTTCGTTTATTTTCACGACATAATAAAGTGTAAGCGAGGACTAATTAGCATAATTAGATGCACACGGTAACACCCTAGCTAGATTTCCCCGTGTGCCACAAGGGCTCTCTCTTTTCCTTCTGGTTCGGACAGACCATCGATCGCCCCCGCGATCGTTCTCGAAATGCCAACGACGTCAGACGCTCCGCCTCCGACCCCCTACTCAGCAAGGACCAATCAGGAAGCGACATCTCATAAGTGACTTCTGGGTCGATCGCCTGATCGATCGTCACCCGGGACAGCTCACGAACAGCTTCATCATTCCAGAAGTCACTTATGAGATGTCGCTTCCTGATTGGTCCTTGCTGAGTATATAAACCCTGGCCTCGACTTCACCAGGAACTCGGCGCCCATCGCTTCTTCATGTGATCTCTCGATCAATCCTCTTTCCAATAAACCTTTTTATGATTATCGCCTACTATTTCTAAAGTCCAAAAATACTCAGTTATCTTGTGTACTGCAGGATGTTGTGGGAATTGTCGCTTACATCGAAGAAATTTCAAACACGGGGATTTTTAGCTCTTTTCGGTCAGGAAGCTCGCCGGAGAATCAGTTGGATTAATATATTAAAGGCAGAGGCCCAGAAAAAAATGGACCTGTCCATAGCGTAACGTAGGCGAGAGAGTGTCATTTTCAACGGTGAAAAGCAGAGAGTTTTATGAGTAGCATGGACAGGTCCCCCTCTTCATTTTACGTGGGCCTCTGAATTTAAACACACTATTTCCGTAAAATTTCATGGTCACCCTAAATTGGACATTAAAAATGCAGTCTTTGATGGTTGTGTCCGTTCGGAGAAATTGTTGCTATTTTTCGGAGAAAATGTCGCCGGAGAAAAGGTCGTTTGGAGCGGAGAAATTGTCGTTTTCTCCGCCGGAGAAAAGGTCGGGGAATCATCAAAACTAGAAGTCTCTTCGGCATCTGTTGAAAAAGCGATAAAACATTTTCCAAATAACTTAAGAAGACTTGTTTCAGGTGCTATTCCAGGCCAGATGACTGCGCTCAACTGCGTTCTCCCAGTGGTGACTTCAACACTCAGTTCCACGCTAGGAACCAAGTTTGAAGAGAAGAACGGCACAAGGAAGAGCCTTTGCTGACATGCTACCATCTCCCCAAAACCAAGCGAGACATTCCATGCGGGGAAGGGATGAAAGCACCACGACAGACAATACAAGGAAGCGGAGGACACATCTACTTGTATTTAGTACTTCATAAAATACAAAGCATTATGGAGAAAAGTCAAAGCTAGAAGGGGACTATGGAAAAATAAAAGTGAAATCTGATGACAAGTTTCTTTGCACGGGTTGCTTCGCTCGCGGGGGCGGAGAATTATGCAGAAAATGAGCAGAGAGCGCAGGAATTTAGGAATATACACGGTGCACCTGTCTGTCTGTGGTGGTAGGCAAGAGAATTTTAGATAAAACTACGGCTGAAGACAAAAAAGCCTCTTTTCCTAGGAAGAAGTGAGAGAGTGTGCGAACAAAGGAGGGATTGGAGGGGAATGCAGAGGACCGCCATCTGCGCCAAAAGGGAATGAAGCGGGGGGTGCGAGTGAGAGGACCAGAGTGGGAGGAGACACAGAGGGGTTTGATCTACCTCAGCTGGACGTAGCTGGCCGGGAAGAGGCCCTTTTGCGAGGGGTTTGACCCCACTCGGCGTCCACTTTCGATTCAACATGAAGATGTTTATGTGCAAAAGACAAATGAGACACTAGCTATGTTGACATCGCCGGAGACTTCTCCAGGAGTCGCCGGCGTGGACGACATAAATAAACTGTGGACGACCTAAAATTCTTCCAGGGCCACTGTGGACGGCCACAGTTTCGACAGGAACCACAGTGAAGGACCGTAAACGTCACAGTACTGACCAAGTTACGGGCTTAAAAAACACTGGTTATTGACGGAATTTCGTGAAACTTCGAAAAGAAACTATAAAATTTCACGGGGAATCCAGTGGTGTGATCTGATTGCTTGTCTGATGTCTGCAAAGTCTTATATTACTAGTGTAGGTTTTAAAGCAACTTGAAGCTCCTTGAACAGTGAGCAAACCGATCAATGAAACTGTACATCGTAAAAGCAAAAACTATTTCGCGTGAGTTAGTTGTCAGACAATTGTCCTTGCAACAGTTTTAAATGAAACTCTACTGCTTGAAGCTATTCTCATTTTGTTTTGATGCAACCCGCGGACGAATTCTTGCTATTTGGGTGTTCTCAGCCCCTGCCATACACCGTTGATGATAGTCTCGCCTGACAGATAAAGGTGGCAGTGGCAATACCGAGTATCTCTTGGAAAATAGGAGCTATAGTACCGGAAGATTCGTCAATATGCCAAAAAAGAGAAACCTCCTGGCATCACAGGTCCGCATACACGTCTGTTGGAGAATACGGGGCGGTTGGATGTCGCAAGTGTTGAAATGAAGACCAGGTTCCAAGTTTTCTCATTCGGTCAACAGACTGGCGTTCGTGGGTTAGGAGGAGCCGAGCAGTTGGGGGAAATACAGCACTAGTTCCAACATGATGCCTGAAACTTATTAGAAATGCACTTACCCGTCAAGCGTCTTCTCCCTTGGCAAACTGGTGACTTGACAGTGTTTTCTCACAGAAAAAATCACAGCGTCGAAAAAAAAATCGAGAAATAATTCCTGAAAGAGATTAACACAGCCCCAGGACATAGTTTAGGCACTACATATCTTCTGGATAAACTAGATTTTACTAGGCATGGCTTGTTATAAGCATTGACACCATCAAAAACATTTCAAGTCGACTTAGTTCGGACAAATACGATTACGTGACCAGAAAGACATTCACCAAAACCACCTGACTATATACGTAACGGTCAAGACTGCCTTCTGAGCGACCCTGAACAGGACCGTAGGGATACCCTAGTCTGAACCGCACTCAAAACGGTAAAAATAGACCTCATTCCACAAGAACAGCATGATTTGAACACACATAGCAGGTGGGATGGGCCGCGAAGGTAATTTGTCTTTCTGTAACTCGAACTACACACAACATGATTATTTCTACCGCGAGAAAGAACAGGGGCAGGGTTCCGGGTTACTAAATAATCACTCATTTCCAACAAAACGCTCAAACTCTGTTTTCCGTGAGAGCAGTTTGTTGTTTAATCAGATTGGCAGCCAAAACACCAAGGTTTTCGATTTAGGGAAGTATTACGGCCGTGAAGAGAACCTGTGCGTAAAGTGCTCACTGTGCCTACTTACATGTGTTAAGCCAAAGAAAATTGAACGAAACAAGCGCTCATTGTAAATCACGGCTATTAATCCAGCTATGAAGCTGGCCAGCAGCTGATGACTGTCGGTGGAATGACTGAACGTCATGTGTAGACAGAATGCGACATGTGGTAACGGGACCAAGCCCAACAAATATGGGAGCGAGGGCAATCGCAGAGCTTCCGCGAGACAGAGGAGAAAAGGAAGGCCAATAACGAGATGGGAAGAGTATCGAGGAAGGCGCTGCTTACATCATTTATTCTTAGAAAGGAGAGAGTCCTAGACAACACAAGCGGGGACCTTATAAAGGGGTTCCCAGAGAAAACATCTACGGCAGACAGTGAAACACACAACATTGGTTATAGGACAGAAATTTTAGAAATCATCGCGATTGATCGCGACATGTCGCGACTGTCGTCACGATTTCTGATCATCAGTGATTCGCCTATCTGTGTTTCATATTCTATGTGTAATATTCTCATCGGCGATGCCGTTTCGTGAATAATCATCTTGTATATAAGGAGCGCCTGGCGCTTCTCTGACGACTTTCCAATAAATCTATCGAAGCAGCACACTCGTTTTGCTATAAAGAGAAACGAATGCGGGTAAAGGAGCACTGTAGGAGACCCTTGAAAAGCGAAAGAGCTTGCGTTGATCAGAGCGAAAGAGGCAGCAAGCTGGCTCGGCGGAAACATCTCTTATGTAGATATTGCGTTCCCAAAATAAGTGCAGCCAACTTGCCAAAATAAATTGAACGTTTGTTGGAACAAAACAGAGGTGCGTAAAAATGCGAATTTACTCATCAGAAAACATGACAAAATAAATAAAAAACAGATTAAAATATGGTTGAAAGGTGATTCACAAATGTGCTTAAAAGGCGCCAGCTGGCTTGTAGCGGGCGTAGACAACCTGTCCCTCATGGATATGTCCCTAAACGAAAGAGGTTCAATTGAAACACAAGACCTCCTGCCTGTTTGACGACGCCGGCGTTAACTCCGAAGATGGGCGAGTCCTTGAAGTCGTCGCGCATGGGTCCCTCGGGCGCCAGACGGAACTCGCGGAGTTTCTTCAGCGGCTGCATTCCGGGGTCCTTCCTTCCCGTCGATGGGTTAACAGTGGTGAAGACGCATCTGAAAAGGCAAATACAGAGAAACATAGGTGGATAATACCTACTTATACAAAACCTACGCACGTGCTTCGCTACGGTGTACGTGCACGTGCTACGCTTGTAATACCTACGCAATTCGGTGTTTGGTTGAAAATGGTGGCACATTGTGCAAGGGGGCTGATGTTGCTTCCGAGGCACAATTTTTGGGGGCTTACGCATCGCGCACCTCAAACGTTCCCTGTGCAGGCATGCAGATAAATATGGAAAAAACAATGCACATTTGTTTGTAGACTAGAAATGGGCAAAAAGTTTACTCTATATCCTAAACGCACCCCCTTTTGTAATAAATGTGGTTCTTCGTGTGTGGTCTACCGTAATTAGTACCAGCCAGGTGTCAATAGGGACTGAAATAACACCAATATGATCTTAAGCGTGCCCTCCCTTTGTAATAAAAGTTTGAAAAAGCAAGGTATAACCCATCGCTGTTGCAGACAATTATTCCAAAGACGAATTGACCAAATGGCTTCTTATTGTTGCGGGATTTTTCTACACATGCCGACTGGAATGACTCTGATTTTAAAACAAGTTTTCAGCTAAATATGTACAGTAACATTGCAGTTTCGCTCCTAATCACTGCCTACAGACCTTTAAACCGAGAAATTCCCACCTGGTGCAGGGTTTGAAGCACTGCAGCTCCACGTTGTCCCCAATGCGCAGATCCAGCCACTTGTCTTCGTCCCAAGCGGGGCATTTGTCGATCACGATGCAGGGTCGGAAGTGCAGCTGCGTCACCTGAATGCGAATGTCGTCTGGAATTACAAAAAACCTACGTCTTCGTCGAGACGAGAGTTGAGATCGGCGAGGGAGGCCTCGGTCTGAATCATGTACGGAGCTAGGTCCGAGTAAGCGACGTTGTCGAGGCGCGAAGGCACGGGGTTGTTGGTCCACCAGTGCTGCTCCGGACGACACTGGCGCTCCGTGAACAATTCGTCCGAGAACATCACCATACGAACGTCCTCCTCCTCAAGGTAGGCGGAGAGAAGGGCCGACAACTCGTCGCCGCAGTCGTAGCCGTCGGCACGTTTTTTACCCCACAGACTGAAAATGAACAAATTTTAAAACATCAGTTTTCAATTTCAACCGTTTTAATTAAAATTATATTTCCTCTTTGAGCGTCAATTCAAGTTGTGCAATTCAATTGAAAACGTTGACCACCCGCTGCGGAATGACATTTCGATTTTCCCGCGGTCGCATGATAAGGGTCAAATACCCAGAATTTTGTGAACGCCCAAAACTATTTCCCCTTACGTTGTTTGACGGATATCGTTCCTCTCTCTGATCTCTTCGAGGGAAACCGTGATGGATTGACCCTCAGGCAACGAGATGGTTAGTCTCCCAACTCTCACGTCGACATCGATTAGCACCTAAAATAAACGTCTTACTAATAAATAAAATCAATCCTACCATCTGGGGCTTTTGTCTGGCCGTCCAGAAAACTCCCGTCTTTCCGTTGATCACCTGGAAGTGGCGGTCGCGGATCTCCGCAAGTTCGGGACCCTTAGCTCCACAGAAATAGGAAAAGACCTGAATATACCCTTCTAATTTATAAATTAATATACACAAAACCTGCTTTCCCTTGCAAGACTTGGCGGGAAAGATGTACAGGCTCTTGACCACGCCGATTGGCACGAAAACGGAGGCCTTGCGGCAGTCTAGCCACCTGCGAAGCCATTTGTAACTCTAAATTGGGAAATATAAAGAAACCATAAATAAATACCTGGAAAGTGAGGAAGGAGAGACCGAGGCAGCCGGCGAGCACCCGGAGGTCGTGGTTGTCACTCAAAAGGGGCATGATGACTGAAAAGAATTGTTATCTTTGACCGGCGACAACTGGTTCGAGAGAGAAAGAATGATAAGCTGCAGATCGTCACGGAATAACAAGCGGGTCATAGAACAACCGAAATTCGTGTACCAAAGAGTAGAGCAAATAGTGACTATTGTTGGACAAATAATCGGCTCAGTCCGAGAGTGGAACTGCGCGAAATGAAACTGTAACGAATCAGAACTTTTTCCATGCTAATGAACCTGCGTCTCCTCACTTAGCATTCTATCTCGCCCACGGAGTTCTAAATCGACACAGTTCATTTTCCATGCAGTTCGATTCTCAGACTGAGCCAAATAATCACTTCTCGGCGAATGGAAGAATATCCATATTATTTAAAATAATTTTAAAAAAATTCCATACTATGTAAATTTTAAAAACATTAAAAAGCACTGTTGTATGAACGAACGCAGAACGACTGAAAGTATTTGAAATCCATATAAGTTTGATGTTGAGAAAATCAATACGAACAAAGAGGTTCCGCGTGGCTCACCAGAAATTAGTGTGGTTCCGCGTGGCCACTGCGGCCTGCTCGCTCGGCGCTGAGAGAAATATATCGTCGGACAGGGTTCAAATCAATTTTTTTTTCAAAAACGTTCATCTAAGGAAGGAATCGGGGGTAATCGAGGGCGTAGAATCGCTGGGCGTTGTCTGTGTTCAGCATACTTTACGTTGAAGCCTCCAAAAACGAATACTCACTCTAGAACGCATTGTCGTCCAAAATGACCTTCATATTCGCATTCAGCGTGTCAAATTACCCCTGCATACAATCCGGGCTTCCTCAAATTCTTTCGTTGAAGCCCGCTTTATATATAGAGCTCCTGCACTCGTAAAATTTCACATCAAGCTGCGTCTATAAAGGGAGTCAGGGAAAAAGAAGTTCGAAAATTTATGAAATATACCATAGGTGATTTTGCACGCTTAATTGATTTATGTGGTTTGTTTTATTGCAAAAGCGATGGAAAAGCAATCTCTGTATAAAAGTTCGGTTGTCAAACAGCCCGCTGTTTACGCTGCGTAATGTGCATTCAGGGTTGCTCTAAATTTGTGGATTCGAACGTCGTGGTTTCTTTCTTTTTTCGTTCCTTCTTCCGTTTTAATCGATTTTCACATACATTCAGTTATTAAAAGAAAAATGCTTTGATCGAAATATATATATCTTCTTGTTTCTTCATTTTTTTATTGTTCGGTTCGCCGTTGCATTAGCATTTAACGGGTCTATTGTAATTCGCCTGGACAGTTGTGCCATTTCGACTCGTCTGCCGACTTGGATGGTTGTCTGCTTCTTCGTCTGTATTTCTACTGGATGTTCACCTCTGCAAATTCGCTTTCTTCACCATTCTTTACTCCTTTCCCTGTACCTGGACGTTTTTTCGTCCCCATTGTGCTTCTCCTTCTTTCATTTACAAAATCCCGCTTTTCCTCGTGTTCAAATGTATTTCCTGGCGGGGAGAATTCTCGATTAGCACGGACTCCTTGCAAAACTGGAGGCAACTCGGGGTCGCCCCGTAGTGGTCCGTAGTGGGACGCGCGTGCCTTGAATTCTTACCGTCCGGTGATGCAAGAGGATGCGTGGAAAAGTGGATTTTGTCCTAATCTTAACACTAATTGGTTGTCGAAATTTCTTTCGGCGAGATTTCATTCTCAGTTACGCTGTAGATTGTTAGATCTACAAAGAAATTCCTTCAGCAGGGAACAGTTGATCTCTAAAGTTAATTCCTTGAGTTTTAGCACGTTCTTCTTCAATTGTTTATGATAACGTTGCCATATTAGAATTCCGCGACTAAGTGTTCGTGTCCATAGGGCTGTAAAAAGTAAATATGAGTAGTCAAGCTCGGAAACTTCACCGTCGTTGTATCCCTCTTTAGTAGGTAATCTCCTCATCCATATTCTTTTTTTAAACAATTGCTAGTTTAGTTTTTAGACCATCTAAGTTACTTGTCATGTGTCACCTTTCTATCCTCTTGCGCGAGTCATGGACGTTTTTCGTCCTCATTGTGTGTATTCTTTTTCTCTCTCTACAAAATCCCGCTTTTCTGCGTGTTCAAATGTATTTCTTGGGGGAAGAATTCTCGATTAGCACGGACTCCTCCTTGCAAAACTGGAGGCAACTCGGGGTCGCCCCGTAGTGGTCCGTAGTGGGACGCGCGTGCCTTGAATTCTTACCGTCCGGAGATTCAGGAGGATACTTGGAAAAGTGGATTTTGTCATTCTGTCTGAAGCAGCTGTCGAAACTATTATCGGCATCAATTACTTTCTTTCTTTGATCATATCTGGTTTCTTCCACCGAGGCTTGATTTCCCATCATCAAGTTCTCCAATTAGACACATATCGACTTCTTCTTGGGACTTCTTCTTGTCGGTGACCTTTGGCCGTGTAGTGAAACCTTGTCATCTTCTGGAGAACGGAAGCTGATGTTGTTGTTCTGGCTTGATGCTCTTCGATAGAAGGAGACTGATTCCGAATGCTCAATCTGGAAGGATTGCTGACCATAAGGTTCGTTTGACTATGTTTTTTTTTTGCTTATTTGTATTCATTTAATAATTCTGTGAATAATAATCTTTTTTTTTAGCCAAGTAACAATTTCGACGGAGGTGTCACTCGCCTGAGATTCTTCATCTGCTCAAAACCTCTTCTGGAGGAAATATGGGCTTCGAAAACCGGCTGAGACGTTCATTAAGGTCTGTTTCCTCACGTATCCCTTGGAATATCATTTTTAGTCTCCAACAAGTGCTCCAAGGACAAACTATGATGGTCGTTCTTGACAGCTGACTGATTGCTCATACTTCGTCGTGGCTGTACAATGCGGAGAAACTGGAAAACGGATTCTGGAGGTGCTGCACCGGTCTAGGTTGGTCGTGAGTTTGCTACGGAACTACGTCGTATTTCCGTTGTTATGGAGAAATTATTTGCCGTCAAAATTTTCAAAATTTCTGTTCAGGGAGAGTAGGCGCGCCGTTTGTTTTAATTTTATTTTTTTAAAATAATCGTTCTGCCACTACCTCCTAAATTTTCCCACCAGCACCATGGCTTTCACATATCACCGGATTTCCCCGGAGTTCAACCCGGGTGTGTCGACCAGACAGCGCCTCAGACCATTACGCAATATTGGTCGTGCGAGATCGGTCGTATGCCGGCCTGTTAAACCCGCATTTCGCGTGACTACCTCATTAGCTTACATATTAGTGCATTTGAATGCAACAAAACGATGTATTCTTTCAGGCGTGCTGCTCAATGGCATTGAAGAAGAATAGTAGAAGACCTTCGAAGACAATTTTTCTGCGTTTTCTACTATTTTTTTCTGATTAGGGTTTTGACACCTTGAAAAGTGTAGTTCCTCCCGTAAAAGCGGAGGAATTATACATTGAAAAAGCGGAGGAGTTATACCTGAAAATTAGTGTGGCTCACCAGAAAAGTAGTGTGGTTCCGCGTGGCGCACTTGAAAATTAGTGTGGTTCCGCGTGGCCTTTCAGAAAATTAGTGTGGTTCCGCGTGGCGCACTTGAAAATTAGTGTGGTTCCGCGTGGCCGTTCAGAAAATTACTGTGGTTCCGCGTGGCTCACCAGAAAATTACTGTGGTTCCGCGTGGCCCACTTAAAAATTAGTGTGGTTCCGCGTGGCGCACTTGAAAATTAGTGTGGTTCCGCGTGGCTCACCTGAAAATGTGGTTCCGCTGGTTAACTGTGATTTTTCAATTTTTGGTTCAATAAAGTTTTTTCTAGTAAAATGATTTACAAGTTTATGTTTTCTTTAAAGTGAAGCTTTAAAAAGTGAGAAATCCAACTAAAACTTCTATCGATTACACTAGTTTTAGCTAAATTAGAAGTTCTGTTTGATGCAAATCCGTGATGTGCCTGATGCTTCCCATTTCTCAGTGAAATCTGTGTTTTTGTATTCCATTTATTGTAATATATTCATCACTATTAACAAATATGTTTATAGGTACCGCAGTGCCAGCGAAAGCCACAAATCCCGGCACAGAGAGTGGCAACAGCACGGATATTTATTCGGTGGGTCTTGTCCCTGATTCGCTGGTTTTTTCTACATTGTTCGTTCGGAATTTGGCTGTTTTTTTCTTTCGGAACCAGGCTGTCTATGAAATACCTTGTTTATAGGTTGCCAGCTGCGCCGGCAGCAACATGGCCTCCGACGAGGACGACTACGAGGAAGAGGAATATGAAGAAATGGATTCCACCGTTAAGGCATGGCCTTGCGACAACGAATGGCGTAGCCATCACAACTCCCTCGTCGCGACGACTCGACCAAGACCAACTATGAATATCCTGCACCGATCCGTATGTTATTGCTCCTTCGATTTATTTCATATTTGGTTTTTAGGACAATTCGAACAGCAAAGATGAGGAGGAGCTGATCGTTGTCCTCCCTGGGTCGCCTATCACGGTTCGGTTTTGCCGTAATTTGGTATTTCTTACCCCGAAATTCGTTATGCAGCGTTTGGACATTCGGATAAGGGGTCAATTGCCGGATAACTAGAGCAATGAAACATTCGTTTCATGTATTCGATTCTCTGACAATTCCCCGGGCCGAGGGAACGATATTTCCTCCGACCATCGTTCAAATTTCGCACCAGTCTGATTTTCTACTGGCTTTTTTTTTAAATTTGTGTTATTTTGAACTCTTTCAGATCCTTCCGGCCATCCGCCTCACTGAAGAAGCCACCGCCAATTTCTTCAAAATTCCTAATCGCGATCGCCAGAAGCTGAGTAAGGTGAGATTAATCCTTTTTTTGGAATTGTAATAGCTCATTCAGACAATGGAGTTCTATGAGACACCTCAACCGGAGAAGGAACCGATCGATAATCCTGATGAACCAGGAGCCACGATCAGAGCTGCTCTCATAGTACAGAATGTAGTTTTTGGATCCATTCAAACCTACTTTTTTTCTTTTTAGGACATCGACCTTGCTCGGACTAAGTGCAGTGAATCGGAAGATGAACCAGAGACTGAATCGGCGCGAATAAGCGGACAAAAGGTAAATTTTGATTATTACTTGAATTTATGGTTGATCTGGCTCATTTCTACCCAAACTATTCCCTTGAAAACTCTAATTTTGAGCTATTTCAGGAAGAACATGATGAAGTGCGGGAGAACAGCGGATGCGAAGAGAAGGAAGAAGAGTCTGACTCGGAAGGAACGGAAAGTCCCAGTCCTCCTAGAAAAAAGAACAACGACGACGAGGCGGGTAGTGAAGAGGAGGTCTTTCAACAGGAAACCAGCACAATCGAGAACTCCGGCGAGAGGGTGAGTGTTTATTTATTTTTGTATTCTTTGCACAGGTGAGCTATCCAGGACATAGTGAGGTGCTTGGGGTACCTACGCAATTCGTGTTTGGTTTGAAATAGCAACAAAAAATTGAAGGGGGACTTACGTTAGTCCGGAGGTATCATTTGGGGGGCTTACGCATTGAGCCCCCAAACGCTCCCTGTCCAGCCATGATCCAGGATTCGGATGTGGGTGGCATCAATATTATGAGAGGATTGCCTGAGACAACGTGGTTTAGCTCCAAACGAAGATTTGCACCCCATTCGGTAACAAGCTACCGATGGGGTCCGTTTTGCTCGACTCCCCCCGCAATACAAATAGGACGTGTGACGCGAGTCCCCCAAATAGGAAATTACGCTCGGCGCGACCCCCACAACCGAAAATCCCGGTCGATGTTGGTCTATGTTTTTATTACAATGGAGGGTGTGTCAAGTCTCATAATGACGTCTATTCAGTCTCTAGTGACACCCGGCTGATTTTCTATTGACACCCGGCTGGTTTGAATTACGGTAGAGCACCCACCAAGTACCACATCTATTACAAAAGGGGAATGCGTTCAGGATGTAGCGCAAACTTTTGGCCGATGCCTGTCGGTAATGGAGGAACGAAGAATCTTACAGCAAATCCGCGACCTTGGGTTCACAATCAATCCCTCGCTTTCATTTGCCCTCCATTGTCAGAAGACCATAATCAAAGCCAAAAGGAGGATTTATAACTTGTTCCACGCGATCAAAACTAGGGACCTCAACGCACTAGTTAAGATATATAAGACCTATGTCCGGCCTATTGCCGAGTTCGGAACTACCGTGTTTAACTCCTATTTAGGGTACGTCAAAAGGCTTGAGAGCATTCAGAATGATTTCACGCGTAAGGCTTTCCTCCGCAGTGGGCTCTGCGATTACCCCCATATTCCCAGCTCAGACAACCGTAATAGGCGGCTCGAGCTCCCCCTCTTTCAGAACGGCGCCTTGTTTACGATTACTCCATGGTCAATAAAATAATAAACGAAAGATGCCGAATCGATAAAGCTTCCTTTTTCACATTTCGTCCTTCCAACACCCGTGGTGGCCAAGTTAAATTTAGCTTTCCCGCCTCAAGGACAACTTTAAGGGCTCTGTTTTTCACCGTCAGAGCCGGGTCTCAATATATAAAACATATGAAAAAGCAGCGAATACCTAAAACCACCAAAGCGCTGACTAGGCTCGTTGCCCTGTCCTCACTGTCACCGGCTAGGGAAGCCCGTTCCGCCCCCCCCCCCCCCCTTAGTTTCATCGTTTAACCCTCCACATTCCCTGTCCAACCATTCACCTATTTTATCCCATACCTCGATTCTAATTACCCACGTTCCTCTGCCTCATGATCTCATTTTATTTGTTCCTCTCCGTGATTGTTATGTTCCCATCATGTCTATTGTATTAAGAACGTGCAAGCGTAAATAAATTATTATTATTATCTTTTAAAACTAATTGGTTGGTAGTTTTTACATTGTCTTTGAGATTTCAGGACACGAGTGAGACTTCGAGCTATGAGCTTTGTCATCAACGACACCTTGATTCGGATATCAGCGACAACGCCATGGAGGACAGAGACGAAGAGGGAAAAGAGTCAGACTCAGAGGGAACCCTCAGTCCTCTCAGAGAGAAGGTGAGACTTTGACTATAATTGTAATGTTGCTTCAGAAGAAGGACAACTACAATGAGACCGAGACATCAGAAGAGGAATCTGAACAGCACAGCACGGGGAGTTCCTGTGAGAGGGGAACGGTTGGTGTTTCTTAATTTTTTCTACTGGTCAGTCATAGAAAAGTCGACCATTTTCTGGATGGGTTTATTACATAAACTGCTGACATTTTTGAACTAAACTGGAAATTTCAGACCCAGAGTGACGCTTCTAGCCGTGAACCACATCGGCAGCATCTTGACTCGGAAACCGACGATAACGCAAAGGTTTTGGCGTACCCTTCTACGAAGATGGAACTGAGAGCGAGGAAAAAGAGTTTCCCGAAGAGGAGGAGGAGTGAGCGGTTGAGGAGAGAGAAAGAAAGGGTTGGAGAATGTGCTGAAGACTACGTGATGGAAATGGAGCCACAGAAGACGATGAGAAAGAGGAGATTCAGGGAAACAGAGGTTGGAGTTCTTTCACGGGGCATTTTAATCCGATGGTTTGTTTTCTATTTCTAAGCAAATTGTTTTAGAGAACGAAGAGAGAAGAGTCGGAGGAGAGACTTCCCAGGCGTCTGAGGTCGAATAGAGTCAACTCTGAGAATAGCGATGAGGAGAATGTCTCTGACTTCTCTCCCTCAAAGAGAGAACTGAGACCTATAAAGAGGAGAGAATTGACGATACGAAGGAGTGAAAGGCTCAGGAGGGAGACTGAATGGCCTCAGGTAACCCTATTTCGGAAATATTTGGATTTTTTGATACAATTATTTGAATTCTGGTTTGTTACATTTCGGTGTACGCTGTTGTAATGTTTAAGGTTTGGTTGGTTAATTTTAATAACAACATCGGTATAATGCTTTCTCGTTTCTGGCCAAAAGGTTAAGGAGGGGTACGTTAAAATGGAAAAGGATGCATAAAATTTACTCATTCCGGCCAGAATCACCTTTTTTATTTGTATTACTGTTCATCAAGCATGGCGCGCTCTAAAATTTGCTCGGCCTGACCCGGCCGGCCATACCTTGGGAGATACCGGTCATGGAGGGACCCCCCTTCACTTTTTGACGAAAAAACTGGGTTACCCCCCTCACTCGGTGGCCGGGAAACGGAATACCCCCCTCACTTCTGGTGAAGAAAAAAGATTACCCCTCAATTAGCTCGGAAATACTAGACTAACCCCCCCCCCTCACTTTTCAAACCACGTTCATTTGGTTCCCAAGGTATGCGGCCGGCCCTTGATTTTGTCATGCTTGTTGTTCATTATCCCTAAGATTCCAGAGTAAGAGGAGACGTTCTTCGGAAGAGACGCTTTCCCTGGAAAGTTGCGATCCGGACAGCGGGGATGACGAGTGGTCTCCGTCGAAGGGGCAATCCGACAAGAGGGAGAATAGAACGAAGAGGAACCTCCAGAAGGAGCTCTCAAGGGTACTTTTGTGTTTTTTGCGGATCGTGTTCTCTAGGAGAGTAAGCGTATTCGCCATTCGGAGACAACGAGTGACCACGGCGGTTCTACGGAGTACGGGGCTGCTCATTCCCCCAAACTAGAGGTATTGCGATATTTATATTAGAAAATTATTAATTCTTAAGGTAACTGATGACAGTCTCGATCAAAATCAACAGGAAATCGACCTAATGGGCGGATTGGAATCGGACGATTCGCAGAGGCGAATGAGCAGTGACGCAGATGTGGGTTATTTACTTTTTGTTGATTTCAACTTTGAAATACATTGGTTGTCATTCAGATTCGTCGTGACGACCAGATGCCTGCCCCCGCCCCTATTCATGGCGAAGAAGTTGAGATAAAGAAAGAACCGACGGATGAAGGCCACGATTTGGCTGAAGGCCAGATGGAGCCGTTCGGGAGGGTGGAGGCCGTGAAGAGAGTTCCAGTCAAGGTGAAGAAGGAGATTGGTGTGCAGAAGAAACATTGCCTTCGAACTGGGTTTGATGTAAGCAGGACTCTATATTCATTACTACGGTTCAGCCATGGGCTTTTCCTAGCCTTTTCAAACTTTTATTACAAAGGGAGGGTGCGTTAAAGCTCATGACGCCATTTCAGTCTATAGTAACACCTGGCTGGTAGTAATTACAGTAGAACACCCAAGAAGCGGGGTTCTCACGGGCCGGGCATTTGGAACGTTTGGGTCGGCCCGGCCCTGGACGGCCCGTTCGGCCAGTTTCCCGTGGACCACACATTCAAATTACAACCCACCCGATCAGGGTTCTATCCCGGTCGGTGACATTCTTTTTATTACAATTAATATTGACTTTATGTTGGTAACAAACACGGTTAAGTTATTTAAAGCAGTTTTAAAAACAATATTGTAACGATTTATACAAAATTTATAATTTTGTTGTTTTATACCCGGCCGTCCCAAAAAATCCCCCTGTCCAGCCCGTCATTCACGTCCAACTATACATGAGGAGGATCCGTATTGACATGCCCATCCTTAGTTGATGAGGCTAAAATAGGGTAGCCCTCTTTAAGCCTCGCCCGAGCTGAATTTTACAACAACAACAAAAATGGAGTCTAACCATCTTTTCTTTTCTTTTTTTTACTCTTTGAATCTTGGCAGAGCCTACTATACCCTCTCGTGGATATGAAGAGACTACAGAGAAACCTTTGTTCGTACGTGGGGAACCCGCGAGCCACGGCGGTGGGAGTGCCGCAATTTAACTTTTATCCACTTTAAAAGTTTGATAGTAAAGGGAAGGGGCCCGCCACAAACTTTGAAAAGTTTTTTTTTCTAATATAGGAGGCTGTCGCAAAACGTACCCCTGCGAAACGTTGGCCAGGTGTGCAATCGTTTTACTAGTTTTATTTTGCCAAACACAAAAGTTGTGCCAAGATTGTATTAATTTTGTGGAAGTATCTTTAACCGCCCATTGTGATTTTCGAAGCCTCGCCATTTCCACCCATCCGTAGCCTGAACCGGTCGATCGATGGTCTCCGTCACTGCCTTATTTCTTTCCCTATTGCTCTTCGCCTTCTGTTGCAAGAAACATCGACAATTGGCTACGCTAGAAACTAAATCTCCACAGGAAAAGAAGGTCAAAACAAAGAAGAAGCACAAAAAGAATGTCAAGAGAGAAACGGACAAATTAATCGACGAGGCGATCAAAAAGGGCCAGATGGTGCCGCCGGACGACTATCAGACACTCGACGAGGTCGAGAGTAATTGGACGGACAAGAAGACGAAAAAGAGATCTCCAGTGGGAAAATGAAGAAGGTTATGCATAAAAGTTGATTTGTTGCTTCTTTATCGTCAAAATGTTTTGTACTACGTGTATGTAATTGAAATCACATTTATTATTTGTCGTAGTGGGGGAGAACAAAACCGCCCATCTCCTATTTTTGAATAATCGCTATATATTCGCATCTTTTCTCTCTTCCGGAATGCCACTTGAATCGCTTCGAATTTTTCTTCAACGCCCCATACTCCTTGTAACGCCCATCCATTTTTTCGTGGTAAATCCAGACTGCAATTTTTCCCGTTCAAAATAAGAATTTCTCAGGCACTCGTTTGCGGAATTCAACCTGTTTCGTTTTGGAATATCTTGTGCCATAAAGAATTCTACTGAAATCGGTTGAATGCTGCTGAAACCGGCATTTTGCATTCTAATTGGCAAATTTACGGCTTTTACAATGTAAACTAAATCCGACAAAATCCGTTGAAATCTATTTTCTTTTGAATTCCGCCCAAACAGCCCGAAATCTGCTGAAATCGGCTGAATCAGTTTTTTTTTCGCAGCTGGATACCTGAGTTTATGATGTTTTGTTTATTTGTCATGTTCGTTTTCGGCGTACCAATTGCCGAGACATTGCATAAAGAATATAATCATATTGAAATCGCATTTCCCTGCGATGCAGTCTGGCCCCACTCAGTCTTAACTCGGGGGGGGGGGGGTCTCTTTGTATTGTGGGGTGCCGCGCAAAACGGACCCCACCGGTAGTCCTAGGTTCTTAAATCCCTGTGCAGATCCGACCCCACACACGCAATCTCATTCTTCCTTTGTCTATCAAACGGTTTCCACAATCGACGTGAGCTTTAACAATAAGCAGCGACAAATCGAAGTAAGTACAATCGATGCCAAACGCAGCCAAATCGTCCGAAGTAGATTTGCCGTATATAATTCTGCCCTTTCAATTGCTAAAATATCTGTTCTAACTATTTATTTTCAGGAAAAGGCGATGCGACGATCCCTGAGGCGTAGTACCCTCGACAAGCCGATGGTTGTCACTTCGAAGGGGGAATGGATCTCGCAGGAGGAAGCCGCCTACAGGGCCAGGGTTTGGCTGAGGTTTCAATATCGAATCCGTTTTTTCAGGGCCGCTGTGGGGAGAACTTCGTAGAAGTCATGGACGATACAATCGCAGGCGAATTGGAGCGGATGCTCTGTAAATCCAAGAGAAGAGCCGACAAGGTGGGCCTTTTAAATCTAGCGTTTATAGCTGTTGCCAAATTGGAATCCTGCCAAAACAGCCTAAATGCAGCTGCGATACGTAGGCGAAAATAGCTTGCAAAAAGCGAAGACGCGGAGAAAAAACGGTTTTTTTTCTCGCCGATTTCTTTGTGGTGACGGCTATAGTGCGGTAACTTGCTGCTTTTGGTGTCACTGTACAACAACTTATTATGGTTCCTTTCAAAGGCACAGCCCGCTGAGGCCGGCGGGTTAAAGGGCGGAGCGGAGGAATTCGTGCTCCAACACGAACGCCTCGATTTTAAGAATTATAATTAAAATTGTCTATTTTTATTGATTTCAACACGAAATTTGCTCTTTTAATGTTGAAATAATAAGAAAACCGTACATTTCACCTAATTATGGAAAGAAACCGGTCCGGAAACGTGGAATTCGCGACAAACAGGTGGCTCATGAAACTCAAACTGGCTGCAACGAACCTGGACGTTCCAGCCATTTTTTTCGAAGGCTCTTTTTGTCAACTTTTAGCTCACAACTGCATCTTTTGGAATGAGTTTTTGCTCGAAAATTCATCCACGGAAAATAATTGAAAAACACAAAATACCGTTTTTCTCAGGCCGTTGAGCTTTCGACGCCGCCAAAAAACTCATTCCAAGAGATTCAGAGGTGTATCGATCTATGAACTCAGATCATTGGGAAATACAGCAGTTTTCTCAGACAGTGCCGTCGCCGCAAGGCTTGCGGCGGGGTGTGAAGGATAAACCAGCTTTGGAGAAGCATCCTATATATTCATTTTCTTTGTTTTTTTAACGGTATTAATTTTTGTAGGAAGATGAAAAGGGAGGAGACGTCGTCCAAGCAGCACCTCCGAAGCAGTTCTACCACGCGGAAGAAGTCTATGCTGTGGAGAGGATTGTGGCCTTCTCTCAAAGGAGGTACGACAAAAACGTAGGTATTTCAAAAGACTAAGCAGATGTTTCTTTAGCAAAAGGCTATTCTAGTGGTCTGGGGAGAGGGATGGAATCTCACTTCCAGCACCTGGCAGAGCATGGACGACGTTCACGGATCGGAAAAGGCGGTTCGTCTTGTTTTTAGTTTTTCGTGTAGCACTCCCGACCAAGCATGGCAACGGGCCGGCCCGCTCCAAAATTTTTCACGGCCCGGCGCGGCCCGACCTGGCCCGGCCCGGCCCGACTCAACCGAAAATTTATGCCTTTTTTCAATGTAAAAATCAAAGAAAACGAAAAAAAAATTTTCGGGCCGGCCCGCTTCAAAATTTTTCTCGGCCCGGCCTGGCCCGGCCCCAAATTTTACCATGCTTGCTCCCGACCAAGCATGGCTCTGAGCCGGGCCGGTCCGCAAATTTTTTTTCTCGGCCCGGCCCAGGCCGAGACATTTTTTTCAAAATCTAATTTACTGTATAGCTGTCGCCAATTTGGAATCATGCCAATAACATTAGAATGTTCAAGTGATGCTCTGTTGACATTGTAATTCGTAGTCTAATCAATCGTCGACAGAGCATGCTTTGCATGTTTTCGCAATTAGCATAAGATTTCCGTTTGGCGACGCCTATAATGTACTAGAATTTAGTTTTTAGCATAAATAAAAATCAAAACTACAAATGCAAAAAAGTTTTGACGACGGGGGATAGAACTGGGGTCACTTTGGTTTGCCAGTCCAGCCCCTGATCCACTCTGCCACGAAACACATTAATTAATTATATAGGGTAGTTCGAATCCTCCCTTAAACTTTATCTTTTGCACATTGAGAACTATGTTTTCCAACAAAAAAAATGGAAAAATATTAATCATTAATGGAGTTACATAAAAAAAAATCAGGGGTGGACGAGGGCCGGCCCTGACAGGCCCCAGGGCCGGCCCTAAGGGCTTTCATAGGGCCCTGGGCCCTTAGGGCCTAGGGCTCAATAGGGCCCAGGCCCCAAGGGCTTAGGGCCCGGCCCTAGGGCCTGCGCGGGAATTTGAATTTTTTAAATAATATAGTATTTGTTGGGCGGCAAGGAAAAATTTTCAAATGTTTCACAAAAAAATGTCATGTTTTCACTATTTTTTCTACAATTTCTTATTTTTGCTTTTTTGAATTACTTTATTAATGTTTTTTTTGTTAAAAAAACCAATTAAAACCGAATGGCATTTATTACAACTAATTGTTACACTTCAACATTAATAACATGATTGTGAAGAACTGGTTTGGCCGTAAAGCACCATTTTCAAACTAGTATTTCCTGTTCAATGCGACTTTGGCAAGTACAACAAAGTCAACCAAAAAATAAACAAACTTCTGAGAAAATTAGTCATAAGTTTAATTTTCCTGAAAAATATTTTGCAATCAACGAAAAATTCTTTTCGAGGAACAAACTTGTCTTTTTTGCACGTATTATGCGCTTTGGAATAAAGATATTTATTAACATTACTGTTTAAAAAATTACGTAAGATATAAATAAAAAATTACGTAAGAGTCGTAGTTCAAAATACTCTTTGGCGCCAAAATATATTCAAAAAATTTACCTTCCCGCGCAGGCCCTGCCAGGCCCTAGGGCCGGCCCCAAGCCCCTGGCCCTGAGCCCTATAGGCCCCAGGCCCTAGAAGCCCTAGGCCCTAAAAGCCCTGGGCCCTAGGGCCGGGGCCAGGGCCGTCCACCCCTGAAAAAAATAACATTATCAAAAATTCACCGGCCCGCTCAGAAAATTTCTCGGCCCGGCCTGGGCCGGCCCTTGATTTTCCCATGCTTGCTCCCGACCCATTTGCGAAAAGCATCCTTTCGCTTTCGTGAAGCTTTTTGGTTTCACCGATAAAATATCTGGAAACTATGAAAATATTGAATTCGTAAAAAAAATCGAAATGTGTTTGTTTGTTTGTTCTGTTCCCTTTCGCAGAGCGCGAGAAATTCGACAACTGACTTTCATTCTATGTTCTCAATGTTTAATTAAAGTAATTTGCAACAAAGCAACGAAAATCCGTTAAATAAAACACATATTTTGGCAAAACTGTTTTTTAACATAAGCAAATAGGCGGAAGATTTGGCTTATTTTTGCCATTACATAAACTATACTTCTTCGATGACAAAAATCGTTTTTTTTTTGTGCAGAAAATGTTTTTTGCCGATTGACTATTTTAAGCTTGAATGAAATGTAACTTGTGTAAAACCCTAAATATGGTTTAATTACGCACAGTTGGCCGAATTTTGCCTTACCAACCACTAAACTGGCTCATTTTTCACTTCTATCCATTCATGCTCGAATTTTATGATTGCTTGAGCTTTCAATCGGACTTCCTAAACATTATTTATGAAAGAGAGTATTTCACCTTTTCCTGAACTGCGAATTCACCAATTTATCACCCTAAGAAGAACCATTTGAAGTTAAACAGCGAAAAAAAACACAAAATTTATTAAAAACCATGAGTTCAAATTACTTGAGTTCGCGCGCTCTGGATCTCGGCCGGCCTGCCGCCGAGTGACTTCGGCCCTGGGCCGGCCGAATTATTTGCCACCCCCTGTTTTTCAGTACCCAGTCTAGTTTAAGGAATTTCTCAACCGTTGGATATTCACACTAAATTTTTTCTTAAATGATTTTTTCAGGTTCGCGAGTACATAGCGTACTCGGCTGCCGTGGACGAGGTGATCAAGTACCTCAAGAAACAGGGACAGTCTCCCAAGCGACTGGAAATCCAGCTGTTTTCACTTTCTTACGGAGGAACCTGGCTCAGAAACACGGATTACGAAAAAGAGAAGGTTTCTTTATTTTCAATGGGGAGATTCTTTTGGAATTCAGAAGAAGAAAGGGTTTCCCACCACCGCCGGCTATTGGTACCTGAAACATCTGGAACAACAGTGGAATCAGGTTCTTTCCAAGTTTCTTCTAAAAAATGGGAGAATTTCAGATAAACGGGTACCCGGAAAACGCCGTTTCTGGTATCATCAGGGTCGATCACTTCTTCGAGGAGCACTTGTATAAATTTCCTGCTCCGTTTAAGGTATAGTTATTTTTTATTAATTGCTTAAACTGCTTTAAATAGCTTAACAATGTTTGTTACCAACATATAGGTCAATATTAGTTGTACAAAAATGAATGTCACCGACCGGGATCGAACCCTGGTCGTTTGGGTGACATCTGGCTGGGTGGTCCAGGGTAAATGGGCTGTCCAGGGCCGGACTGACCAAAATTCTTCAAATGGCCCGTGAGAACCCCGGCTTATGGTCGTATGTGAACATGGCCTCCCCTCCAAACTCGCTATCCAGCCATGGTTATGGTTGGCAGCAGGTATGTACTAAAAGTTCTATCCAATTTCCTTCCTTTTGTAATAAATTCCGTACGTTGGGGGTATGCGATATTTCGGTGTGTCAGTAGGGTGCAGAATGAAGTCATTGGGGTGATTAATGCAAATAACCCTTTGTTACAAAGCCTTGAAAGTTTCTAGCTTTGATAATATATGAGCGTCAGGCCGACAATGATGGCATGGGGTGTCGCGTAGACAGGTTTTTTGGTACAAGATGGATATTGCTCTTGTATCCATAGACTTTTTTCAATAGGCTGGTTCAAAATAGTAGGCTGCAAAGAGGGCGTGGCCCATTTTGGCCGAAGTAGGTATGGCGAGGAGTGTGTCTCTTCCTCTCTGTTGCACTATTTTTAAACGAAATTCCTCTTTTTCAGTTCATCGTCAAAAGCCGCTTCTCTGCCGCTGCTGCCAAAATAGTAAAGAAATGGAATGAGAAGGCGCACGAGTGCAGATGCAATTGCGACCAAGGCATCTGCTTCTACTGCTACAAAAATGTATTCCGGTCTTTTTGTCTCTCATTTCTTTGTTTTAGGCGAACGCCGAGCCCTGTGTACTCCGAGGCAACCGCATCGAAGGCATGAGAGAGGAAGGGAAGCGCTCCCTCGCATTGTGAGACCCTCTCTTCTCCTCTAAATCTTTCGTCTTTCAGCTGCGCCTACGTCTGTCGCCAAGGCTCCCCCTGCAGGTGTCCTTTGCCGGACGGCTCTCATCAATTTTTCCCGGTAATTTTTTTATACGACTGACATTTATTTTCCCGAAATCTCCAGTATTTCTGTTAATTTTCCTCTGCAGAGACGCACCTTCCCCATCCTAATCGCCTACCAGCCGCGAGTGGGTGGGATGGGCCTATTCGCCATCACCAACATCCCGGCGTTCACCGTCATCGCCGAGTACGTGGGAGAGGTGATTTCGCAGGGATTATTAGGAAATTCTCTTGTTTTAGGTAGCGACTGTGAAGGAGGCCAGCAAGATACACAACTACCAGATGTCCGTTCCCGGGGTGCCCCTGGTCATCGACGCCGAAAACATGGGGTAAGTGCTGGATGACCAAGTGGAGGATTTACGTACGGTCATACTTTGCCTTTTCAAAATTTATAATACATACGGTCATAAAGACGCCATTTGAGGCCCTATTGACACCTAGCTGGCACGAAATACGGAATATACCTCGGAACTCTTAAAGCTTTTAAATTGTGAAATCATCCTTAACTTTGGGACTGTTAGAGAATTTGTAACCGGATTAAACAATTGTTGCCCTTAACCACCCTTATCAATCAGAAAATCGAAGCCGCCACCCTTGACCTGGGGAAACCCCGTATACAGACACCTGGAGAGTAATGGCTTCAGTTGAGAGTGATGGGTTCAGTTGATACCGCGATATCTTTAAAATTAAGTTTTAAAAATAGTATTATTAACTGCCCCACTTTCAGTAATGAATCCCGTTTCGCGAACCACAGCTGTGGTCCCAACACGGGAATGCTGCTGTGCCACGAGGGCCACGGCTGCGCCGTTCCCCGCCTCTTCTATGTCACCCTTCGCGAGATCCGCATCGGTCAGTTTTGTGTATTCGGCTCTCCAAAGAGATCCATTGCAGGAGAGGAGATTGTTGTGGATTACCATCCAAGCCACGCCTAGGAAGAAACCCCGCCCTGGGAATTGTTCCGACTGCAAGTTTGTTTTTCTCTCTAGCTTTTAGTGATTTCGCCGTTTTCAGATGTGGCCACGAAAATTGCAGACACTACGTCTAAATCAGAGGATTAGCCTTCGGCTTTCGTCATTCTCCAGCCACAGATTCCTCAGTCACATTTCGCATGTTACCCAGAATGGCCTTGTTTGGTCTACTCTGCCTTTCCTTCGCTGCCCTTTCGATCCACACGGGTCTTATCTTGCTAGTTACTAAAGTCTTACAATGTCTTTACTAAACAGTTTATATTTTAATAAATCGTTGTTTTGACCATTGTGTTTTCCTCTCAAGTCCACGATGAGTGATCCCCGGGGATCACTCTCTGGTGGTTTCTGGGCTCATATTCAAGGCTTGCGGCACGAGCTCAGTTATGAAAAACAGTGGGCAACCTGGCAAAATTGCGGGCTGGGCCGAGAAGAATTTGAGAACGGGCCGGCCCGAATTTTTTTTTGTTATTTTTGATTGTCAGCGGGCCTACTAAGAGCATTCATTATATGTAGAGAGATACAGTCAAGAAAGAGGTAGGATTCCCGGAGAGGTATTCCTCTAGAAGCATACAATTCCCCTCTCACCGTTCTCGCAGGAGATACATTACCAAATGGCATGACACGCCGTCCCGATCTCTCGGGATGATGAGGCTGTAATGATATCGTGGCTCGAGCCAAGTCATGACACGTCTTCGAGTAGTCCTCGTCAAAAGAATGATACACTCTTCGTCAATCATCGGAATAATCTCACTCATTTCCAACAACCTTCGAATTAGAGTTGACGGGCCTTCCATCAGAGTGTGTTCCTCGATAGCGCGTGTACTAAGCTAACGGTCACAAGATAGAGCTGAAAAGCAACTGCTGAACTAATAAAAAAACCGTGTATCCTGTCACTTTAGTTTTGATATCCACTTTTTAGCGCTAGCTCAGCGGGGTTCTGCTCGGAATTTCTCCGCTAGACCGCCGTGGTTCGGAAGAGGACAAGGCTAAAAAACGTTAAGACGAAGTGTCTTTAGAGAAATTACTTGCGATGTGAGCGCTTGGTAGGGATTGAGGATGGAGATGAGCTGAGGCGGTGAGTTCACGCGGACCAAAGCGAGGAAGAGAGAAGCTGACAGTTCGCTGGAGAGAAGGGTTATTTACCAAAATAGGACTTCATTTTCTTCTAGAAGCAAGTGACAAAAAGGCGGAGAGGGTCTTGTCGCTGCACGATTGACCTACAATGAGAGAGAGAATACAGCGAAATGAAGTGAACGATCCACATTTGGGTTTAGAACAATCCCCAATCCCGCATGAGGCTACCCAAGGCGAGTCTGCCCAAGATGTGTACCATTTGAAGTGCCACGCGACTTCGTTGATTTGGAGAACTGCGAAGGCTACATGACAAAGGGGCGGGCTTCGACGATTAATGTGGACCTACCTGTTTCTCCTTTTCAGTCTCGAGGAGAGGCATACGTAGTATCTCCGTAACGCTACGTTGCGTTACTATCTTCTCTCCCTCTCAGCGCCAAAAATGATCATTCTCCTCTTTCCTCCCCTGGTGGAAGGTCGACCTCCTTAAATGCATTCGACTGAGGACAACGAGCAGCTCCCCAATGTCGGCACCGAGATCTGTTCCGGCCACCACTCTTTCCGCCTCCTCGAGGCCATTGGCGAAGGAGGATATGGCTCCGTCTTCCTCGCAGCGGACATAAAGAAGTGAGTTTTTAAAAGAGAGATGAGAGATGCAGAGAGAGACAGATAGAGAGAGAGAGAGAGAGAGAGAGAGAGAGAGAGAGAACACGGCCATTTCAGTCGCAAGTGGGCTGTGAAGGCTGAAAAGTACAAGCGCTCCATGCTCCACATCGAGGTCAGCGTGCTCAAGGCGGCCAACGCAGCGAGTTGCAAGCACTTGTGCCAGATGGTAGGTCATTCTCTTATTGATCTAAAATAGACTGTAGGTGTCGTACGGTGCGGCTAAGCCCAACTACACCTTCGTCGTGATGACCCTCCTCGGCCGAGATCTTCACCACCTGCGAAGTGAGATGCCCGGAAGGAAGTTCACGATGGCCACGACTCTCCGTGTGGGTCTTCACTCTCTCGCGGCTCTCGAGGAGCTCCACAGAATCGGCTTCCTCTCGCGCGACTTCAAGCCGGGAAATCTGGCGCCTGGGCTCGGAAGGGAGAAGAAAACGATCTTCATGTACGACTTTGGTCTGGCGAAGAAGTTCCGCGACAAGGAAGGCCGGGTGCTGCCGTCGAGGGGAGAAGTGGGCTGGAGGGGCACCCAGCGCTACGGAAGCCTCAACGCCCACTTGCGACTGGATCTGGGAAGACGGGACGATATCGAGAGTTGGATGTACATGCTCATCGAGTTCAGCAGAGGCAGTCTGCCCTGGAGGCTCATCCAAGGTACTGTAGGAGGTTACGGTAGAAAAGGGTGAATTTCAGATCGAGGAGACGTGCACAAGTCGAAGATCTCTGTCCGTACGACCCAGCGCCAGTCTCTGTTCGATGGCCTCCCCACCCAATTCGACATCATGATGGCCACTATTGACAGCTGGCAGTTCGAGACGGACCCCGACTACGCGCAGCTGCAGGCACTGGTGGAGGCGGCGATGCGGGAGAACAACGTGAAGGCCAAGGGACACTTTGACTGGGACGAAGACACCTTCTCCAACACTACGGCCACGCCGCGTCGCAACCCGTCCGCCAGAGATCTCGTGGCCCTGGGCACCAACGATGAGTAGGAGAACGGGAGTCTTTGATGGCTACGGATAGTCGAATTGTGACGAATAAATAGGTTTATGTCGCATAAACATTTCTCGTTCTTCTTGTTGTGGAGGGGGTACTTTTGTGTTTTTGTGGTCTTCGCAGTTTCTTCGATAGTGTTTTCGCATTGATTCATATGTATTTTTTGTTTTAACTAACTATCCGTTTTTTTTCTCTTACATTTGTGCAGCCCTGATTGAGCACGGGGCCGTCGCCTCTCCGACCGCGAAATGTTTCAAAGATAAAGGGACAAAGACAAGGAATTCTGGGTGGATACTTCCGTATTCTCGAATGTTGCACATCCGAGTACGGACAAACGCGTGAAAAAACGGGACCAGGCCAGCAACCTCTCGTGGCCACACAAAACAGACGCATTAGGGCTTGCACGCACAGACAGAAACCTACGGAAATTCCATAAAGAAGTTCCAAAAACCGGAAATGGGCCCCTCGGGGGCTCCTGTAGACTTGACCTTCTGCAGCAATCTCCTAGTCGGTGTTGAGAGCGAAAATGTGGTGGTAGCCTTCGCTGCTATCAGTAAAAGAAACGGGTAGAAAGGTTTATTAGTGAATCAATGGAAGTCCATCTGTTGGGCCTTGATGCGTCACTCCGTCTTCTTTTATATTGGCCAGATGCGTGAACAGGCGATCATCTGAGAAGTAACAGCCAACTCATCGAGGAAAGACATACAGATCCCGTACACTATGAGCACGAAAAGTGCACGAGCGTCGACCTTACAAGTTTCCTCAACCTATAGCCTTTACTTCCCCATCACTCTTCTCTTTTCTCGCACGTCACCCAATGTAAGCAAAGAAAATGGAAAGAACGGGTCTGATGAGCACAAAGAAACACTGACTGTAAACCATGAGGGTGGTCACAGAACATTTTCTTACAATTGCGGAAACTCTGGCTTGAAGAATTATAGCATCGGATTCGGATATTTAAACAGATTTTCAGTGATTTTCAAAAACAACAGAAATACGCAATCGCTTCATTCTTCGGTTTAATATCACTGTTTGTGGGTTTCTTCTTCAAATCTGAGTCCCTTCGGTGCCCAACTGCGTCTGAAATTCATCTATATCGATTACTTCCTTCGCTCCAACCGTTCCCTCCGTCTCTTCCTCCGGTTGAGTCTGCAAGGTCGCGGGGGACTTCTTCGACGCCTTCGACATCTTCAGACTGCTGCACTGAGCCATCAGCTGTGACTTCTGAAAGCTCGTTAACTCAACGAGAGATGAGCTTTTTCCGTTGAATTCTATAGTAGTTAACGTATTTTCGGCATTGACCCGTTCTTGAGCGGAAACGTGCAGAGATAAATGATATCATGAAGTAGCAGTGTGATGCACTTCACTGTTCACAGGTACAATCAAAATGAGAGTTGGAAACATATATCTATACCTCGCTGTGACCTGTTTGCTGATGTTGCTGTTGCTGTTGGCAAGGGAGGCTTTTTTGCGTGTTGGCCATTGGTGGCAGTGGCGATTCGGTAGGTGGCGTAGGGGTAGCTTCAGCTGATGGAGGTTCTTTCACCTAAACATGTAGCGTAGGTATAGATAAGATTATAAAATGAAATTACCTCCTTCTTGGCGGTGTATGCAACGGGGTTCACATTCACAGTCTCTGCCTTTTTCTTCCCACAGAAGAAAAGAGACAACGACAACACAACCAACAGGAGGGAGATGAGCATTCGAAATGAGGAGGAAATTCGGGTCCTCCCCAATTTCTTCCTCTCTCTCCACTCACGCACACACACTCTCTCTTTCTGTGTGTTTGTTTGTTTCTTTGTTGTGTGTGAGTGCATGTAGGAATAGCGGATGAAAGTTTTGGTAAAACAGATGATTATTAGCATATAACCTCCTCCGTCGCTTTATCGTTAGTACATTAAAATAAGTATTATTTAATGAATGCAGAAAGTGTGGGGTCAAAGGTCATTCATTTATAAGGCACCTCACCCCGTAAAGGTCGCTCCGATGTGGCCGCTGCTCTTCCTAGCAATCGCCGGATCAACATTATCTCTCGAATGTTATCATGGTCTGTTATCACTCTCTCCCTTCCTCTCTCTCTCTCTCTCTCTCTCTCTCTCTCTCTCTCTCTTAAATACTCCTTTCATGGTCCTTCCTCTATGGTGAGAGCTACACAGGCATATATAAGGCTATCAGTTGTCCTGAGGACGGCCACAAGTACAAATGTAGTTGGTAAGGAATCAAGTTTTTCCGACATCAAATAAATTGAAGGCAATTGAGTAAGGCGTATATCATCCGCGGCTGCTTGGTGGAATCTCAGTGTCCGGAGGACTTTTGTGACGACAAGTCCTGCTGTTGCGAAGGAAATAAATGCAATTTGGACACTCCCAAGTTTAAAAGTCCGAGTGAACGTAATGGAAAAGCAGACAAGGATGTGGATTCTAAAACGACAGAGAATGATCAACATACCACGGCCACTGAAAATGAAAAGGAGAATTTAAAAGAGATAAAAGTAAAATCTACAATCCGGTGGAAAGATAGACTGCATTTAAAACAATGAACTTCAGAAATATTGAAGCCATCTATGATGGAGATGATGGTGATGACGATTACTTGCCTAGTGGAGAGGACACGGAAGATGGTTTAAAAAAGGACACTGGAGATTTACGTCAGGGAGAAGATGGAGAAAAGAACAATCAGAGGGAGGAGACAATCAGTAGAAAGTGGGACACAACCGCGCCAATCAAAGTCACAACTCAAAGGAGTGAAACAACGCAAGCTTCTGAAAAAGTGACGTCAAATGAAGGACAAGAAATCGATAAAGTGGATAGTAGAACTGGATCATGGGAAGATGTGACCGAATCAGTTGTCTCTAAGCAAGAAGTGACCGATGCTATTTTGAAAATCACAGGAGAGCCCGACAGTTCTGTCAGGTAGGAGTTGTAAAAGAAAAGTGACGTCGAAGAAGATCCAAGGACTCAGGAGGAGTGAATAATCCTGGTTCACGCGACAAATTGCCGTCAAAGTATTTTTTGCGTTGGGTCCCGCCGCGATTACCCATTCCCAGCGCGCAAAAGTGTGCCAATAGAATCAGATAAACGATATTGCCCTTGGACATCAGCTATATAGCACAGGGGTTTAAAATCTTGTAATTTCAGGACAAGTGAGGTCGAGGAGAATTCGCTGCCTGAGGTCAATAGGTTGGAAACTGTGATGCCAATAGAGTCGACTACGACAAACACAATTGAAGCGATCACTGGATCCTGGGAGGAAAAAGTTCAAACCTCCCTAAAGTGAAAACGGCAGTTCGAGGTTACTCTGATTTACGAAGGCTCAAAGAGAAGATTAAGGGTTCCCGAGATGAAGACAGAGGCAGTGATTGGAGGGAAGGAAGAGGGGGAAAATGGAAAATCGGAGGAAAACACCCTGGAAAAGAAAATGTTGGATAGGACAAGAGTGACTACAGAAGCCGAAGTTTCCAAAGAAGATCTAGAGGATGACAACTTGCGAACAACACAAGAACATGAAAATAGGTTTGTTTAGATTTAAACGACAATTTATCCTTATGAAAATACTCTCCGAGTGTGACCGCTTTTGGATTGTTTCACTACGCGCTTCATTATTTAACGTGTTCTATTGTGCTCTGGACATCGTTGCGGGACCTACTGCCGAAAACGATTACCCGATTGATTAACCGTTACAAACCTATCATAAATATAATATTTCTTCATTTCACACCGCCCAACGTTTGATTTAAGGGCACCTATACCACCTACGATTATGTCTCAACAAGAATCAGTTTCAAAAGAACCGAGGGAGAAACGAAGAAAGACGGAGTGAAGACAAACCCGCAGCGGAGTACTGAAACGAAGACAGTTGGCAGATGGGATAGGACGCAGGAAAACAAAGTGAACGTGGCTCAGAAGCCACAGTCGGTTAGGAAAACTATTCCGGAAAGCCAGAAATCCGTGCGGAGTCGAAGAGTTGAGGCTGCTGGTGGAGGATCCAGTCAGACAATTGGAGTGGCCCTCCTCCTGAGCTTTATAATTTAAATTGGAAGAATAAAGATTATAGTTCATGGGAATTTGGTTTTTGTCAATAGTGTTTCTGAAGCTTACGATTAGTGGCTGCGACATGAAACCTGGGATGAGGTCTCGCGAGGGGGCAGGGGACGCAGCAGGGGGAGTGGGGTAATAGGGGTGACGAAGAGGGCTGTTGCATATGGCAAGACAAAAGGGTAGGAGACATGGGGTCGCGGACGACTATCTCCATTCGGTATCTCACCACAACTACGAACAAATAGAGAGAGAGAGAGAGAGAGAGAGAGAGAGAAAGAGAGAAAGAGTTACTGAGTATGATTAAGTTGCCTATCAATCAACCTTATCGAGATTTAATTGAAATGATTCGAAATTGCTTGAAATGAGACTTGAAACTGCTGGAAATTGTAGTAGTGCTGGTCTCGTTGTCCATTTCCTGTTTCTGTTCTTCACTGTTCTTCTTCTTTTGTTTTGGATCTTTTTTTGAAGAGTTGACGCGTTGTAACTTCAGCATCATCCATCCATCAAAAATTACCTCTTGTTCTTCTTCAGTAGAAACCAACAAAGAACTATAAGTTCTCTTGTTGAGTGAGAATTGAAATGGTTTGAAATTGCTTGAAATTATTGTTTTCTGTTTACAACTCCATCCGCAGAAGTCTTTCGCGGTATCAGAAAAGACAGAACCTTAGATCTCGAGTCTTCTGACAAATGTAGCGGAACTGAAGTGTGCAAATGTCCGCCCGCCATGTAAATTTTGTTGCGTGAATCACCGTAATCTCTACCCTTCCCCCTCTCCGGTCATTCCTCCTTCTCTCACCCCAGCGGACGGTCCTCTCCGATGCGCCTCTTCATCTCCCTCCTCGCCATTTTCTCCCTCGGAGAGGCTGTTCGTTGCTTTACTCATCCGGAAGTGATCCCCTCTCGCCATCGCAATCAAAAAATGGTACCGTTCCCGGTTGAGATTAAGACCTGTGCTGATGGAGCCAAGTGCGCAGTGTGAGTTTTAATTAAAACTGTGATTCAACACACATTTCAAGGTATCACATGCCCCGTGCCACCCGGAGGATGTGTGCGAACGACTGCCCTGTTGTGAACGGCTGCAAGGACAACTTCTGTTGCTGCGAGGGCGACCTCTGCAACAGGAACGTCGAAGCCTTGAGGAAGCCGAGGGAGGCGAAGGAGAAAGAGGAGGATGCTTCGAAGAAGCAGACGACACTGAAAACTGTTGAGGAAGGTATCACAGAACCTTCAAAGAAGCCCGAGGAACCTTCGAAGGAGACTACAGCAAAGACTACGGCGGACCCTCCCACTGTGAATGCCACGCACCCTTCAACGAAGGGTTCCACGGAGGCATCGACGGCAGGAGAACAGGCCTCCGTGTCGCCAGTGTCGCAAGGAGAGACCTCCCCCGCTACTGACAAACCTACTGACAGCCCGACGAAACACACTTCTGGTGGCCCCACATCGACGGCAACAACAAAAACCACGACTACCACCCTCCCCAAGAACGGCGCTCCGGGTGCACCCGACACGGAGGATCCGGAAGACAAAGATAATGAAGATGATGATGACGAGCACGAAGATGCCGACGCTGGATCTATTCCCTCGGCCGTGGCATGTGTGGTGTCGATCATGGTGGCGATGATCCTCTAGAAATAAAAAATTGTGGAAATTCCTTGTTTTCTTGTTGCTTGTGTGCATCTAAACTTTTTGAAAGGGCGATCGGGGAGGAGTAAATCACAGAGTTCGCTAAGCAGGATTGGAGAGTAGTATTGCCCTAAAGCTGTGATTGATTAAAATAATCGCTATAAAATCGCCAAACTCCTCCGCTTTTAAGGGAAGAGAATGAAATTCTTTAAAGAAATGGACAAATACGAGAAATTTATGAGAATTATCACAGCCGCGTGAGGAACGAAGCTGTCAGTTCGTCTGGTCCTTGGACTCTAGCTGTCGTACCTGAAAGTAGAAATGTAATTTTTGTTTCCATTTCGAAGTTTAATTTTTGTTAATTATTTAATTTAAACGCATCACTAAATTTAGGAAGAGAGAGAGAGAGAGAAAGAGAGAGAGAGAGAGAGAGAAAATTACCTAGTCTTTATAGATAGCCCGATTGATCACCGAAGCATTCGCAAAAGTAAATGCACCAGACCGGACTCGAACCTGCGACCTTCGCAACAGCATGCAGATCCTTTTATTATAATTTAGATCAGCTACTGAGAGGGTCTTCAAAAGTGAATAGATGGCTCACTCACTTTGCCGCGGGCTGTTTGGAACTCCCCTGAGGAAAACTGGTCGCCACAAACAAAATTCCCGGGGAAAAGAAGAAATTCCGGTTATTTAACCATAAAACTGCCACAAATATTAAATTAATAAAATGCAATATAAAAAATACACCTATTGTGGAGGCCGGCCAGTGGGCGCGGACCGTGGCAATGTGAGGGGCCATCTCGGCTGGTTGACCGGGGCTCAGTGGTAGAGCAGCGGGCTGCAGTTGTGAAGGTGCAGGGTTGGATTCCCGGTTGGTGCAAATCTTTTGCGAGTACCTCTGTGATCAATCGCGTTAAGGGCAACGTGATTCTATTTGCTTTCTTTATACTCATATGCTTTCCATCAGATGACTCAAAGCGAGAAGACGTCATTCTACAGGTGACCGCGGTGCGAGAGGGATTCTGCCAGAGAAACTACAGCTGCCCCTTGAAGGAGATCAGACATCCCAAAATCGAGCCGTTTCGTTTGGCCCCGCGGATGGCGCCAATCTTGGCGCGCACGCCCAAAGGGAGACGCCGGCTTTTGACTTTTTTCTCTATCATTTCACTGAAAGGTTCAAAAGTTTCTTTAAAGACACCGCAAAACCAATTTTGCTTTCCCATATCTTAAATCTCAAGCATTGAAAGGCTTCTTCGTTTTTGCCACATCACTGAATTCGCCAGTAGCATTTTGAAGCAGAGCTATTCCTATAAAAATCAGAGAAGCTTTCAACTTTTGACAACGAGTCAGCTTTGAAACACCCGCGCCACTACCTTTTGAAAAGATCCGATACACCGAGGATTTCGAATTCTCAACACGGGTGGTATCATTGAATACAAGCGACTGACAATTATGAGAATGATGACAAAAAGAAATCCAATATGTTCTCTTACTGGCCCACCAGCGCAACTTTTTAATCTATTCCCGCTTTATAACTGAGACATGTATATCCATCCTCCAGCCATAGCATTTCCGATTTCCAGTGCATTCCCCAGAATTTGCTCGCCACGGCCCATTCCACCATAATCTTTCGATGTGACACTGTTTTATTGGCGATTCCATGTGGATTCAATAAAAAACCCACTATTTTTGGAATGTATGATCACATCTACGAAGCCTCCCTCCCCTGAAAATCGAAGCTCAGTGTTCTGTCATATCAAATTTCCTCTTTTTGATGTAAAACTACACTACCATGACACTATTTTTACAACACTTCGTAAATTGCCTGATTTCCGGCCCAAGTTTCCTCTCGCTCTTATTTTAAGGGTCTACCTGACCTCTACCCTGCCACAGTGGTCACTGACTTTTTTCAAAACGGCATGACCGCCCATTATACTCGGTTGTACCCATTCTTTTGTCAATAGCAGTAGAAACTCAATCTCATCCTCCTCTTCGAATGACCGTGTCAATTCCTGACTTTCTTTGTTCCCATAGCCATTCTTAGGCCTTCCTTCCCGGTCAGTCAGACTTAGATGCCGAAGTGACACTCAGGATGCGACTACGCGACTACTACGTCAAGTACCGTAACCCGCCGTGACAAATACTTCCAAATAAATTCCCTGGTTCCAATAAATAATTCGACTAATAAGATAAATAAGATGAACAACCCTCATTTAGGTATAGACATAGCTACGTCACTGCAACTCGACGACACTCCCGTCCTCTTAGAAAATGACTAAGGAGCTATCGAAACCCAAAAAAGTAACGAATGTAATGGGATTCTAACTGTTTAGGCTCTCCCTGAACGAATTAATCACGTGAAAGTCACAAAAAGCAGCAGATCTTTTGGAAGGCACTCCGTCTCTTACCCTGCCTCTTCTGACCCATTTCATAAATGATGTTTGGCCCTTCTCTAAAGAAGACCATCAGGGAATTTTCCCACTTCATTGTGTGGGCGAAAACTTCGTTGCCTAGAGTGGTGTTTTGTAAAATAAGTTCAAATTCACATGTGTTCCCATGATTAGCATACGGTCTCTCACCCAAAATAAGGTTCTATCCCTGCCATAGACGATTATTTTAAAGAACCCGTAAGGGGCCTTTTCTGATTGGCAATGGAATGTATGCTAATCGAGCCATTTCAGTTGAAATGATTTCTCCGAACACCGCTCCAGACAACGGCCGTGCGCAACATGCTTGCCAAGTCTTCATTAGCATGCGAATATGAAAAGGCCCCTGATGAGCCCTTTAAGGAACCAGCGTCCTTTTACAGCCAAGATGTGCGTTTTTCCTCCTCTCCGACAACTCTTTAAATAATGAAAAAAGGGGTGCTTACCCAAAAAATGCGTCGGGCAATAGGTGAACCCAGAAAAGTGGGCCTCATAGTAACCGTACCTGGACACGATACGGAGGGGGCACGAAAAGTAAGGCCCCCCCCAAAGGGAGGGGGCCAAAAAATCAAGGCCCGCCATTTTTAGAAGACCCCCATAGTAAAAATGCCCCAAAACCAAGGTCCCGCAAGCCCTGTGTGTCAAGGTATGATAGTAACTCTTTGAAGGTTGTGCACCCAATAAAGGAGAGTAAGCCCCAAAGTCTTCGGGTAGAAAACACTGAAGAATGGAGCACCCAGATTCTTACGAACATTGAGGGAAAGGATCTCTCTCGATGTGAAATTGAGAGAAAAGTACATGAAAAGCCCAAAAGTGAGAGGAATCGCCTTATGTAACGACCAAACGTGTGGGAGCTCCGTTGTCGACACCCCCTTCCCCCAAAAGCTGAATCCCTCTCTTTCCCGTATAGTCGGTATCACACCAATCATTTCCGCATTTAGTTGTCATTGTTGCAATTCCTGGTGTGTTTTCAAATCCCCTGTCTCGATATTTTCGTTTCCAAAATTATATTTTCATTTTTTTTCAGAAAACTGGGTAAAGCGAGGGTCGAACCGCCCATGTATGCCAAATACAACGCGATGAGGCGCGCAACTTCCCGGCGACGCCGCCACCACCGTGTGGAAACAAGGGAACGCGAACTTAAGGAGGTGAGTCCTTTTGCTTGAAGTACTACCGCCTCTCCAGAGGAGCGTCCCTCTGCCAACGTCCTCAGCGGCATCCCCGCCGCCGGACCGCCTTTCACTCTCTTCCCCTCTCAGCGAGCCTGGAGGGAGACACGGTACTGCCAGTACCTCGCCAAGGTACGCCCTAGACTTACACAATCACAGAAAGTCGGAAATAGCTATCAGCGTGAAGCGTCTTTCGGAAAGTTACGGAAACCACAGACTTTAGTTAAGTGTTTGAGTCGGAAAAACAATGCGTTGAGACAACATATATTCGATTATTCCCCGCATCAACAGCGCATAAATGGAACAGTAGCGAATTGGAATAATTTCAAATTGACCTCCATTATATTACAGTAATCCATGTGAACCCTTCCAAGTTTTTGAGTAGCAAGGGCTATAGAAACGAATAATCCAAACCTTTCTAGTATTCCATTCCAAACTCACCCTAATTCCCGACCGCCACATCATTTGGTCATCCCAGCCGCGCATCTCATCCGTCTCATACTGAAATCATGCGAGTAGAAAAGTCCCATGACAAACTCACCGTAGAAGCACTCAGGACTTTCGCTGTGGAAGGGTTGTAGCTGATGACGCCGAGCTGAAACAAACAACATTGAATAAAGAAACCTTTGGCAAATAAAACTCCCCGGTTTGAGCAATTAAAAACGGGTTATTCCTTTAATAATCCAAAATTTAACTAAGCATGAAATAAGCAGACGCTTCATCAGGGTTAAAGCGGCGTTGAGGAAATAACTATATTGGGCAAAAGGTCCCTGACGGTTCCATACTTGGGCAGCCAACCGCAGGGTCAATTTTGCGACAGCCCCTTCTACTACAAAAAGCTTCGAAAATTTGCGGCGGACCCCCTTCTTTAACAAAATTTGACGAACACTTAAAATTGCGACAGCCCTACCGCCGCATATGATGAAATGTATGGGTGGTCCACATACATGAACAAGCTACCTATGGGGTCCGTTTTGCGCGACCCCCCACAATTCAAATGAGACGTGTGGCGCAAATCCCCCAAATAGGAAATAAGACTCGGAGCGACCCCCTCTACCGAATCTACGGGCGCTTGTTCATATATGGTGGTCCATTTAATAAAACATTTGAAAATGAGAGAACCTTCTGGAGAACAGTCCAAAATAGTTTTAAATCTACTTTAAAGACCGGTAACCCAAATGACATTACTAAACTTACACTTTCCCTCCTCGATGGATCTTCATCTACCCTCTCCACTTCTTCCGTAGGTCTGCCGCTCGGGGTCCCTCCCATTTCGCCTCAGAGCCGTAGAATTCCGTCTACTACCTGAAAATAGCCGCGTGAAAGGTTAAATGTTCCACAATTAGTCTGTGAGTGTTTTTCAAAAGCAGGGCAATCGAAACACAAACTTTTAAAATCGAAAAAAAATTGAAACACGGAAATATTCGTCCCGAAGACGGCGACCAAACAGGACACAACAACAGGAAGGATTCAGAAGAAGGTCAGGCAACCGCAGAACGGAGAAGACAAAATCACGACGTTGCTCGGTAGGCCCATTTCTATTCAAGTATTCATTGGGGCTAAATTCGGAGATTCTGCAAAGGTCGGCCAACCTCTCGCACAAGAGGTGGAAATGGTGCGTAGTGGAAGTGGATGAGAGGGGGTTGACGGCTGGTATTCCGCAGCATTGGAAGGCAGCAGCCGTACCTCCAGGGGAAGTACTGAAGAATGTCAAGGCGATAGAGAGCATTTTGTGACTCAGTTGGCGCAGATCTTCAAACTGAATCTAAGGGAGATTCTAGACGATTTTTGAAGTAGAAGTTCACCTTTTCTGACTAGCGAACATTCTGCTGTAACCAAACGCTTTCTGTAACCCTTTTACAGGCGTCGCCACCGATTTCTTTTGGTCAAAGGGTTTCGTCAAGACGTTTCTGGAGTTGGCCCTTCTGTTCGGAAACTTCTTCGGCCAGTCTTCGCAAGGACGCAAAGGAACAAAGGAATTGGCTTCGAAATGAACGTTCTCCCCAGGGCAAGTCCATTTCATTTCTTCTTTAATTGCGTTTTCAGATGGCAGACACACAGGGAAGACTCTCCCATTCATGGAGACTGGAGGTTAATGCGGATGAGATGCAGAAGGGATTGAGCAGTCCACTTGCGGATGTCACAAAGGTTAGACCTTTAAAAACCCCTTAAACACGGTGATTCCAGACAAAAACTCGGAATAGGCAGCCGAAGATCCAGACGACACAGGCCGGCAACAAGGAGATTGAGGCGGTGTGAAAGACTTTGGGAACGGCAACTTTCGATTTTTAGTTGCACATCAGAATGAAGAACGACTAGACGACCATCGTCCGGTTCTACGCCAAGAAATATCCCATGTAGCAGTTCTTGAGCAATATGAAGACTTTCAAGGAGCAGCACGAGGTAGGCTTCGTTGCGTCGTACTTTACGAAAATAAGTGCAAAAAAGAGCAACGGCGGCTTCTTTTAGTCATCCAGCCAAAAGCAACTATTCCCTCTTCCGATCGGAAATAGTGCATATTGGCATTCAGCGTGCAATAGTACCCTCAGTATCATCTCAGACTTTTTGTGAATTACTTCGTCGAACCACGCTTTCGATACACAGCTTGTGGACTAAATTTTCATTCCGCTCGTAGTGGGGGCCACTGCGAAAAATGATGTTGTCTCAAGTGGCTCACCAGAAAACGACTGTGTTTCTGGGTCGTCACTGTGGCTGTCCGTTCTCTACTGAAAGGAGAGTACGTTGATGAATTCAACTGAACATTTTTCAAAAAAAAAAAATCTAAGGAAGGAATCAGTGGTAATCGTGGGCGTAGGATCCCGTGATTATGTTTGTTTACAACCATCTTTACGTTGTGAAGGAGCTAGAATTCCTTCGTGTGTGAATTCCATCCATCAGCCGTCCATCAGCTGATCACATCGCCTACGCTGCCGGACAGTATAAAAGAAGATCAACCGAAGAATCGAGGCTTCCCGTCATGGGATTCCCCATCGATCCAGTAATGTTTCTTCGAAAGATTTACTGGTAGCCAGCGATGGCTCGATCCACCGCCTCGCTGCAGAAGAAGCCGGACAAGACCTGCTCTTCAGAGCCACTGGATGAAGACCGTCTTTCAGAGGGAGGATACTTCCATTTGCCGTCCTGGATCTTTGTACTCTGCTCCGTTGGTGTGTGCTCTCCTACCCATGATGTATTTCGATGTTTGTATACCCCAGGATGAGGGCATCGTTGAGGAGTGGAGCGTGCAACACGCTGAAGGACAGAAATCCCCAGTCAAAATTTCTATGATTAAGAAATTCCGACGAGCTCGGCCAGATCATCCAGTTTAACTCGTCGTGAACACCCAGCCCCCTTGGAGTGCAAGAATCATCTCTTGTCAACCCGACTGACGTCGCGCTGAGTGAGACAGCAAATGCAACTAAGTCCGAGGACGGCCTTCTTCAATGGAGGGATCTGTAAAGAAGCTGAGAAATCCCCTCCAGAAGCTGAATCGGATGTTACACCGTTCATCAGAAAATTGCCTGCCACGCCGCTGACCCGTATTTAAGAAGGAGCGACGAATCAAGGCCCGACACCGACCTTCTGAGTGATCCAGTCAATGAATAAATGTTCCTATAATTTACTACGTCGAAGTCTTCAAAAAACGATATCTGTGCTTTTTTTATAGTAATAACTTGGGAAATCTATTGAGGGCTTTGACTTTTGATAAACATTCACATTAGCAAACTGTGAAAACTTGGCTAAAAACCACAAGGAAAAAACCGAATCCGCCGCAAATTTCTTTATTAGCGTTTGTTCTTATTTGTTATCACATTTTAGCGTTTTCCGGCGGCGGCTACCTTGGTAACCTTAATCGAAGGCTTCATGACGTGGAAAGAGCAGATCAGCTGCTCGTCGACGTGCATCATCGCAGCCGCGTTGTCGAACTGGCCGCAGTAGTGGGGAGCCGAGAAGACCGTGACCAGCTTCTTGTTAGCGAAGAATTCGTACCCATCCTGTACCACCTGAACCATCACTTCAATTCCTTTGAATCTTCTGAAGGTACCTGATGAGCCCTGGCGACGAGGTCGATTCCCAGCTGTTTGAGAGAGTCGTGGACCACATCAGGACCAAACACATAGGAGACTCCGCGAGTGCTCTCCTCCCACCCCTCGGCTCCAATGTCAGGATCGGCCCAGAGCAAATCCAGGAGCAGCGAAGGGTTTTGCGGGTTGAGGAGGTTGCGCGAAACGCTCTTCAGCTGCTCCAGAGACTTGAGCTTCGGAGAGAGACCTCCGTGCATACAGAGGATTTTACCAGCTACAAGACCCGTGTAGGGCATGGCGGTGAAGGGGTCCTGAAACGAACTTAGACAGATCTTAAAGAGAAAGTTACCTGGAAATGGACGTAGATGACAGTGGAGTACCTCCTGACGCACTCTTCAAAGAAGCCGTACACCTGGTTGATGGCCTGGCACTCGTGATTTCCCCTCAGAAGGAAGAAGTTGTTAGGGTACTTTACCTAAAAACTTATATGTTAAGGCTTCTTTTGAAGACTTTCATACCTTGTAGGCCAGCAAAAGAATGATCGTTTCGAAGTTCTGATGTCCTCTGTCGACATAGTCTCCCATGAAGAGGTAGTTGACCAGAGGAGGGAATCCACCTCGGTCGAAGAGACGCAACACATCTCCGTACTGCCCATGAGTGTCTCCACAAATCTTGATCGGCGGCTCCACTTCCACCAACGGCGGCTGGCTCAGGAACACTTCTTTTGCCATCTGGCACAGCTGCATGATATCGCCACTCGACATCACGTTCTTCAGTTCATTGCACGGAGTGCCCACATTCAGCACTTTGCAGATGATGTCGTCGACGTCGATTTTTCCCATTGGAAGAAAAAAGGAGACCGCACAGCCGGAGTGAGGGAAAGGAATGAACAGAGGAGGGAAACAACTTCACGGAGGGTACGCAGCGGGGTATGTTATGGTACACTTATAATGAATTTTTTTTTGATGTCGTAAGGTGCATTAGGGTTTTATACATGTGAATACAAATTTTGACTCAAATAATTCACTTGGGTCGCGCGGGGCTCTATTTACCGCCCGAAATGCGAACTGAGCCCCGCGCGACCCTTTAAGTTGAGATATAGAAATGAAACTTTGTGTGGTAAGAGATTACGACCAGACCTTATAATAGGAAAATTTTCACAGAAATCTGTAATCTGCCTTAGGCGATACGGCTCATGGGTTACGGTAGTCGCTGTGGGTCGCCCTTTCTCAAAGGAGTAGGTACCTTGTGCCATAAGTTGAAGGTAGTCGTTTTTTTCTCATTTGGAGGACTCGCGCCCCACATCGCATGTGGAATGTGAGGGTCACGCAAAACGTACCCCACCTTGTTAACGATGATTTATTTATGTGCTGTGCCAAGCACTCAAAACCTTGATTTCGAGTGATACCATATTCCCGTTGAGTGTTTCTCGCCAGTCGTGGAAGTGGAACCGCATGTGGAGCCGTGTACTTCAGAAGGCAAGAGAATCTGGTTTTCTATGTAAAAATGAATTGTAAGCGGCTGAATGTTCGCGCTCTGCCCATGAACGAAAAATTCTCATGCACGCCTGTGTCTATCGTATTGGCACCCTCTCGTACCACAAATAATAAAAAGAACACAGTACTTTTGATGTTCATTGATTCACAAAGACAAGTACACAATCGCAGGCGCCAATGCCGCCGCCCAGATCCTAGAATAGCGCGGCAAGCCCCATATGTCACGAATAAAATAATTATAATATATATGTGAAACACCAGTTGTTGTGGACGGATAAGATATGTGGCGAGCAAGAAGCGACAGGACGCCGGAGAGGAACTACAGGGCGCCTAGCGGTCGCAGGGAGCCAGGGAAAGGTATGAAAAGGAAAGAAACATTGTAGTAAAGACCGAACGACACCCGAAACTACGCGTAAAAGGAGGACTAAGCTCGGGGCGATGGGCGAGCACCATCAGGCGACCAGGGCTAAAACGATCCGTTTTCGCTTACACATAATAAAAGAGGATAAAAAAGGAATAAAACGCCGAAACTGAGCAGGGAGAGAAAGGAAAGCGACGGGGGGCGGAAGGTGAGAGAGGGCTTCAAGCTAGCGGACCCGTGTGGTTGCGACCACCAAATGGACACCGGAGACGCGACGACGATGGAGCACTCTGGGAGCCAACCTTCTCTTCAAGAGTCGTCTCTGCAAATACACCAATTAGGGGATATATAAGATCACTTGTAAGTATATTAGAACCAGAAATGCGTTTGATTTTATACATAAATTGATTCGAAAGCCACCCACCGAAAGATGTTGGTATTTCCCATTTAGAATGGGGGAGTGGGCTCACTGCGGAGGCCCGGGTCGCGGCGGGGCCGAGTGGTTGTCCCTGACCCGGCCGGGCAGACTGGGCACCGGCGCCAGTTTGGCGTGCGACGACTTGGTGTGCAACGACTGCAACTGGGCCGCCAGCGTCTCCGCATCGCCCGCACGACCTCGCGGTGACGTCAACGTTGCCGATTTCTAAAATAAAAGATGTAATTTTGTAGACAAATGAAATGACCTCGTTGGGAATGGCCGGAGGACTGGCTGGAAGAGAGAGGGAAGAGGGAGGGATGGCGGAGGAAGAGGCCTCGGGGTGGAGTGTGGCCGCACGAGAGGCTCTCGCGCGCTTCCTCGCCCGCAACTCGTCCATCTCAATCCGCTGCTGCTCCTTCAGCTGCAACTGTTGCAGGCGGTGTCTGAAATTACACATTTATTACTTTTCAACAAGTGAAGCTCGGCGCGGATCGCCTCTCTTAAATCCAAAATAAAACTCACTTCTTGAGGAGGTCCTTGAACTCTGGGTCTTCGTCTTCCTCATCGTCATTCTGAATAAAAAGATGAGCCACCGTACACTTTAAGGCGATGATTAGCAGTTGTTAGAGAGAAATGCTAGCACACGGAAAAGCAAAGCAAAAAAGGTAGAACCTGGTCGAACTCAGAGTCTGAGGTGGGGAAAGGGCTGCAGGAGGGCGGGGTGCCCACGTGGAACACTGCTCCGTTCGGCACCGTTGTCGAAGAGTCTGCTCTGGTCATCGTTCTTCGCTGGATGTTCGTGCCCAGAGTGGAGGAGAGCGCGTTCTCTAGACTACCCAGTGTCGCCACTTGGTTGCCCGCATTCGTCTTGCGACGACGACGCGTCAGTTCGGGGGCCGTGCGCGAGAGGGACAGCCCGTCGGTAAGGGCGCCGCCGTCCGTGGAACAAGAGTCGTCGTCGGCCAGAGAAGAGGCGGACATCATGCCAGCGGGCAGAGGCTACACACAAGGTTACATAGGAGGTGGAGAGTGCCAAGTGGTGGTGCAGGAGGAGGCATGGACGGAGGATCGGCCAAACGAGCCGTGGGAACGAAAGGGCTTATTTAAACATCTCCTAATTTAGAAAAAAGCTACTATTAAATGCCCGTTACTCAGGTTTTCTATAGAATACCCTTTGCCTTGTTAAAATTATAAGACTATTAAAGGCCTATCTTTTCGCAAATTCCTTCCAAAACGCATTAATCGAGAAAAAGTTGAAAAGCAGTTAAGACGCTTAGGCTTAATTTTCGTAAAATTCAGCTTATAGATCAAAACTTTAATGCGGGCAACGTCCTGTAGCTTCCGTCCATGCCTCCTCTTCCGAATAGTAATGCTCCTAGTAATTCACCACCACCAAAGCACCGGCTAGCTAACAACTACGATAGCAACAAAAGGTCGAAACAGAGGTTTAGCGGTTATTCCCAAAAGTTTGACCGAAAGAGAGCTAACTATTCACCACCACCACTTGCACAATGTCTCCATTCGTACCTGGTCGTCGTTGTGATGAAAGTCGGGCACAGAATTCGCATTGGGAGGAGTCGTTCTGCCAGCAGGGTCCGCAGAGAACGGCGTCGGTTCTCTGGCCTCCGGATTGATCACCTGAATCACAGATATTCAGAAGAAGGCACAATTAAGGTACCTTCTGGAGAGCCTGAGCGAGTCCATTCAGCGTGTCCACATGCATTTCATCCGTGCCGCTGGCTGTCGTCTGGTTCGATGCAGCGTGTCCCTCCTCCTCCTGTCTCTGTCGCAGAACTGCCAACTTCTCCGACAATTCGGCCAGATTGGTGGAGACTTCTCCATTGTGTCCGGGTGTGTGCGGAAGGCTTGCAGGACCGATGTGGTGGTGAGCATTTCCGTGGACCTGGAAAGAGAGAAATTACGAAGTGGGAGAAAGAGAACTAGACATGAACTACTGGGAGGACATAAACACACTTGTTGGTCAAGCCAGTGGCGACGGTGAGTGTCTCGCCTGGAGGAGGCGATGAGGGTCTCTCCAGCCTCAATTTCCCTAATTATTTTCCCACTTACATTCATTTCTCCAAGAATAATCACTTGTCAAAGAGGTGGATCCAATTAGAATTAAAAGCGAGAGAGAGAGAGAGAGAGAGAGAGAAGAGACTCACCGAGACAGTTCCGTTGACGTGGGTGAGACCTGTGGCGACCGAAGTGGCCGTGTGCATCGATGGCGTCATTGCGTCGGGAATCGGCGGATGGACGGACGGTCCGGCAGCAGATACGGTAGTCACTCCGCTGACTTTTCGCAACTCCGATTCCAATTTCAGCAGAGGGTCGAGATTCTGCGGTATCGAAGGCGAGGGAGAGATCTGCTAAAGAAAAACACAAGTGTGAGGATTTCTTTAAAAGACTAACAGCTGCGGCTGGGTTGACTGCAATCTGCGGCGTTGGGATGGAGGAGGCGATGCTCGTGAGACTGGCCTCGGTGTGCGTGGACTGCGAAGAGGAGAAGCCGGACTCGGCCGAAGGCACGGGGGCGATGGAGGTTATGGGCACCGGTTGGACCTGAAAGAATTGACATATTGATCTTCTCTCAATCCTCTCCATTCCAAAATTGGGAGAATGAAATTTTGGGCTGGAACGGTAACAACCCCCAGCTTATAGCAGGCTGTAGCCCTCAAACATCCAGTATGCAAACGTCTTAGATTATAAATGAGTTTCCCTGAACTCTTGCTCGAAGTAGAGGAATCAGTTTTAATTGGGCACAGAGTTCCCTTCTCCAACCCCAATTATTTACATTATTCTGCCTTTAAACACTCCGTATTCTCACCTTAAACCTGCTGCCAGTACTGGAATTGCTCGTGACCGACGAGGTGTTCGAGTGCGCCGTGTTGCTGGGCGAAGATCCCGAAGAGATGGAAGAGGGGGCCGTCAGCTGAGACAGTTGGGTGGTGTCCGCCGTGATGACAGCAATCGGAGGTTGTTGAGCAGCCGCCGCAGCCGCAACAGATGCAGCAGTCGCTGCGGCAACCGCACACGGAGTCACCTGAAACGTTAAATTAACCACTTCCCCGATGTTTTCTTGCCTTGAATCTCGAAACCCTAGGAGCGGGAGCAGAAGGTGCCGGAGCAGCGGCTGTGGCAGAAGGCACCGGTGCAGGCTGTGGCGTGACTGCTGTGGTGCTGCGCTGCGGAGCGGCCGTGGTGACGGTAACAGGAGGCGTAGCAGTGACCACAGCAGGAGCTGGAGTGGAGAGCGACTGGGCTGAGGCCGACTGTGGCACTCCGACTGGCGGTGGCGTGTTTTCCCCGGTGGGCAGATGGTTCTCAACACTCCTCGTCATGGCGGGTATCGAGGCCGTTGGAAGAGGAGTGGGGGCAGGCGAGGGCGGCTGTGGCTCCTGTGGCTTCGACACTTCCTCCTGTTTCGGTGGTGCAGGAGAAGAGGAAGACGGAGGAGGCAGTGATTGGATCGGAGGAGTGGCCGAAGCGGCGGGCGTCTGAGGCCCCACGGTGGTCGTCTGTGTAGTTTCCACAACGGTCGTCAACTTGGATCCAACTCCCTTGTCAGCAGCCGTGTTCACCAACTAAAAATCAGATTTTAAAAACTATTTATAATCCAATAAAAAAAAAATTGCCGCCAGATTTGGCAGGGGACTAATTCAGAAAAGACGAACCCGGATAACTTCCTCCAACTGTTCCTCCACAATTGCCACGTGGTGTGCAGAGAGACAATTCTCAGCCAACTGAAAAATCACAAAATAATACAAGAAAAAGAGGAAAACACACCAATTTCTCAGCGATAACGGAGGGTTTGTCGGAATCCGGGGCGAATTGGAAAGTGACCGTCTTGTGAGCGGTGTCCAATTTGCAAGAGACGAGCTAAACGACGAAAATAGAAGATAACCAAAGAAAAACCAACGGGGAAGGACTCGTCGACCTTCAGAATCTCGATGGTAATCTTGCGCTTGGCCTTCTTCTTGTCCTCGTGCGAGACTGCGCCGTCCGTCTGATCTTCGCTAAGAGACGCCGTCTAAAACGAATTTTTAATCTACTTGTGGAGTAGGGGTATTTTACGGAGTGCGCATGTAATTTGATTCCATGAACATCTATTAGATAGAAAACAAATAAACGTTTCATACTGAAAAGTAGTATTAGGATGCCGCTGTGCGAGAAAAACAACCAGTGTCTCGGAGAACCTACGAAAACAAACAGCCGAATGAGATCAAAACAGGTGTGAACGCGCTCAAAATAATGCGCCAATCTGCATAGGATAACAATTTTCAAACAAAAATAAGTTATCTAAAGAACTCAGTCGTACGTTTTTGATTACGGGTATTTCGGAAAAACTAACCAGAGGCGGTACAGGCGATGGCTTCGTAGAAGTTGTGGATGGCTTTGCAGTGGGTGCGGGCGGCTTGCCTACAGCTGTCACGGAAGGCGGTTCACTGTTCGTGAGAGAAGTCTTCTGTTGTGGCTGTTCCTCCGGTGGCAAAGGCGTCGGCGGGGCAGCAGTCTCCGGAGTCGGCGGAACTGAGGCAGTCTGGACGGCGGCGGCCTGAGCCTCCCTCTGCTGCGCCTGCGCAGTTACGGCAGCTGCGGCCTCCTCCCTCTGCTGTTGTTCCTGAGCCTCCCGTTCGGCCTTTTCCTTGGCGCACTGGCGGGCCTTCAACTCCTCCTTGATCTCCTGTTCCTCCCGCTGTCTCTCCTCCTCGTCCCTCTGTCGTTTGATCTCAGCCAGCCGGAACTCCCTGTCCCTCTTGAAGCCATCCACCTTGTCCTTGATCAGTTTCGTGATCATCTTCGTGTCTTCGTCGGGAATGTGCTGTTGTTCGATCATCTGCATCACCACCTCCTCGGCCGTGTCGTTTTCGATGTCGAAGGCGAACTGCAGTCCCTCGTTCTCCTTGAAACGGTACTGCTTTCTCTTCTTCTCGTCGAACACACGCAGCTGCATCTGGATCTGAAAGAAATCTTTCAATTGCGGGAAAATCAATGGGACCATATTGTTTGGCCACCGTATATAGTAGGTTGCAGCCACCGTATATAGTAGGTTGCAGCCACCAAAACAAATATTTTTCCACGCTACCCACCTCAACATTGAGTTCGGAGAGGTCAGTGTCCCTGTTCTTGATCTCAACCCTCAGTCCAATCAGCTCCTCCGGCGTGAAGAAATCGTCGGCCAGCAACTGCTTCACAGTGCTCCTCTCGTCCTTCCTCACTCTGAAAATAGCCATTTCCAATCCCCATCACAGTCAAAACTAACCGGATGCATCTGTCGATTATCTCCCTGATCTCCGGATATTGCTGAGGAATCCGATTGAAGCATTCGGGTTTCACTCCCTATAACAATTATTTGACAGAATAGAATTGGTGGACATACGGTGGTGACTTTTCGGTAGATCTGGGCGGGGAACTGGCACTCCGTGTAGGGGTACTCTCCGGTCACCATCTCCAGAAGACACATTCCAAACGCGTAGACGTCCACTGCCTCATCGTACTGCTCCTCGTACATTTCGGGAGCCATGAACTCGGGCGTTCCTGAAAAAAGGAGGTTAGAGAAAACTCAGAGATTCTTAAAGAATAAAATATCTTCATGTGGCCATACGTCTCTAATCCTAGATTGCTTCCAGCCTGCTGGATATGTGAGAACTACTAATAAATTGTGAAAATGATTATCCGATTAATTTATCCTGATACCTGCGTGTTATTCCCTTCAGTTCTTTCATAACGGCACTGGAATTTCGCAAAACAGGGGAGTGTGCTAAGCCAACACATTCATAGAAAAAGATACAGTACTTTCATCGTGGGTCCAATCGTGGCGAGACCCATCTAACGCAAGCCGCCATTTAATATTTCGAGGGTCCATGGATTAGTAAAACCATCCTTTTGACGCCGTCCCCGTTTGCAAGTCCCTCTCATCCCTTTGTTTGCCCCTGTCCGGTGCAGACGCAAATGCAAAAAATGAAGTTCCTCCTTTCTACGTTCGTCCCCCACTCGATCGGGGCTGCTCCACGTGCACTGGGCGTGTGCTACGTGCTCTTCACCCGGCAACAGTTGCGAATTCGCAAGTGTGTTTGGTCAGGAGGCTGGCACATGATTGTCGGCCGCCGCCGGCAGCGGCGGAGCGACACAGCTGATAGCTGGAGCATTTCCTCAGTCGAAGCACACAGAGAGAGGGGAGGGCACAGGACGATAAACACAGACGGCAGGGGCACGTGGTTCTTCTCTCGCAGCAGCCGATCAGCTGGTCAGACACCGCTCCGACGCCAGAAATCAAGCCCACTGATCTGTTGCACCCCGGGGCAGAGGTGGATCAAGTGCAAGCGAACGCGCATTTAAGCAGAAGGTGCAAGGGACAGACTATTTTGAGCCAAGAAGTGACTATTACGATGAAAAGAGCTCAGTTTTTGAAAAGAAAGGCGAAATACGGCATCTTCCCCAGATCTCCACGATTTCTGAGCCTAGCTAGACGTACAAATACACCGTAACACCCAATTACAACTATAACTCTATTGAGACTTACCGATGACACTCTTGGCGTAGGATTTGTTCTTGAGTGTGGCCAATCCAAGGTCTCCGATCTTGACACTGCCCGTGGTTCCCGTAATGAAGATGTTGTCGCACTTGAGGTCCCTGTGGATCACGGGCGGATTCCTCGTGTGAAGGAACGAAAGCCCTTTCAGGATCTGTCTACACCACGATTTTAATACCTGAGTACAAAATTTTATCACGGCTTTCTTAGAAAATCTCACCTTGATATTAATTCTCTTAAACCGCTTGAGATACATTTTAAGGGTACCCGATGTCATCAACTCCGTAACTAAAACGATATACCTGAAAAAGTCCTTTACATAAACGAATCGAAGCTCGGAAAACGGGCCAGCCTGTAGATTCATGAAAAACTGACTTTCTCTTGCCGCCGTGGTCGGCCCTCTCCCAGTAGTCGTAGAATCGCACGATGTTCGGGTGCTGAAGGTCCTTCAGCATCTCGGCCTCCTCGCGGAAGCGTTGACGTTCGGCCTTAAAAATCGCAGTTGGCCAGGAAGAAATTGCCGAAAGTACCTTGTTGAGCTTGCTCTCCTGCAACTCGCACCAGGCGACGGCCACTCCGGTCTCAGTGTCCAGGCCACGGAAGACGGTCTTGAAGGAACCACGACCCAACTCTTCGTCGAACTTGAGGAAACGACCATCTGAAAAAGCGAAATCAGAAAATATTAGAAAGGAATGAACGTAAAGGCCAAAAAATACCAAGACAAATGGGTAATACCACGGTACTGATACGGTCTCGACTATAGGAAACCCGATGGTCAACATGTGATAAGAATCGGTTTCGCTCCTGCTCTACCGCCCTTTTCATACCAATTAAGCAAAGAAAATTGCGCTTTTACACGAATTTATAGCAAAAGAATATCCACAAAATTCCGTAGAGGGGTGTGCCGATTTAGGGAAGCTAAATGTCTGTGGGGAAAGTCTTTCATGAACTAGTACCAAAGAAACACGAGAGTTTAAATAGACAATAAATGCCAACTCGTTCCGAATTTAAAACAATTAAACTGTTAAGATAGCAATTTACCGACCTTTGGCACAGAGACCTTTAAAGAGAGCAGAGAACGACATCACATCGCAGTGTTCCACGGCGAGAACTGCAGTTTCTTTTCTGCACGCGGTAATCTACCGTATTACAATTCCCTATCAAAAGACGAAGATATCAAAGACAAGACCTTTTTGTGCAGATCTTACGACTGAAGTCCACGTTTTAAGTAACTTTATGGGTTAGCAGTTCGTTTGGCAGATACCAGTGGTAAACTCAAAAGGTTTACCAATGGCACTGGTTCTATCACAAGCTGTGGAGCAAGTGACAGGTCATAGTAGCGGTGACCCAGATGATAACAGCCACCCACACGGTTTACTTGTGTCATTGGTTAGATATATAACTTATAAAAATTCAACGTCAATTTTCAGGAAATAACAGACTACCAGCATACCTAACCACAAGGTGCTTGCGGGACATTGGTTTTGGGGTTTGTTGGTTGGGGGAGCCTTGTGAAAAGAAGGGTTCTTGATTTTTGGGCGTCCCTGCTACTTGTGGGACCTTACTTCTTGGGACCCCCTCCGCTCCGTGTCCAGGTATGACTACCAGTTAGGTTACGTTGTATGACATTTGCGCAAGCAGAAACCAGAAAGAAATCTAGCTCTGCACAACTAAATGAACAGAAAATGACAAACTATGTTGTGTTAAACTACGTTAATGTTTCAACCTTTTTGCAGAGCAACGGTTATCCCTTATAATAAAACGCTATCGTGTGTGTCTGTGTGTGTGTAGTGGATCAGCGGAAGTTCACGCGTTCATTTCCCCACGAGGGGAGGGTGAGATCGGCCGTAGGCCGAGTTTCACGTGCTTCACGGCCGAAGGACGAGTAATGAATGGCCGTAGGCCATGAATCTGCGGCCGCAGGCCGCCTAACTGAGTGGCCGAAGGCCGCGTGTCGGTGCGGCCGCAGGCCAGGAGGGTGCGCGCCGTTGGCGCGCGTACCCTCCTGGTTTCTAAATAAGGGCCTTAATGTTTGGAGACAAGAGAAAGGAGTAACTACATTGCAAAAACTATTACCCCACAGAATTTATTGCCAGTTTGCGTTGAGGATTCGTTCACTCACCAGGACTCCTATCGATGGGTTTCTCCTGCGAGTCAAAGTCCTCGTCCAGCTCCAGCGCATCCTTCACTTTCTGTTCCTCCTCCCTGATCTCGGCCTCTTTTCTCTCTTGCGTCTCTCTTTCGCTGTTGCCAGCCGCGTCCCTGCCCTCCTGGTCATCTGGCTCAGCCACCGATTCTTTCACAGGCGTCGTCGGTCTGTCGACGATCGCAGGCACGGAGATCGGCGAAACGGCGGCCTTCGTGCCCAATCTGAAACGAACTCTTTCCTTTCTTTCTCTCTACTTCCCTCCACAAATAAACAGGAGAGAACACACAAAAGAGACATAAATGACGTGGAAACCGGGTCCCCGTCACGTGCCCAGGACCACGAATTTATTACTGCGCGCAACCAACCGCCCATCCACAACATTTTTGTGACCGAAAATAGCGAAAGAAGCAGAAAATTGCGATTAACGCCGATTCGGCTTGAATTTGCGAGTGGGCGATCGCATTCGTGGGAGGTTTAATCCAGAAGCGTCACTGGTCGAAAAGAACGCAACGGTCCCGAAAAAAACAAATTGCAAAGAAATTTGTTGGTTGAAAAAAGGGCGTGGGCGATAAGGTTTACAATCTGGTTATGAGAATCCAAAGAGCGAACACAGGAACGCCGAGAAAGAGTTGTTGTTTCTACCGTAACCGGAGCGAAATTACAAAGATTGCAATCAAAAATTAAGACAGAACACGTCCAAAAGGACCCAGGAATAGAAACAAGAGTGGACTGAAAGGTGACAGAAATCAGAGACTTTGGTGTGTGAACTAGGCCTTGCAGTAGGATGAAAGACCAAAAAACCATTTCTTGCTGACAAAAACTCAGATACAACAATTTTTGTGTTGTTCGTGAGAAGAGGGTTATCCATTCATTCCTACCATTTAAAGGGACCATCAGATAGATTTTTATCGCTCACACAAATCGTTTCAAAAAGAGTTAACATTGCGGGTTGTGGAAAGTAATTTTAACTGGGATTAAGTGGCGCGTTTTTGGAAGATGCAAATTTCCAATCTATAATGGTCCTTGATGGTTTCTTTTATGCTTAAACTTCCAAAGCTATAGAAAAAAACTACATGTGTGTTGGAATAGTAACACAAACCAAATTGCAAATTTTAAATCAATATTTCAGCACCAGAACGTATTCATTAATAGAATTCAGTACCAAAACAGAAAAGTTGCATCGAAAAACAAACGAATAAGTATATTGTAGCATATCGATTGATATATAACAAAACTTTTAGACAATCAGCCTTTAAAGGTTGTCGGTTTAAAATATCCCAGTTTCCACGCCATTTTTCATAGAACAAGGGTTACCTGTGCCTCTCGAAAATGCTTCCTACGGCGATGGGTTCTCCCCCGATGGCCTCTGGTTTGGCAGGAGAAAGCGTCTGATCGTGCTCCGATTCCTCTCCCTGTCGCGGAGTTCCAGGAGAAAGGGCGGTTGTCGTTCCATCCAGGGTGTCCCTCTTTCGATTCCACGGTTGGAACTGTAACAAAGTCTATTACGACAAGTGGAGTAGTTCTTCCGAAGACAACGGGGTTTATTTAAGGCAAAAGTGGAGATTTAAATAAATACTCACTTTAAGGGGTTTTCCCGGGCGACTACGGCGCCAGTCCATCTGGACGGCCTCGAGACGGGAGCGTTCCTCGTTAGAGAGCACATTGCTGAAAATATGGAAATTACCATGGGAAAATAAAGTATTTCATCTACAGATCTTTGGTAGAAAAAATAGTTATCACAAAGCAGAATAATGCTTTCTCAGTTTGCTTCAAACACTTTTTGTTCCGTAAAACATTTTTTTACAGAAGAGCGGACGGGCCTTCGATTCTCAAGACAGTAGTTTATTATCTTGCGTATATTTTTGCGAATATTTCGCCGACTGCGCGCGCGCCTTCAACCAATCGATATTCGATCGAAAAACCGACCGTGGTCTTATCTTTGCGGAAAAATCGGCCGCTTTGGCGGCGCACATTCCCTGTGGGACCTCTTCGGCTGTGCAGACGTCGTAAGTAATTTAGGTAGCCGACATGGTACGGAAATGAGGAAACAGTGCGCTGACAGAATGTGAACGCGTCGGCGGACAGCATCGGAATTACAAATCAGATGTAATGCGATCACGAGTCGCACGCTCGGAGAATAACTGTTCGACTCGACCCTCCGCCAGAGGTAAGTGCGCTCCAACGATAACGAACAAACGCGGCGCGCTTTTTGGAGTTTATTTGCAGCGGTGGTCCAGTAAGAACACAACAGCGAAATCGGGGGTTAAAATAAGAATTACTGTCTTTAACAAATGATGAAACATTTCTATGATACAATGAAGAGAGTTTCTATGATACATAATTAATAAATGACTGCAATTTTGTTATTTTAAATAGCAAAAAACTTCTATTTGTAACCTAGAGTTAGGAATACTAAGAGTACCACATGTGACAGCCGCTGTCGTTTCCTAGACCATGTGACAGTGACAGACGCAAAATACAATCTAGTTAACGGGATCAACCTCCGTCTTTTCTGTATTTCTCTGTTATTCAGGTAATTATTGCAACTGGAACCAACTTTATCCTCGAAAAGGGAGAAAAGTCGAATAATCGCCGCCGTCTCGAAGGGGTGCGTGGTGGTTTTACGTGACAGCTGGCAGCGAATGGCAACATTTTTCCATTTCGGTACCGTTGCAGTCATAGCAAAACAAGAAGACTCCCGCCAGGGCGTGTCCGGGAAATCAATTTCGTATTTTTATCCGCCGCTGGTAAAACCGTCCGAATATTTTTATTCATTGTCTATTTGAAATTGACCGCGACGGATTTTTCGCTTTGTAAAAATGAAGCTCAACGCTCTTTTAAACGCAACGCAAAGTTTTTTGCAGGCACGATCAAACATTCGTAGGTTTAGAAACGCGAACTTTGAGCAGTTACAGACATAATATTGATGTGACAACTATTTGAAACAAAATCCAGATTTGAACCGCCAACTCTCGTGGAATTGTTTTATGGTCAACCGAGCCATATGCGTTTTGTCCAACAGAGTACCATTAATCCGAGCAGTGCACCCCGTGCTCAAAAGTGCGATTATTCCCGCACAGAAATAGTGTCGGTGCCTTCAAAAGTGACAAACCTGACGATGGGTTCACTCGGCGGATGCAGTTCATCCACTTTTCGCATGACCAGCCGTTTCTTGCCATCCTGACGGGGAGGAGGCGGAGGCGGCGCCATTGGAACCTAAAACAGGTAAACATTAATTTTTATTTTATTGTTTTTATTTTGTTCTTCATTCTAGGGGATTCCACAAAAATAATAAAAAAAACACGAGAGCAAAAACAGGTTTAAATTTATAAAAATTTAAAGGTCTAATATGGATATCAAAAAGCCGTAGTTTATCGCTTTTAGAACATTTTGAACCTCGTAGGCAGTCGCTACCAATTTGTAATGGGACTCATATTCCGACTCATAGAATTCGACAAAATCTCCGACCATCCTTCAAACAACGGTATCATTGTTCAGCTACAGTGCGAAATGCGATGTGCTCCGAAATGGCTCGTCTAGGCGCGGTTTCCAGAAGATAACAAAAAATTGGTCGGTAACTGCCGTGGTCACGGTGGCCGAAGACTAGCATTGCGCCATTAGCAAAGGCGTAGTAAAAAATACATATTTTCAAATAGAATTTCGTGTGCGTGTAGAATTTCGCATAAAAACCGACCGACAACAATCTTCAGAGATTAAATTGGTTTCTTAGAATTTTTCGAAACAAACAAAAAACACCAACCTTGCTGCCGTTGATGACTGGGATTTGGTTTTCAGACATGTCTGAGCGGCGGTTGACAGGAGATTGAGGATACAGAAGAGCGATGAATACGATCACTGAAGGGTCGGATGAGCGAAACGGCGGAAGATGTGTCTTCTACCATAACGAACACCCACAGTGCATTAGCATATAGACATCTGCAAAGATTGAATCAATAATCGAAGAAGGAATGACAAAAAAAATAAAATAGAGGAAAGAATATAGCGACAAAAGTTAATCGGACGAAAAGAATGAGTGCTCGTGTCAGCCATCGCTGGCTTCTGCACTTCAAAGACTAAGGTAGAAAGTTGCATCAAGGTATCAGAACAAACAAAAAATATCATTTACATAGACAAGATGATCTATAGCTATCGCCAAACGGGCATCATGCCAATTTCATTCCATTATTCTCTGTTGATGATAGATTAGCAGAAAATCGCAATCTAATTGAACATCAACAGAGAATAAAGGCACAGATTGGCATGATGTGCGTTTGGCGGTAACTATAACTTACGCAAATGCGACAACTACACCTTAAAGCCCAGGAACAATGCAAAATAGCAATTTCAAAAAATCGGTGGGGGATTTGTCCTTTAACAATTAGTATTTATACATAAAGCTTTTGGCGGAGAAGTCCCGAAAATCGCAATTTGGCGCTTAAAGACAAACTAGATCTAAAAAAAGAATTTTAAAAAAGAACATTCGATGACGCAATCTTCCAGCCATCATCTTATTCACAGTACAGAGAAACACCAAAATAACCGGGTACCACTGGACTGAGTGAATACGCGGGATTCATAGAACGGCACATTAGCATTACTTCAAACATCTATATCCTGCCAGCAATTCGGAGACACAGTCCTTTAAGAATCGTCGTCTGGGCACGGCCTACAGTAGCCTTCCAGACGTTTCCCACAGAATAAGCGTCGTTCATTTACGAATTCTCTTCTTTTTGTCTTTGAACTCCGTCGCGGGACCAGAAAACGTCACCATTTCTCTCGCAAGACGGCCTTAATCGGTCCTCCTCCTCTCCGGGTGCCAGACACCAGTTCAGTCGTCTTTGAACTGTCACCACGGTTTGGGCTACGGTAATCGTGTTGCAAGAGGAAGAATTCTTTGCAGAAGGAATGATTCTCTCACGACGCGGCGGGTTTATGACCAAATTACACGAGGATTGTGTCGAGAAGGCAGAGGATCCGTGGCGAACACTTTTAGGAAATAAAATAGATACAAAAATACAGAGGTGAAATACTAGATTAGGGAGTTGTTAGTTTCTTGGGTGTTCCTGTTTATCCGGGGCAGGGCGAACGAAGGTTTAGCGTACGGCGTGAAGTGCCCCACTCAAAACAGGAACGACACACCCTGAGCTTTTGAAATCCAAGGAAAATGGTCTCAGCACGCGGAAAAACGAACTTCAAAATCGAAACACATGCGGCGTAGTTTAGAATGCACTAATGAGTGTTTCGCAACGGCCGGAAAAGTTCCGAACCGGGGTGGTACTACCAGTCACATGAACTTTTTGTTTCGTAATCGTACTACGAATTTAGAATAAAAGAAATAGCATACCTGACTTTATTTCTACATAGGAAAATGTTACACTTTCGCACACGAACACTCGATTTTCTGCTTTTTTGGAGGAATGCTGGCCGAAATCGAGGGTACTTACACGGCTGGTTGCACCAGGTTAAGCTACGCACACCTAAAATGCTTAAATTCTGCTAGCATTTCAAGCTTGGTTTTCGGTTTAAACTCCCACAAGTTCGAACCAAGAAGAAATTTATATGAGACGGAGGAAATGATTCGACCGTACTCCTGGCGGGAAACGAAATCTGCGATAAAACTTCGAAACGTCGCGATAAGCCCAGTGCAACAGGCAAACGTGCGGTTTTTGCAGCCGAACGGTTGTTGCATCTGGCGGCCCATAAAGATAAGAAACGGCGCGGCGGTTTTTTCTAAACCAAATATAAAATATAGGCTGTAGCAGTGGAATAATTAGGAATATATGGCTGCAGGGGGGCGATAAAAAGTTTAAAGTGGAGCGAAAGGCTCGCGCAAAGAACACCTGACATCGATTCGGCTGCAAAATTTCGGACGAATAATGGGTGCTCGTGTCCAGATGACACTTTCCGTTCGGAATTAGGGAAATCCGGGAGCAGAGGGCCCCGAAACGCCGTGACAGACAGCACAAAGAATGACTGCGATCGATTTTTCTGCAAGATCGCGGCCAGAAAGTGTGAGCGGATTCTCTTTGCTGCGATTCGAAACAAAAACGGCGATTAGAAGGAGAGACTGGAAGCAAAGAATGCACGGGAAAATGGCAATTAACCCGAAAATCGATAATTCCGTGTGATTTCAGCGACGAAAAAGGGCGGAATTTCATCAAAGACTAATAATAAAAGAGCTTTTGGAGTGAAATTTGCAAAGAAAGAGCGTGGGGATCGTAAAGGAACGCGATCTTGCCTATTCTTAGCACGAGATCCGCGACGAATTCTTGAGCAAACAAAAAAAAAGAACAGGAAGTTGACTAAAAGTACGGAAAACCAGCATGGATTCCAAATGACGGAGTGATTAAATGTAAAAACGATAAACACAGGGTGTTAAAACCAAACACGTAGTAAAATAATTGGCATTCGAGTTATATGAAGATTTCAAGAAATCGTTTCAAGGAGTCTGGATCTGTTAGTAAAGGTAATCGATTGATATATATTTAAATGGAAATTTCATGTGATTCAGGAGACAAATCGATGACTTGGCAACAAAGGCTCATGGGAAAACGTCTATTCTATGAATTAGGGAGCGGTTGACGAGGCACCAGACTGCCTCTGCGTCTCTGTCGGCCGCCCTCCGCCACTCGTACACTGTCTTGCCCGGCGACAGAGTCCTGTCTGCGCTCTGCCCTGATCAATGTCTGTTTTTTATCGCGGCTCCAAAGCACTTCTTTGATTAGTCGCAGAGTGGTTGTTCGTTTCAGGACCCAATTGCCTTCAGGATCCATTAAATCACGAAAGAAGCCGGAAAATCGATTGAAAAAGAGGTAGAAACAGTTATCAGACGGTGTTTGTGCAGCGCCGTCTATCTAGCACCCTTATTTCCCACTCAGCTGACCCAGAAACCCACGCTTGTCGTCATGTGACGCCTACTGGTAAGAGAACAAAGGACGCTGGGCCAGGAAACAGCCAACTCCGCACGGAAATTGGACTTTCGGCCTGTTTTCCGAAGATTCATTGAAATTCAAACGGATTTCACAAGAAATGACGCGGGAATTGGGAAATTTATTAAAACGACGAGATAAATCGATTTCAAGGACCGCCCGGGGGTGATTCATAATGGTCCTGTCTGGAATGGAAACCGCGCCAAAATGGATGTGGGCGGCCTCGTTGAACCACGCATGGCCTGCATCGAAGCAAGGAAAAAGGACCGGGTTGGCTGGGAATGAATCATGACAGAAAATAAAAAGAAAAGGGAAGGTCAAGGGGTTGTTTAACTGAAATAAATGCATAGTGACAGGGGAGATGGAATCTAGAATGAGATAAAATCTACTGCGAAAATAATGATATCACGTGCAGTCTCTCTCTCTCTCTCTCTCTCTCTCTCTCTCTCTCTCTCTCTCTCTCTCTCTCTCTCTCTCTCTCTCTCTCTCTCTCTCTCTCTC
>OZ059905.1:11344865-11394865 GCA_964057215.1 Oscheius myriophilus
CTTGAGTTTGCGCTGTTTATTCGCCGGGAGTTACTGTAACTGTACTTAGGATCCAGAAGTCTGCATGTCTCCCTCTACGTTCTCCAAGTACAGTTCACCGTGACGTATCGAGAACACAAAAAGTTTGTTTTCGTAGCAACAACTGCATTTCTCTAAGAATACAGTGCGAGGAAATTGGTTTTATGACCGGCAACTGACCAAGAATCTTTCGAATCTTATGTATGTAGAAAAAAAATGAAAGGAATCGATTGAAAAGGACTCAAAAATAAAATATACCTATACTAATTTTTTTAGTTCGTTTTTTTTTCCAAGGATTTTAGGCTTAGGTTCCGCCGCAATGACTAGCACATATCACCTCCGTGCGCCCTGGAGAAGAAATGTGCTAAAAAAAGTACATTCTAACGACTTGAACGATTTTTCGAAACGAAATGCTTCCAGTACTGTGCCAATTTAAATTTAAAAATATCTATTCGCCAAGTTTCTTAAATATGTCCTTTTTTCGGCAGCGAACCAATCATTTTTTAAATTTATCCAGTTATTCAGCTGTTACAACGATAATTTTACAAAAACAATCAGGCTACTTTTTGGACTGAAATTCAAAAACATGACATAACAAACGTGTAATTTACCCATAAATAGGTGTAATTCGTCCAATATTTCCCCTTGTCTGGCGAATATTCCCCCAGACGGGGTGTTTCGCGGTGGTGCCAGCCGGTGCCATAAAAAGCGGGCGCTCTAAAACGTTTGCGTACATTTGCACAGGCGGACGTCGTTTTTGGGCAGATTTCTTGTGAGAGTAGGGGGTTTTCGTGGGCGGAAACAGGTCGCGAGGTCGATTCCTCGGGCGATCTCTGACACGTCGCAGACACAACAATGAGGCCTTGTTGTCGGCTTCTCTCGTTCCCTGCTGAATTGTCTAATTGTCAAAAGGAAAGGGGAATCCGAAGGGAAAAACGGCCGTCGAAAATACCAGGTGACATCACCTGCACGACTGGTTATGGAACTTTCGGTGCGAACCACGGACTGCGATGTTCGACGTTTGGTCGAAGGCACAGCCCACACCGCTTTGCAGGATTTATTCATTTCAATTTTCTTTTTGGTAGTACTTTTGCCAAAGTGTGTGAAACCCTTTATGGGAACTTTTGCAAGCATCGTTGTAGACGCTATTCAAAAGCCGCTCATGGGGTTTCAAATAGGTGGAAAACTCCTATTAAGTCGTGGTTTAATCGACTTATGCAAAAATGCTTCTCTGTACGAAATGAAAAAAAAACGGATTGCAACGAATTGCTCAATTTCAAACGATAATTTCTCCTTTTCATATGTTAGCTCCTTCGTTATTTTTCTTTTCTCTCCGTCTCTTTAATAAGCGTGATCTCTCTTGTCTACCCGGCTAGATCACGGATCATCGCGAAGGGACCCAACACCGAGAATGCTTTAACACTGTATTATCCGTTTAAACGAACATTTTAGTTCCGTTCGCAAATGTGGGAACAAAAAATGCGTATTCCACAAAAAGGCGGATTTGGTTGCAGAGTCTCATGAAAGTTCCACCAAGTCTAGACATTTCATGACATTCACAATTTATTCAGATTTTCAGCTGTAATTATAGTTTTGACTTAGTATTAATGAAGCCTGCCGTGTGAAAGGAAAAAGAGAATGTGAGTAGCCAAGCGACGCCTTTTATAATGAGTAACTTTTGTTCTTGTATGTCAACTGTAATTTCGATCCTTCTGTTTTTTACTAGATGAAAGAAAATTGTAAAGGTACAATTGTTAGACCCAAACGAATTCTGGATGATGCTTTTGGCCCAAAAGTTTTGGGTTACTCTGCGGATAGAAGTGGGTTAATCAAATGGGAGATTTTACGCATATGAATGTATTTTTATAGGTTTCTAATCGATGTCTATGTTTCTGTCTGACTTTTTACAATATGTGACCTATATAACAATTATCTATCAAAATATCAATTATTGGCGGGCCCAAAGGTCAATGACATCTGCGCTGTTGAGACCGCTTTTTCCATTTTGCTTTAGCTTTCTTGCCTAGGTATGAAAACGAGGTTCAGATTAGAAAAATATCACACTTTACTTTTATTTTACTTACCCACATTTGTTTTAATACGCATATAAAAAAGTATTTCAATCAGGTAGTTCATGATGACTCCATCGAACTCCACTGGGTCCATCGAACATTCGTCTTTCGACGAAGAAATCGAAGTGTGCAGGAGGAAACAATTCGAGGATTTCGCTCAAGTACCGGAGGAAATCTACTTCGGACAAACGTTGTTTGGTTAGTTTTTATCTTTTTACACGCTGTGTAGTTTACATTATGATATAGTCTGTTCCGTAGGCACCTTTAATCGAGTTTCTTTATGAACGTTCTGGAGAGCAGAGAGCGATGATCTGAAGTTCAAATTAACCCACATGAAGAGCTCCAGACAATGAAGGCTTCTGCAATTATTCGATACATTATCTCCGCTTCGCTTTAGATACTTAATGAATGTCCTCACTAAATAAGTTTCGTTTCAGACTACAGCTTCAAAAATGCTGGGGATGCGAAAGAAGGGGAGGAATTTCCTAAACTTTCCAACTCAAAATTGACTAGTGTAACGGGAAAATATGACAAACTTTTGAAAAAGCGCAAGCCTTTCAAAATTATGACAAATTTCTTGAACGACGTCAAAGTGAAATGTTGCTACAGCTCTCTTCTGAAGAAAGGAGAAGGAAAGGAGAAGGCGAAGAAAGCGAAGCAGAGAAATGGAGTTCATGAATGCACGTTGAGTTTTGGGAGATAAACATCTCTCTCTCTCTCTCTCTCTCTCTCTCACACACACACACACACACACACACACACACACACACACACACACACACACACACACACACACGGTCTGTGTAACTGTGAAAGTTGTAGTATACGCTTTAAAGCCCGATTTCTAAACAAAACATTTTCAGAAGTGCAATTTGGAATTCCAGCTCTCCGAAGATTTTAGGAACCGTGGCTGGATCCGTCACGTTATGAAGCACACCCCAATCGCCCAGTAAATTTAAATTAGCAACAAAAAACCAACAATGTTTTCAGATTCCGCTGTCATTTGTGTTCTTTCCACTGCCGCCAGGAAAAAGAAATGAGGGAACATCTGAAGACCACCCACGAACTGACCAACCGCAGCCTTCCCTTTGAGGTCACTAACTTTGAATAGTAAGTTTGTAGTTTGTTTCACCTGGAGTTATTATTCTTTTATTAATGTGGTTACCTATTAAAAATCAAATATTTCCAGTTCGAAGGCTGAAACGGCGATGGTGGATGCGAAGGGGAGGGAGTGCTTCCCCGATTGGGCCTTGGTCGCCCCTCCCACCACGAACCTCGATTTTCTCAAGAAAAAAGTGCAGAACAGAAGAAGTGTCGACAAAACAGTATTTTGCAAAGTAAGCAATACCCAAATTCAATTTAAATTTGCATTTTTAGGAATGTGGGGATGCAGTGGAGGGAAACGCTAGGACGATGTACGAGGCAAAGGAGAACCACATTGCCGCTTGCCACACGATGAAGCACATGTACGTTTTAATTGTGAAACTACTATTTTAATTTTTGAAAAAGTTAGGAAAATTTTATTTTCAGTTGGAAATGCGGTTTTTGCAATTTCACTTCTCATCTGAATTCCGACGTGGCAGACCATGTGGAGGAGGAACACGGCCTCGACGAACTGAAGCCGCTTATTCACATCAAACGCAATGCGTAAGTAATTTTTTTTTCTAAGGTTCACTATTTTTCAATTGACGATTCTAAAACTTAGTTTCAGTACTCATGCCGAGAGAAAGGAGATGGCGGAAATGGTGGTCGAATTCTTCCCAGGAACCAAGGTCCCCGGAATCATCTTGAATTCCACATGATGTTTTTGGACAAAAGTAATGTTTCCTAGATTTTTAAATAAACATTTCTTTCTAAACCTGTTTTTTTCGGAGTATGGACGAGATGTAATAGATTGCGTCAAAACAATAAATGTGAAAATGACGGTTCATCGTTTAATGAAAATGTGATTCCTCCCATTTTCACTCCAGCTCTTTCTATCACACGGTCTCTCACTCGTGTTCTCATTGTCACTTATTCTCTCAGCCTTTGGGCGTATGTCTCCCTCACTCTCTCAAATTCACCCTCACTCACACACTCACGCACTCACCCACGTACTCAGTCACAGTTTCACTCCCTAATTCACTGTCTCTCTTTTTCCTCAGTGTTTCTCTCTCTCTCTCTCTCTCTCTCTCTCTCTCTCTCTCTCTATTGACCTACTCTCTATACCATACCTGCTTCTCAAACTGCTGGAAATTACGACAATAAAAATACCGAGATTGATCAACGTCTTGGGCAATCCGGAGAAAGTTATTATGTGTCGCGATGACATACCGCGTTCGCTCCGTTACTCATGTGTGTCTCTGACCGGTCGCGCGTCCATCTGGCGCTTGCCGCTGTTGTCTTTGGTTCTTGCGATGTAACTCCAGCGGACGGAGCTGCAACGAAGGTTCTGCACTACCCTGTCGTTATTTTCCCCGGCTCCACTCGCAAGGGACCCTCTAGTATTGGTCATAGAAGGCCCACTTCTTGGTTTGTGCCACACATAGGTGGGTAGTACATCACGCCGATCCTGTGCGTATCCACAGCCGATTTGAAATTCCGATGGTTTCATCGGGCCGAAACCCGAAAAACAAATAGCCCAATCACCCAAACCGAAAAAATTTTGGCTTTTCAAATTTTGGCGATCCATTTCCCACAACCGAATTCCCAAAACCCCCTTCACTCCGGGGGAAGCCCCGCCCACCTATGGTGCCACAGTATTCGGCCACTTTATGGGCAATGGCGGTCGAGATGCGTGAAACGACTACAATGGGGGACAGACATTTGTGGCGACCAACTACGATGTTGGAGACGCACCGTCGGGCTACATGGCACAACTCCGATATACCTAGCGCCGCCGAAAACAACCGAGAGTTGCCGCCAGGAGAAATGATGACCAAGTCCGCGAGCCGGGCGACATGAGACGAAGAAGGCGAAACAATAAAGATAAAAATATTCCATAATGTAAAAAAAATGTAAATTCGGCACAATCCATATGTATACTCCTCGCCAAATCTACTTCGGCCATTTTGGCTGCGTACACGGCCCGAGTATCCTATATTGCACGGTTTACTATAGAAACAACAGCAAAACATTGGCACGTTTTTCCGAAGTAGTTTTGGTACGGATTATAGGCTGTGACACGAAACCTGGAGGTTCAACAACGTTGGCGACAGGCTCCCTTCGACCGTTCCTCCGCGAACTGCTAGCAGAAAACGCAAAAGTACCAATGGAAAACACGGACTTCCGAAGAAAAGGCAGAATCCCGATAGAAAGAAGTGAACCAACACAACTTATTCGAGTTTAGGGCGGATCAGTTTTGCAGCTCTCTCCTGATGAAAGTTTCCCATCGAATTCTACATGGAAAATTGGAAATTCAAGTGTATTATCAACATAGCAACATATGAAACACAATATGAAGAGATTCTCGTAGATCATTGGATGGTGAGCTTCACGCCGGCGCCCATGGATTGCGTCTGCGAACTGGCCATGGCCTGGAAAATCAGAAATTAGACTTCCGCATTAGCTTCGTTATGGTTGGTAGTCAGAACAATTTTTCATTACACAAAAATTCACCTGTTGCTGCATCCAGGGAGCGTTAACGGGAGGAGTGTAGGACGCAGTGGAGAAAGTGGGTGCCACGGGAGGGGGAGGCCCAATAGCAGTGGCCATCAGAGGCACCGGACTGTTCGAAGCGTGTTGCCTGAAAATCAAGGAATAGCACTGGAAAAGTTCTGCCGAAAGGTGCACAAGTCCTACCACGGTCAACTGCTCAATTTCACTTTAACGGATAATTTGTCCGGTGTAAATAGCGGGCGGACTGTGAACAAGTCACGTAAATTGTCCGTTTCCTAAAGATAAGTAGACTACAAAACAAAAACTCACTGCAAGAACTGCTGGGAAGTCATTGTGTTGTTGCTGGCGATAGTCGGGTAGGCATTGGGGCTGTCGGTGGCCGGAGGAGCGTAGGGAGCCTTAAAAAGCTTAATTACGAAAAATAAACTGGAAAATCACCCTGAGCTGAGTGGCAGTGGTGGCATAGGGGTGGGATCCGGAGACGGTGGGTGGCTTGTACGCCGGGAGGGCTCCCACATCAGAGTGGTAGGAGATGGGACCGGAGGAGAGCCTAAAGCAAGGGTTACTGTAGGCCAAAGGGAGGAGAAGAGATCCACCAGCGGGTGGAGACGATCGAGGTTACCGAGAGACGAGCAGAAGATATTTACACGATATTTACAGAGAAATTTTTAGGAAATACGGCAGAGGGCGGGAAAAGGAAATGAGGGGAGGCGGAAAACAAGGAAATGAGAAACATTTGAGAGAGAATGGAAATAAAAGACAGAGCAATGGGGTAGAAAGTTTAAATTAGTTCGTTCCGTCGTCTCTGAAACCCAAAACCAGTCTGAAATCCGGAGGCCACCTGCAAACCTTGGAATTGACCAGCCCGCCGCCAGGAAGGGAATATTTTAAAAGTTTTAAGCATAGAAAAACTACAAATCGCAACTTAAAGGGCTCGTCAGGGGCCTTTTCAAAATCGTATGCTAATGAGGACTTGGCAAGCATTTTGCGCACGGCCGTTGTCTGGAGCGGTGTTCGGAAAAATAATTTCAATTGAAATGGCTCTATTAGCATACATTCCATTTCCAATCAGAAAAGGCCCCTTACGGGTCCTTTAACTAACAAACCGAAATGTATATAAACGGATAAATTTTTATAGAAATCATCGAGTTCGTTGAGTTTGATCGAAAAATCTCAATGTCATCAACATCGCATTTCATAACAAGCGCCAGCTCACCGGAACATGGCAAGCAAAGCCATAATTTCAATGGAATTATGCCTAAACAACTTGGACTACGCTTGTCTGTTCTGAGCCTTGCTATAAATATTTCCTACTTTCCTCGACGGCGAGCTGTGGCTATTTTCCCTTTGGATTTTCTTCTAAAAAGAACAGTACTGTGTGCCAGTGACCGAAGGGCCAACGGTGTTGAACACCATGAACGCCGTTCCGACTCCTCGCTTCGCCTCGATTTCCTTGATCAGCCGCTCGCGGTAGTACTCGTATCTCTGCCTCGTGAGATGGTACTCTTCGTACAGAGACTGCAGTTCCCTTTAAAAAGACAAGTGTTTTGTAAAATTAGAAGAATTTACGGTTCGAAGGGCTGCGGAATCTCCTCATCCATTACGCAGGGCTTCTTCTCCGGAGGAGCCAGCGACCCGTCGGCCATCCTCTTCGCCCCACGCGTCAGATCGATCATGATGGTCTCCTTCACGGGTCCCATTCTGAAATATTGAGTATTGTTGTAGTCGAAGAAAAACAGCAACAAATAGGAAAACAAACCTATTCTTGGGATCATCCGGGCACTGAGGAGTCTTGTGAACCGACGAGCCACACCGAAGGCAGCAACCGGCGGGAACACTGCTCTGGGAGCGCAGCTTGGAAGTGGATCTGATAGAAAAAACAGAAAATTTAAAAAAAAAATGATAGAAACTTACAGTTTCACTTGAATAGCCTTTCCGTCAATGACATAACCGTCCATCCGAGTCATGACGGTGATTTGATCCTCGTCGGGAATCGCCTAAAACATTATTTCATAAAATCACAGGAAATCCGCTGAAAAATTAATTACTAATTATATTGTATCACCAAACACGATGGAATTTGTGAAAAGACTTATTAGGGGAGTGGAATCGACTATTTCCATATACATTCTCCAGAAGAGAGAACACTTACAATGAAGGCATAGTTCTTGACAACGTCGCATTCGGTGATGTCGGTGAAGGGCTTGAACACCTGACGCAACTTCGTGGAATCTACGGATTCCGCCAAGTTGCCGACAAATAGCTTCACCATCTGGAAGTCGAATTTTGATGTAGGAAACAATATATTTTATATATAACACACTTAAATCAAAATCAATAAAACATTTTGATTATAGCCGAACTAAAAAAATTAAGTAAAAATATATATGGGGCCGGAACGCCAGACACAAAACGGTCGAAGGAATTGAAAATGCGAAATTGATTTTCTCCTCTGCGGCTGCGCAGTTTTCCTTGCCCTTTGATTGTTTTCGTTTCGGGACCGAACACAAAGCTAGTACAGGTTTCAAAGATAAGTTTTTATTTATTTATTTTTTTTAAAATTATTTACAGTTTTATATATTCTGTATAGCTAATTACCCTTCCTGTCCAGACAAAACACACATGTTCAATTATTTTGTAACCGAGAACAAAAGTAATTGTTTAGAGGATAAAAAATGTAAACATAGCAAAAGGTAATCCTACTGGAACCGAAACCACCATGTTATCGATGTTTCGCTCATCCAGTACACTTTAGTAGAATCCTTTAAAAACCCGTTTCCCGATGCCGTTGCCCTGGGCAAGCGCTGTAAAGGCGTTCCCGACCTCGTATGACCCGGTTTGGCAGTGGCAAACCGCAATTGACGCTCTCTCATGATTTCGTTTCACTTCATTAAAATAAAATACACCTTTAGTTAGCATGATGATTGTTCGAAATAACTATTCTTTGAACAAACATCGTGTTCAAAAATAGTACTTTATTCCACTGCTAGCGATTAAAAACTTTCTAGTATAGCGACTTCAGATACTATGCACCCTTGGTCCGCTCATCTCATTTCCCCATACTTTTTTCAGCTACGCAGCGTTTGATCACTAGAATTCAGTGTATTCTGCCAGAAAACCCATTGATAAGACTCGGTGGCTGCCCTTTTGTTTGTGGACGCCCCTTGTGCCACAGACGCTGTTTTGGCCATCACCAGAGTCGTTCATTCACGGGGACCGTCGTCACACGGTTTCCTTCCCTTTTTGGTCACTGTAGACAAATAACACGCCTTTTTGAATGTCTCTTCGAATTTTGATTGGATTTGAATCATGATCCCTCTTTCTATCTTACTTCCTCCTTTCTTGCCTATACCGTTTTGGAAAATGTCTCTGTCTCTGTCTCTGTCTCTGTCTCTGTCTCTGTCTCTGTCTCTGTCTCTGTCTCTGTCTCTGTCTCTGTCTCTGTCTCTGTCTCTGTCTCTGTCTCTGTCTCTGTCTCTGTCTCTGTCTCTGTCTCTGTCTCTGTCTCTGTCTCTGTCTCTGTCTCTGTCTCTGTCTCTCTTGCCTGTTTCACCGTCTTTTGCCATGGAACACACAGACTACTCGTTAACAGTTGAGCATAAATACCCCTGTTTGCGCCCGTATTACATCTTTTAAAAATCTCTCTAATGCCTAAACCCCTCTTCGTAATCTAATATAATCTGTCCTTTTCTCCATCCTCCGCCCATCAATAGTCCTTGCAAATATTTTTCTCCTTATCAGTCCTTGCGTAGTGTATTCTGCTGTTCTCTCGCCACCTTCTCTAGGTGGTCCCCCGTCTTTTCCAATTTCTCTTATCAAAGAAATAGCTGTCACAGAATGGCACCTCTTTCGATTCCTACAAGAGAATACCTCTGTCAGGACGTATTTCAAACTGAAAATCAGCTTCCTTTTTACAGCGAGTTTTGACAGAAACACTAATCTTTGTTTAAACCACGCACATGAAAGTGTGTGGTTTTCCGTTGTTGCAAGTGTTGTCTCTTTCCAGACAAAACCCGTTCTACGGGGGAAATGACCATAGATACCAGTAAGCACACCGCTTTCTATCATGCCAATCTTTGCCTTTCTTTTAGGTTCATTCATTTTTGTCCTACAAATTATACTTCACTTCTCTTCAAAAGTGAGAACAGTTAATTTCATCGCCAAATGCAGAAAAACAATTGATGTTGGCCTTAAACAACTTAACTCGGTTACAAATTTTCAACTTGTTTGTTTCCGAAACGCCACGGGGAGAAATTTCCTTTGATCTGTTTCTCTCTTATCCTTTTTGCTCTCGTTGTTGTGAGCCTGACCTGGTGAACCCAGCGATACCCAAAACCTTTAAAGGGACAGTCAGGCGGGTTTTACAACATTGGCTCAAATGAGAAAGAAAAATTTGCTGATCATCAAAATGTATCTGACTATGGGTCGAAAATTTACCGTTTTCGAGAGAAAACGCTTCAAAGTCGTCAAAAACGGGTCTCCGTCTACAGATTTGTAGACGGGCGCCCTGCGTGTCCGGCGTTTACAAGGCATGCTAATCAGCCAAATTTCATTCTAATTGGCTGAGAGAACGTTGGAAACAAGGAAGGTGCGAGACAATTTAGCATAGTTAATTCGCATAATTTCCGACCGTAGACGATCGAAAATGAAATGAAAAGCCTCCTTACTGCCCCTTTAATGTGTTTCTTTTGATATAACGAACAAAAAAATGTTGTGCAAAATTTCTTCTGACGTCAGTTGTTCTAATCGGCCAATTCTATTTTCTGATTTCATGGCACAGCTCGTTGTCTATTTTGCTGCTGATAAGCCTTCCCTGTCTGTCACCGATTGACCGGAAAACGCCTGTACACAGTACAATTTCCGATTACAGTTCAGGCCTTGCCGATCTTTTTGTCTAATTGTGTTATTTTACTTATGTCAGAACTAATTTTTTTCCAGGCGGCCATGTCCGTCCAGTCTAAATTCCTCGAAGTGGCGCTGGATCCCAGCAAGCGGAGGAAGGTATGGGAGGTCTTTCAAATATCAAAGCAGGAATTTATTTAGGCCCTTTGTGTTGCTGTTGCTGCAGCAATTGGTCTGACAGTTCTTTCAATGAAGAAGAAACCACCGACAAATAATGAAGGGGAACCCAAAAAGCAAAAGAAAAGGGCTTTCGACCCAGAGTTTTTGAAACAACTTCGCACTCTTTTGAAAATTATGGTGCCTGGAGTGTTTTCCAAGGAGGCAGGAGTTATTGGTAAGAGATAGAAAGAGAAACAGAGACGGAGAGAGACAGAAATACAGATACACTGAGATAGGCTCGGGGTGGCTCTCAAATGTACTAACCCAGCAGAGAGACATATAAACATAGACAGAAAGAGACAAAGAGACAGAGAGAGACAAAAAGAAGGGTGAGAGGTAGAGAGACAGAGTGATAGGAATACAGAGAAACAGAGTCTTCACAACGCTATTCTTACGTTTAGCCATGCATTCTTTCATCCTCGTCTGCAGGACATTCCTTTCTATTTATGTAGCTGGTTTGGAGGGAAGCATCGTCAAAGCTATCGTTGAAAAGGTTAGTCTCCCTGAATCCTTTAAATCTCAACACGTGGTGGTAGTTCTTGTATTTTCTTTCTGTTTTCAGGATGTTATGCGTTTCGTATGGCAGTTAATAAAATGGCTAACCGTGGCCATTCCAGCCACCTTCATCAACAGTATGATCCGTTTCTTCGAGAGCTACCTGGGCCTTGTCTTCCGTACTCGCCTTACTCAACACGCCTACAAACAATACTTTGCTGTGAGCATTCGATAAACCACTGTAACTTTCCCTTCAGGACCAAACCTACTACGCAGTTTCTAACTTGGACAGTCGTCTCCAGAATGCAGATCAGTGTCTGACCGAAGATATCACCATGTTCTCTCAAAGTGTTGCTCATCTCTACTCTCACCTCACAAAACCTATTTTGGATATTGCGCTAATCACGTAAGATTTGATCAATCGATGTCGTTATTACCGTATTCAGGGGTACTTTGATGTTCATGTCTTTCCAAAGAGGCGTTGGAAGTAAGGTTGTCATTCCGTCGTTGCTTGCGGCTGTCGCAGTTCTCGGAACGGCCAGAATTCTAAAGGCAATCTCTCCCAGGTGTCGTATTTCTTTTAAATAGAGTAAGCTTTATTTAGATTTGGTCATATGGTAGCCGAAGAGGCGAAACTGAAGGGATACCTGCGTTATCTTCACTCTAGAATAATCACAAACTCTGAGGAAATAGCCTTCTACGGAGGCCATGATGCAGAATACAAGCAGTTGAACAAGGCCTACAGTGGTCTCAAGGACCAGATGACGCTCATCTTCACCAAGAGAATCTTCTACGTTATGGTGGAGCAATTCTTGATGAAATACGTTTGGTCTGGGACTGGGATGGTCATGATCGCTATTCCGATCATCGCAGCCGAGTATACTAGCGATGAAAGTGAGTTTAGAACACCCCTTGCAGTACAAATAGGAATACTTTTTGCCTCAATATTTCGGTAGCAACAAAAATTCAAGGGCCCACAAACCAAAGTTTTCCTCAAACTCAGTTGATTTCTCAGAAAACGAGCGACTTGAGGACACTCCCGACGGCGGTGTCTCCGAGAGAACAAGAGGATTTACCCAGGCTAAGAACCTTCTCTACAGTTCTGCCGATGCTGCAGAGAGACTGATGACCTCCTATAAAGAGGTTTGATTCACAAAATCTCTGAAAATACAAGTCTCCTTCAGGTGACTGAATTGGCGGGGTACACCTCGCGTGTGCATGAGATGTTCCGTGTGTTCGACGACGCCAAGAAGGGTATTTACCAAAGGGCCTTGGTGAATGGAGATGCAAAGGGAGGGGCCAGAGGAGAGCGGTTCGACACCTCCAGGATCTGCGGAAGCGTCGTCGATTCTCCAGATGACCAGATTGTTCTCGAAGATGTGCCAATCGTCACTCCTAATGGTGACGTCATTGTCAGGAATATGAGCATCGCCGTAAGTTTTTTCGTCTTTGAAATTTGGCGCTCATTAGCGACAACAGAAAGGAAATTTCAGATTTCCCCCGGAATGCACGTTTTGATTACTGGTCCCAATGGTTGCGGAAAGAGTTCGTTGTTCCGAATCCTCGGAGGTCTCTGGCCAGTCTACCGAGGTCGTTTGGAGAAACCGAGGCCCGACAGAATGTACTACATTCCACAGAGACCTTACATGACTCTGGGAACACTCAGAGATCAGGTAGAGTACTGTAGGTCGAAGAGGGTACGGTAATTAAACAGGTGATCTACCCTCATACAACTGTGCAAATGAGGAGAAGAGGCGTGACCGATGCGGATTTGGCTAGGATTCTGGAGACTGTTCATCTATCTCACATTGTAGAGAGAGAAGGAGGATGGGGAGCTAAGAATGACTGGATGGATGTTTTGAGTGGAGGAGAAAAGCAGAGGATGGGACTGGCCAGGGTGTTCTACCATATGTGGGTTGGAAAGGGAGGAGCATAGAGAGCAACCGAGAGGGAGAGAGAAAGAGAGAGAGAGAGAGCGAGAGAGAGAGAGAGAGAGAGAGAGAGAGAGAGAGAGAGAGAGAGAGAGATGAGAGCAGTGTGTGATTCAGTGAGTAAGGTGAGTGGTTTAGCGATTGAGTAGGTGAGTGAATACATGACTGAATTAGTGAGATTAATTCTCCTTCCAGGCCCAAGTACGCCCTTCTGGACGAGTGTACTTCTGCCGTCTCCATCGACGTAGAAGGTGACATCTACCAGGCCGTGAAGGATGCTGGTATCACTCTTTTCACTGTGACACACAGACCTAGTCTTTGGTAATTTAAGAGAAACGCTGTGGTCAGCCGAATCTTTTCAGGAAGTTCCACACGCATCTGCTCCAGTACGACGGAGAAGGTGGCTACCGTTTGTCCTCATTATCCGATTCCGCCTTGGGAGAAAGAATGACACTGGCTGATGAGAAACGACAGATCGAAGCAAAACTGCACCAAGTGGGAAGGCTGAAGGAGAGACTGGGAGAGCTGTGTCAAATATTGGGAGAAGACAAAGCCGATGACTTAGCACTCGATACAGACGAGAGCGTGGAGGCTTAAGAAAACGGAGTCTGTATATATTGAGAATAAATATTTCATATTTAAATAATTAATGATGGCTTCTGGGACATTGCGCACAAGTTTCGTGAATTCAGCGGACAAAGCGAACCACAGTAATTTTCTGAAAGGCCACGCGGAACCACAGTAATTTTCTAGAAGGCCACGCGGAACCACACTAATTTTATAGAAGGGCACTCGGGATTACAGTCATTTTCTAGTGGGCCACTGCGAGCGGCGTGGATATTTCCGTGCAGGAGCTCTATATATAAAGCGGGCTGAAACGGAAGAATTTGAGGAAAGCCAGAATGTATTTAGGGGTAATTTGGCACGCTGAATGCGAATATGAAAGTCATTTTTTAACTACAATGAGTTCTAGAGTGAGTCTTCGGGCAAAACTCCACAAGGCCACCCATGTATGTATGTATAGCTCGAAACGAGAACGTTTCCTAATGTTGCTAGGAAACGTTTTCAAGAAATTTTCAAGAAATTCCGGTTTATGAAACTTGTGGTTTTTAGGAAGGGCTGCAAAGATTCAAATGCAAACAAGACAAATCTCATTTGGAGGCTTCAACGTGAAGATTGCTAAAAACAGACAATGTCACGCGATTCTACGTCCTCGATTACTCCTGATTCCATCCTTAGATGAACGTTTTTGAAATTTTTTGATTTGAAGCCTGTACGACGATATATTTCTCTCGGCGCCGAGCGAGCAGGCCGCAGTGGCCACGCGGAACCACACGAATTTTCTGCTGAGCCACGCGGAACCACATGATTTTTCTAAAAGGCCACGCGGAACCACATGAATTTTCTAAAAGGCCACGCGGAACCACACGAATTTTCTGCTGAGCCACGCGGAACCACACGAATTTTCTGCTGAGCCACACGGAACCACATGAATTTTCTGAAATGCCATGCGGAACCACAACATTTTTAACGAAGATTGAATTGGCGAAGTTTAGACCATGGAATCGGCATAAAAACTAGGCGGGGTTCGAAGAATAGGTTGAATAAATAAAAGAACAATGCAAACCGCTTCGTGACCAACACTGCTCGACTTCTGTGCTTCGGTTGGCCCAGCTTCCATCACCGCCGCCCCAAAACCGGGTCGCAGGGGCTCGAACCCCAGCCGCATCCGGATTATTCAACCATAGCGACCTCAGGACAGCTGGACTTGCCGTAACACAGAGAGACAAGCTCACGTGCGTTATTTTTTTAAAAAGTAGTTTGAACAAAATTTAAAAGTTTGTTGTACATACAACGCTTCGGTCCGTGGTTTGAAAATACTGACAAAAAGACGAAAGTATAGCGTCCGAAGCGACGGAATTAAATCGAAAACGCAGGCAATTTTAGCCGGAAGAGTTGGAAATCAATGAATTCGAAACAATAAGCTCAAATTAACGATAAATGTGAGGTACATGGGCAAGGCAACTCGTTCAGTAATACAGTGGATTATTTACACAAATGGATTTTAAATTTTTGCAGAAAGTTTTTACAAAATGAATGCAACGTTTAAAAAAAAGAAATAAAACTGACCAGAGAATTGAAGAGCAGACGTAACACCATCAATGCATTGAGGCATCTGTGCAAATGGACATGACGTGGTAAACAACGGGCGAGCTCCAAAGGCCACGCGGAACCACACTAATTTTCTGCTGAGCCACGCGGAACCACACGAATTTTCTGTTGAGCCACGCGGAACCACACGAATTTTCTGCTGAGCCACGCGGAACCACACGAATTTTCTGCTGAGCCACGCGGAACCACACGAATTTTCTGCTGAGCCACGCGGGACCACACGAATTTTCTGCTGAGCCACACGGAACCACATGAATTTTCTGAAATGCCACGCGGAACCACAACATTTTTAACGAAGATTGAATTGGCGAAGTTTAGACCATGGAATCGGCATAAAAACTAGGCGGGGTTCGAAGAATAGGTTGAATAAATAAAAGAACAATGCAAACCGCTTCGTGACCAACACTGCTCGACTCCTGTGCTTCGGTTGGCCCAGCTTCCATCACCGCCGCCCCAAAACCGGGTCGCAGGGGCTCGAACCCCAGCCGCATCCGGATTATTCAACCATAGCGACCTCAGGACAGCTGGACTTGCCGTAACACAGAGAGACAAGCTCACGTGCGTTATTTTTTTAAAAAGTAGTTTGAACAAAATTTAAAAGTTTGTTGTACATACAACGCTTCGGTCCGTGGTTTGAAAATACTGACAAAAAGACGAAAGTATAGCGTCCGAAGCGACGGAATTAAATCGAAAACGCAGGCAATTTTAGCCGGAAGAGTTGGAAATCAATGAATTCGAAACAATAAGCTCAAATTAACGATAAATGTGAGGTACATGGGCAAGGTAACTCGTTCAGTAATACAGTGGATTATTTACACAAATGGATTTTAAATTTTTGTAGAAAGTTTTTACAAAATGAATGCAACGTTTAAAAAAAAGAAATAAAACTGACCAGAGAATTGAAGAGCAGACGTAACACCATCAATGCATTGAGGCATCTGTGCAAATGGACATGACGTGGTAAACAACGGGCGAGCTCCAAAGGCCACGCGGAACCACACTAATTTTCTGCTGAGCCACGCGGAACCACACGAATTTTCTGTTGAGCCACGCGGAACCACACGAATTTTCTGCTGAGCCACGCGGAACCACACGAATTTTCTGCTGAGCCACGCGGAACCACACTAATTTTCTGGTGGGCCACGCGGAACCACACTAATTTTCTGGTGGGCCACGCGGAACCACACGAATTTTCTGCTGAGCCACGCGGAACCACACGAATTTTCTGCTGAGCTACGCGGAACCGCACTGAATCTCTTGTGAAACATAAAGGACTAACATAATTGGTCCTGCAGCGATAAACGTGATCTGGTTTTTAATCATTCACAGTAATTTTAGTGAGCCTTGCGGAGCTAAATTCATTTTCTAAAAGCCACGCAGAATCACGAAATTAGCCTGCGAAATTTTGAATGGGATGTAGGCCCAAATTAAAATTTCGCGCTTGTTTTACGTCTTTTCATTTCCCATCCCTTCGTCTCCGCCGGTGGTCAGCTCCTTCATTTTCTCCGTCTATTGTGCTGTTACGGTTAAATGTGAGTTTTACATTCGATTTTTTCGACTGATACTTCGCCGCACCCTCTAGAGAAGGGGCCTGAGGCCGTCTCTGAGGTTTAACCGCGTTTTGGGGCAGCCCGCGGCTGCTCGGGCATATTTCGCATTCGGCGGGTTTTCTTCCCAACCGTCGTCTGAGAGGACAGGACTTAGGGTGTTTCAGTAGCTGCTTAGAAGTAGATCAACCACTGCCAAATTATCGCTACCCTTGGGCCACAGATAGTGGGAAAGCCTGGAGCGAGTGGTTTAGTTGTCCTGACTTCGCCCACCTAAAATATGCGCAAACTATACAACTACGTTTTTTTTTTGTTTTTAAAGTTTACCCACTAATGTTTCTTTTTTCATCACGGCAACACGACAACTTCTGGAACTGAGGAATGCCCTGAAGCTGGTCAGAAGAGGAGCTGAAACCAGAGTGAGGAGCTGATCGATCGCCAGCAGCCGCCTCAATGACCTTCAAAAGCTTTTCGACTACGTTGAACAGTTTGATTACATTGATTATTTTTTAAAAATTTTGTTTTAGGTTTCGAAAAACAGCGCGGAATCGAAGACCTTCGGCTGACAACTGCCTGGTTCGAGCCGTACGTCGTGCGTTCCGTGGTTTGAAGCTTACCGTCCGGACGTCCCGCCACGTGGCATTTCAACTTCGAAAACAACGCAGCAGGTTTGATTCTTCAATTATCCTGTTCATGCTTATTTTTAGACTTCAAAAATGAGCCCCTGCCACGTAAAAACGACCGATTACTTTTGGCAGCCGATGTAGCAATGGGTATTCATAAAGTGACGTGGAGGCGAGTGAATCTACAGATGCAGAACAGATTCGAAGAGGTACTTTGGGTTCGATATTGTTTTCATTGCGCAATTTCAGTTCGAACTGGGTCAAATACGGCTGCCACGACAACCGACGGACGCAACTTGTCAATTTTCAAAACTTCTTTTCGCATTTCCCCGCGTGTGTGAAGCTCTCGGGACGGGAAATGGTACCCATATTAGCTTAAAATTGTTTATTATATTGTTTTCAATATTTATATCGTGGTTTTAGTTCCCGGCAAACGGTAGTTCACTGAAGTCAGAAGAAACTGCCCTCTTACGGCCACGCTGCAGTCAAATCTCGACTTCGAACGCCGGCGACTACATTGAACAGAGTTCGATTCTTCTGTTATTCTGTTTAATTTTATTTTTAGTTTCGAAAAATAGAGCAGAATACGCGAAGGCGTTCGACTGCCGGTGACAAGTGGCTGGCCTTCGAGCCGTCTGCTGAACATAAAATGACATGGAAAGAATCCACTAATGAAAGACAGTTACCTCAGGAAAAGGTAGTTTACCGTTCATCCTTGTTCTTATTTTGTTACTTCAGTTCGAGTCGTCAAGAACACCGATCACCTTAAACGCGGGTCTAATCTGCTTCAGCCACGTTACGATGGCGATTTCGACTTCGAAAGCCGAAGTCAACGGCAAACAAGGTTTGATTCCTCTATTATGACTTTATTTTTGTTTTTAGGTTTCGAAAAAGCCACCTGATCATCCCAAAACGATCTACTGCTCCAGCAGCCAGCTGCTATAGCTCTGAGCGAAGTTCGTTCGGGAAGCGGAAGAAGGTTCGTTCCGTACACTAGTTGTTCGAAATAATCTGTTAATTTCCAGCTTGCTGCTAACTAAGCGGAGCTCTCACTCGCCTGCGCTTGCCCACTGGCAGATCACTTTGAAACGAGAACCTCGTCGAGCAAGATCGACTACTCGTGTCACCTGCACTACCCGATTTCAAGGCACAAAAGTGACTCGGATGAGAGTGCGTCTACAGATGACATTCAGGTACATTCAATTTAACACATCGTCTATAATTTTACGTTGTGGTTTCAGTTGCCCACATGGCGGATCGCAACACGATAACAGACCAGAACTAATATTTCGAGCCGCTGTTCATGGTGTGAGGACCTTCGTATAATACGGTCTACTCAGTTGAGGTTGGTGTAAAACTGTCGGCCTTACCATTTTTGAGGGGGTACTTTACGGACAAATTTTTCTAAAAGCCTGTCGAGTGGGACTAGGCGCGCCGATTTTTTTTTAAATTTCACGTAAAAATTAATTCACTCCTTGATGTCTCTACCTCTTCTGCACCCATTTTCAACCGTCGGCACTAGCCGGGACCGAACCCTGGATGTTCCGGACAGAGCTGGCAACTAACCATTGTCCCACTCTGGTCATACGAAGGCGGTCGTGCGTCCCCCTTTTAACCCCGCGTTTCGCATTCCTATGCTTTAGCTGACGTGGTATTCAAATGCATTCGATCGATTATATCAGAAAAATGTTTTCTTTCAGGTGACCAGTGCTCTATCCCAGGCTAGAGGAAAGCAGGCTACGTCTATTTTCAACGAAATATTGTTTGTTTTCTGCTGTACCTTCCGTAAAGGCGAAGGTTACGGTGTGGTATTGTTATTCTGTATCCGGTTACTTTGCCAGAAACTGTAGGTAAAAGCGGAGGTTACTGTGCATTGCTCCACGTTGGAATCGTTCGATTCAACATTAGAAGCCTTGACTTCTGTGAAACCTGTGGTTCACAGGATGTTTTAGTATTTTTGGTGCACTCGTCTGGATGAGTACGAACCGATGCTTCAATTTCTTGAACGTTTATCGAAGTACTTATAATTTTCCTTGGAAAAAAGGAAAAGATTGTGAACCCCAAGCAATTTTCGTACTCTTTCTTACTCTTACTCTTTGAAGCTCTCTCTACTCTTTCTTGAGAAAAAAGGCGACAGGGAAAATGACAATACAGGCATGGAGACTTCGGGACGTCAATTTAAATATGCACCTCTCTCTCGCTCTCTCTCTCACTCACTCACACACACACACACACACACACACTTTTGGTACGGTTAAAAACGCGTACAGAAAGGTAGCGTCATTCTCCGTATTCATTTCTCTTTCTTCAGCTCATTTGTTCTTAGTTCGCAGTGAGCTGCGGTCGGAAGATGCTCCATCTCTTCGTCTACCTCCTCCCTGCTTCTGTCGTCCTGCTCCACTTGGCCAAATGTAGCAGCAAGAAGAAGAAGAGCAGCGATGAAGAAACAATCACAACTGAATCAACTGTGAAGCCCCCGCCAGCAAAACACAACCATAAGTCACCGTTGACCCGCACTCCGAGCAACACGAGCCACACTCGCACGCCGAAGGATTCAGATGATCCGAAAAACACGGAAGAGTCACCGAAGAAGAACAAAGAACCGGTGGAACGGAAAAAGTCGGAGAAAAAGGAAAAGTCTCCTGCGAAATTGAAGAAGAAAAAGTCGGAAATTACGAAAAACTCGAAGAAATCGAGCAAAAACGACGAGAAAAGGCGGAATGAAGAGGCGATTGCGGAGGCGATCAAAAACGGGGACTTGTTGCCCCAGGATGACTTTGAGACGATCAACGACTGCGAGAGCAACTGGGGCGCCGGAGTTGGAGGGAAAAAGAAGGAGGACAACCACACGGGAACGGCCATGGAAGGAGACGCCAAGTAGACACCAGCAACCCCTTATATCGTCACTGGATACGCTATAAAATGAATTATTCCCACGGCTTCTCACCAATATTGTTTATGTTTCAGTACAACTAGTTGTGTTTAGTGGATAACTTAAGACTTACGTCCATTTCCAATAACTTGTCTTTATGCTCCTCGATATTGAAGTTATAACGAGTTCATATTCGATGCGGTTTCCCCACAGTTTAGAACTCCGTTTTTGAGGCACACACCCACACAATTCTACGAAACTGCAGCAAGAGATAGAGTATTACCAGATATGACTATGCATCTAGCCTTCTTCATCAACCTCAACCTCTCCATCTGAAGAACTGATTTGTTTTATGGGTCATAATATGAAACGGATTCATTCTTCGGTCCTCGCTTTTTGCCCTATGTCGACAGAAGGCAAACAATCCCTCGCTTCCCATTCTTCTGAAACATTTCTCTGGCTTGGAAAACGATGTTTGCCTTGATTTCCTGAATAAAAATGGCTAGTAAAACGAAGGTTTCTCGTCTTTTGTTGACTTTTCGACTATTTCCTCGAATCAACGTTTGCTCGCGTAATCTCCCTGATTCACATTTGGCCAAATGCGAGACTGTTTGTCCTCGGCCAGCCCTCGCCTGGGACACTCGTCTGCTGACAGCCGAACGCCTTGTCGACAGCCGCAGCTCTCAGGGTCAATTCTAGGGTACTTGTGCGGGTTTTGATTTAAATGGAAATCTATGAACTCAGTCTTCAAATGTAGGGATTTTCCCCCAGACGGATCGAATTTCAGAACATCCGCGCAATAATGTCATCGACCACTTCTTGTTCGACCCATTTGTGCACCTCGAATCACAAACCTTGTTTCCTCTTAACACTCTGTCTCCTCTCTCTCTCTCTCTCTCTCTCTCTCTCAGAGAAGGTTCGTATAATTAGAAATCTTCAGAGGCTTGACAGATGCACTTACGAGTGTAGAATTTTCATAAATTTCAGATTTCAACAACTGAAACTGTTTCAAAGATGATCTTTAATCGAATGAATCGCATCGCCCAAAATGTTTTTTAAGCGAAAGTGAGCAAATATTTTAGACGCGTGTTCAACATGCTGTCAAAACGAGAAAACCCTCACATGCACTATTCTGTTGTATTTTGTGGTTATTCCAAACAAAACGCTGTTTTTATCCTCCATTTATGTGTGACCGTTGCTGTATCAGCTGATGACTGCTGTTTACATATTTCAACAGCTGAGACAGGAGAATACACAGTGATTAGTACAGTTTGCTGAGTGTAGTGCCATGAAATCAGCCGGGCATGAATGTAAAAGTTTCATTCCAGGGAATCCTTAGCGAAAACTGTTTAGAACAACAAAACTTTGTAACATGTGCATTTATTTCGCACTTTTAAAAATTGTAGGCTGTTTTGAAAAGGGTTCCCTGTCGTCGTTCTTTGTTCTGTTTTGCTCGATTCAATTTCTATTTTCTCGCTTATCCCCTGTTTTGCACGTTATCTCTTAATTTCCGTCTCAAACGGGTTGCCATCATCCATTTGCATGACGACAAGGTTGCGAAGCATCGATCGAGCGTTCGTTTCAGTCTATCACGCCCTTTACACACATTCCAGGTCTATTCACTTTCATGGCACTCTGGTCATTTAGCCAAAGAAAGAATGAATAGAATTAAGTTACTTTTGTGCTACTGGTATAAGATCAATTTCAGATGAAAAAGGTGAACGAAATGAAAAGGACTTAAAGAGAGATTTGCCTAAAACCATGCAGTGATCGGAACTAGTTTCCATGTGTTTTCCTGTCCTTTACACTCCGATCACCACAATCTCGCACTTTTCTGACAGATCCCGTGAGAACGAAAGATAAACATCTACTGGAAATATTGCAAATCGTGACAGACTGGGAAAGAAATCCCCTTAATGGACACTCTCATTTTCAAAGAGGAATCTCTCATTTTCATTGTTTTGGGGCGATGTTCTCGTTGCCTCTGCACTCAGCGTAAAATTTCTCTCTCTCTCTCTCTCTCTCTCTCTCTCTCTCTCTCTCTCTGTCACTTTCCCCAAATGTATACTCTTCGCCAAATATACTTTTTGGCTCCGTACACGGCCTGAGTATCCTATATTGCACGCTTTACTCTAGGAACAACATGAAAACATTGGCACGTTGTTCCGAAGAAGCTTTGGAACGAATATACATCTTTGAATAACTAGGCACAGAAATGCAGGAAATCGTGGATATAATGTCCTAAACAACAGGGTAATAATTGGATTAATTACGCCTTCCTACTAAAAAACCGTGCGCACATCGTTGGGCTAACGGTAATAAATCATTGTGTCCGCTGCCCTTTACACTGCAATCATCTGGACTTTGCGACGCGTTTCTTCACGTGGAACAACGCTTTCTAACTATATTGATAGATTGACAATTGTTTTAGTCTTGGTTATAAATTTTATTGCTTTTTTTGCCTTCGGCGTCTTTCATTATGCGTGTTCTTTCTTGTGTGCGCCCGGGATCGCGGCGGGCCTAATTTCCAAAAAATACTTTTATTTTGAGTGATCATGTGGGAAAGAATTATAACTTCTTTTTGCTTCTTTTTTGGCTCTTTGATTCCTTTCACCCACTTTATATAATTTTCTCCTTGCAGATGTGCGGTATGATCCTGTTGCTCCTTCTGGGGGCAGCGGCGGCCTACGCCTACCACCTTTTCACAAAGAGGGCGGCGGTTAGTAACAAAAACAACAAAAATGTATAATGGTGATGTTTCAGAAGAAGATCATCATGGAGGCGAACATCGAACGTCGCAGAAGGGAGAGAGACGAGAGCGTAGAAGTGGCGGAGAAGGCCGGATTGAAAGTGGACGAAGCCAGGAGAAAGGAAATAGGAAGCTGGGACTTCCAGCAACTAAGAGGTAGGCTTTCTACGTTATTTGATGTTACTATGAGGTTCAGCTGAGCTCCAGAGTGGTTCTGCTTCTTCCCTGGAGGTGGTGAGGACTTACTTGTGGAAGGGAGTGCAGGCTCATAAGAAGACGAACTGTGCCACTCAGTTCATCAAGGTTTGCGCTTACAAATGCCTCAATACTAAATAACTGAACATTTTTTGAAAGAAAATAATAGGAAAACTAATTGAGATGATGATAACGTTAGAAAATATGACTAGGGACAGCAGACCAAATTTTAAAAATAAATTTTTGGATTTTTAATTTCAATATAACGCAGGATAAGATCTTAACTTAAACTGTTTTTTTTACAGTTTGAAATTTCATCCGCTTCGAATGACGGAATTTGAACCCGATTTTTCGCATTGTCACCGTGGTTGGGCAGGGTCTGTCTGACCGGACACAGGTTCTGCTAAACAACGGACATACTTTCTGCATGCGGTTTACGGTTATATTATATGACGTCCAAGGTAGACGACTTGAACCTATGACAATGTTGAGTAATACGATAGGATGTCTAAGAAAATTTAATTTTTTGAATTTTGAAAATTTAAAGTCTGAAAACTACAAGAAAAATTACCTCTGAGGTTGCGGGAAATTATGAAATCGTAATAATCATTACTATTGCACTCAAACTTATAAGATCTTAAGGTCCCAAACTCGTAATTGGCATACAAAGCCCTACAACATACAGATTTTTAAAAGAATTGTTTTGTTACTTTGCACATATATTAAACCATTTCATTAGCTGGACAAAACGATAAAATCAGTGTAAAAATGAGATCAGTATTTTCCCTATTCCTAAGTTTAATCCCCAGTGTTGCAGGAGGCTGAAGAGTGGGCCCAGGCGTGGGACGACAAAGCGAAAGACCCGCAATTCGTCAAACCGGCGTTCTTCGGAATCCCGATTTCCGTCAAGGAGTGCATTCCCGTGAGTAATACAAACAGTACAAATACAAAAGTAAACAAAACAGTCAATAAATGAAAAGTTTTAGTTCGCCGGCTATGACACATCTCGTGGATTCGCCCAAGATATCTTTAAACCAGCCAAGGAAGACGCCGTTATGATTGAACATCTGAAACTGCTTGGTCAGTCCCTTTTTCCAATGTTTCTTCGTTTGACGGCTGACAATCACGCATGACGATGTGTCTCGGAAGAAGGCGGCGGTGACGAGAAATGTCACACAGCCTTTTTCGGGTATTTGAAGAAATCCCCAGTCGCAACTTTTAATAACACTAAAACCATAGTAGATAGGTTGTTTGGAGAACGATATATTTAAAAACAGTCTTACAGGCTTTATTCTTAGCAGCATCAGATGTTGCACAAAGGTTGTGCGATGACGGTAGTTTACGGCGGTGATATAGCTCAGTGGTAGAGCGCTCCCTTAGCATGGGAGGTCTGGGGTTCAATTCCCTATATCTCCAAAACTTTTTTGCAAACCAAGCTTGGCTTAAAATCTGCATCTAAGAAGTGTTTTCCTTTTTACAAAGTACTATTCTCATCAAGCTTGATGCATTTTTCACAACTCTCAATTAAGGCTGCGTCCCCTTCGTTTTCACCAACGTGCCCCAGTCTCTTTTGACTTACAACAGCTGCAACCCCATCTACGGCACAACCACCCACCCACTTGACCCTAATAGAACTACTGGAGGATCTTCCGGAGGAGAGTCAGCTATTTTGGCTGCTGATGGCTCAATCCTGGGAATCGGAGGAGACGTTGGAGGATCGATCCGAATGCCCTGCCACTTTACAGGAATGGCGGGAATCAAGGTTCTATCTTCAATTATTTTTAAACTTTCTCTTTTAGCCGTCTCACCTTCGCTTCGCTCACCGTGGATGCCCTGGGGCAGTTCCGGGAAGGCCTCTCATCAACTCTAACGATGGACCCATGTGCAAGGATATCAAGACAAACGTTGATTTTCTGAGAGAGGTAATTTTGACCATTTTTTCTCTCACCAGCGCAAACTTTTTCCTTAGCATCCTAAGGCTTTAAACGCCATATTTCAGGTCTGGCGTGACACGTGGCTCTCAACCCAGGACGCCTACGTACCGCCCGTCGTCTGGAACGAAGCCATGTATTCTTCGAAGAAGCCACTGAAGGTTGGATTCTACGCCGATGATGGCTGGTTCAAGCCCATCCCGGCCGTTCAAAGGGCTGTTCTCGAAGCAAAGACTCATCTGGAGGCAGCCGGTCATACCGTAGTCCCCTTCAAGCCACCAAGAATCGATAGGATGTTCCATCTCTACGTCAGAGCTCTGTCCGTTGATGGAGGAAGGTTCTTGAGAGATCGTCTTCTCAATGACATCATCCATCCTACACTATATGCTCAAGTTTTAATCTACTTGGTACCCATTTGGCTCCAAAGACTTCTCGCCATTCCTGCTCAGTTTGTGTTCCCTCGACTGGCCAATGTTCTCACTTCTATGACTCTCAGCACAAAGGGTGGGTTTAAAGAGGTGAAGAGAAGGGAAAGGGACAAAGAAAGAAAAAGAGAGAACAAGAGAGACGGAAAGAAAGAGAGGAATAAACAGCGACAAAGAGAGATGAGGTGAAAAAGTGACACACAGTGACAATTAAAGACAAACAGATGTATGGACAAAGTGAGGCAAAGACTTAAGTTAAGAAAGAAAATGCTATAGATAGAGATGTAGATACAAATAAAGGCATCATACAAAAGAGAAAGAGGGACATTCAAACAGCGAGTAATAAACGAAGAGAACGGTGGATTTCAGAAACTTTAGGAGTAAGAGACACATATAAGGAAAAATGTTCGCCGCAAAAGACACTAGTAGAAAAAGATACGCAGGCAAAAAATAGAATACATTGAGCGATAGAGAGCAGAAAAGAGGCAGAGGACAACAGAGATCTGAACGGAACAACACTGACGTACAATGAGAAAGAGTCATATGAGGTGAGAAACAGGGACATGGAGTAGGAAAGCGTGAGAAAAAGAGCAAGAGATAGGGAGAGAGACAGTTAGAGAATGCTAGTGACTGAGTGAGTAAGAGTGATGTATAAACTTGAGTACTTTCAGAACTTCGTGAGACGTACGCAGAGATCGAAGCCTACCGTACAGAGTTCACAGAGCAGATGAGACTCGAAGGCATCGACGCCCTTCTGTGTCCTCCTCAAGTGATGACAGCCCCTGAACACGACATTCCTTGCAAACTCTTCTCCGCCTGCTCTTATACCACTCTCTTCAATCTGCTTGACTTTGGAGCTGGTGAGAAATAGAGCGAAATAATCAAAGTGAGCCTTTAGGTGTTGTAAATGTGACCAAAGTCACCAAAGAAGATGATGAGAAGCTGCGCCACGAGTACCCTGAGAGCGACCCTTGGTACAAACTGGCCAAGAAGGCCTGCCTTGTGAGTTTCTTCTAATTTCTTCAATACAAAAGTGTTTGTAGGATTGCACGGGCTATCCGGTGGGAGTGCAGGTGGCCGTTCCTCCGTTCCGCGAAGAGGCCGCTCTGCGTCTCCTCACGGACATCGAGGTGGCCGTAACTGGCCACTAAACCCCGCGTCGCCACGGCAACCGCCTCTCACTCGTCTGTTAGCGCATAATTACGAGTCATCCCTGTTAACACACATAATAAACATTTCTTTTTTCTTTTCTAGTAAAACATTCAATGTTGGAAAAAAATTGTTTAAACAATTGCCCAAAATTTTTGAATACATCTGTTTTGACAACTCGTATTTTATAATCAGAAATTTATTAACTTTGCCCGTTCAATACTATTTCCCCGTTCAGTGCTCTGCGTTGTCTGTTAAATAGTCATTTTAGCGGGAATGGGATGGATAGATACGAAATACAGTGCAGTATTGGCCAAGGAGCATACGGAATTGTGGTTCGCGCACGCCATCGTCCAGTGGGTTTTTGATGCAAGAGGGAGAAAGAAAGAGCGAGAGAAAGAGATAGAGAAAGATAGAGAGAAAGACAGAGATACAGAGAGACATATGTCAGGTGAGAGAGAGAGAGAGAGAGAGAGAGAGAGAGAGAGAAAGAGAGAGAGGGAGGGAGGGGGAAAGAGAGAGAGAGAGTTACAGAACGTACAAAGAACATAGAGAGGCAAAAAGCCCAGCATCAAGGAAATGAGGCAGGGAGGGAAACAGGAGTGCACCAGACACACTGTTAAATCTCATATTTTTTCCAGAGTGGTCAAACAGTCGCAATCAAACGAATGAGTATTGCGAGAAACCCTCTTTTGGTTATCAGGGAAGTCTCTGCTCTCCGAAATCTCCATCACAAAAATGTAGGTTTCTTTTTCAAACACTCAGCTCTTTTTTTCAGATCCTTCTTTTGGTGGACACTTTTTGTTCGGCCGACACTCTGTCTCTCGTAACGGAATTCGTGCCTTACCATTTGAATGACGTCATTCTTGATGTCCGTCGGCCGAAGGACGATTCATTCATACGGTAATTTATACTTCGTAGTTTGAACATTCTCTTTTGATTTAGTTTCTTCTACGAACAAATCCTCTCGGCCGTCTCTTTCATGCATTCAGTTGGTATCATGCACAGGGTAATCGCTATTTCGCTATTTTCACTCGTTTTCAAGGATTTGAAGCCAGAAAACATCCTGGTGACGTCATCTCTTTCGATCCGAGTGGCTGATTTCGGCCAGGCTTGTCTCTACTTTTCAGAGGACGAGGAGAGGGAGTACGAGGAGAACGTAAGTGTTGGTCCCAGGGGAAACTCATTCATAACGCGGCGCAAAACAAGCAATTGCCTAGCACTATTATACATTCTGCCGCCACAAACGACGGAAATACGGAATAATTTGTGACTTCCTCGGGGAGGCCGAATTACACGGCTGCTGCGAGAGGAGAAGGAAACCCCACTTCTGTTTAGAAAAAAATGTATTAATACGATGGCGCAGCCAAATGATAGGATCTCAATGAGGAGGCGTAGGTTGATTAGCATGAAAAGTTCTAATTCGTTGCAGTTCCCTTTGACGCAGTTCAACTCTGGGGCTGAGCCAATAGTAAAAAAGGAGGCGCCAAAAGCAGTGTCTAACAAGGTTTTCCCCCAAAGAAAATAAAATGCAGATAAAGATTTGAAAAGTAAATGAAAATGTATAGAAAGAATTCACATGTATTGTGAGCAACTGACGACGTATTTTGATTCGCTAAAAGAAAGCACGAGTTTTTGTTCATATTCCTTTATATAACTGAATCTTCAAAACATTTCTCTTTCTCAAACGAAAGATTGAGGGTATTCACAGGCGAACAAGTGAGTACATGGCAAAGGCGCATCGCAAAGAGTACGCGTCTCCTCTCCTCTCTTCTCCTCTCCTCTCCTCTCTCTCTCTCTCTCTCTCTCTCTCTCTCTCTTTCTCTCTGTATCATCTTGGGCTGCCATATTGGTCTACAGACTCTTTCACTGTGAAGCAACCAATCATCAAAAACTGCAAGGACGTGAAACTTTTCCTAACAAAGACTTTCATTGGGTACTCTCTTTCAACTGAGTTTACTACAACACCTTGACACTGCGATAAAATTTGCGAAACTTAAAACAAAATTAAAAAGGCTGGCTAGGCAGTTTTTTACTCTTAATGCTAGAGAAATAAGCATGCCTCATAACCCTTTTCCCAGGCATTCTTCAGTAGCACATGTTGTGTCCCCCGTAATTTCTCTGGCAACAAGTGCACTTCGGCGGGAATCTGTCAGGTAGCGCTGCTTTTTCACCGCCGCCACAACACATGTTCTTCGGCTGCCGCGTGATGGATCCCTGCAGAAATTACAACGTCTCGGGGTTTCCAAGGGGCACGGGGCACTGCGCGACGGAGCTTCATACCCTATGAATGGCTGTAATTATGGCAGCACTAGGCTGCACTTCCGACACAGGTTGCGCTTTGTTTCAGAAGTCAATGACCGAGGGATTTGAGAGGAAACTAAAGAGAGAGAGCCAGAGAGCCAGAGAGAGAGAGGGAGAGAGAGAGAGAGAGAGAGAGAGAGAGAGAGAGAGAGAGAGAGAGGGAGAGAGAGAGAGATGCGCGTACAGAGAGACAAGAGATTCAAAACAAGAGAAACGGAAAGACAGAATTACCATAAGCGGATAGACAGAGGTAGTGAGAGACAAGAGACATAGAGGCTTAGGCAGAGTGAGACGGAGAGGGAGAGATAAAGAGACAAAGAGACCTCGTTCTATTCCAGGTGGCCACCCGTTGGTACCGTGCCCCTGAGCTGTTGTTCGGCAGTCGTCGCTACTGTCCCTCGGTCGACGTGTGGGCCCTCGGTTGCGTTCTGGCAGAATTCGTCACCGGCTGTCCCCTTCTCCAGGTAATCGCTCTGTTGACAGCCGACCACAATTATCGGCTCCAACTGCCATTTGACTCATTGGGAAAAGAGGCTAACTACAGCTTTGTTTACGGCAGCCTCTACAAATAAGATTCTAATGCCACATGACTAAGGTTTTCATAATATTTAGACAAACAACCTTTGTATTTGTAATAAACTTTGTATTCAGGGTAGATCTGATATTGAGCAAATGTCCAAGGTGTTTGCTCTTTTGGGCATCCCAAATGAGACGACGTGGCCCTCGTGGGAGGCCATGCCAGATGCAGGAAAACTCGTTTTCGAAGAAACACAGCCTCCGAATGACTGGGCAACCATCAGTTTGTTTATTTCAAAATGGTGAAACCATGGGTTCAGTTCCCTGTGCAAGCCTCGACTTCCTCTCCTTCCTCCAGGCGCACCTCCGGTTGGACGCGAAACAGCGCCCCAGCGCTAAAGAGTTGATACAACACGATTGGCTCCAGGTATTGATTTCGAAAAAAAGTATTTATAGTTCTGTAGGGTCCTCATGATCGTCCCTTTTACCGTATCCTTAAAAGAAACCGCTCCCTCAGCCGTCGTCGTCAACCATTGCTCAATCGCCGATGATTTCGCGGGTCTACGAAACAAAAGTGCTACCATATTCGTTTAGTGGCAACTACAAAAATGGGACGGGTAGGAAATAGAACTGAGGAAAATAGAACTGCCAGAGAAAAGAACTATCTCATGGTAATTAATAATATGCCAAGTAACATACTATTCGCAGTTCTATTTTAATCTAGTTCTATTTTAACGTAGTTGTATTTTCCACGGATAAATTTTCCATCCGTCCCCAAAAAATATGTTTCGCTCAATAAACAGTTAATACATGTTGTAGTTTTACCGAGTTCACATATAATGTTTGTTTTAAGTAAATAGGTGGTTGGACAACGCGCGGTAATTGTTGCTTTACTCGAATTTTCTCATTTTTACATGGTCATTCAACGTAACCTCTATCCTCTCTCTATCTCTTTCTCTCATATGCGTATCCGAGGGTATTTGCGGCAAACCATGATTTCGACACCCCTCCCGCGAAGGGGGCGTGGCTGACCCTTAACCGTCTGTCTATGAAGCTTTGAACAACATGTTCGCTTAGACCATCTGTCTTTCCCTTTTTGATATTTGCTTTATGAATGAGAAAAACAATTTTTGACAAATTGCAGTTTAAATTTAATACAATAAAAACGGCACTTGGCAGATGTGTGGATATACCGCTATTTGATGAACCATCAAATATAAAGGCAGAGGTCCACGAAAACTAAAAGGGGGTTCATTTTTAATTTTTAACATAAAACTCTCTGCATTGTATCATTGGAAATGACATTCTCTCACCTACGTTACGTTATGGATAGGTCCATTTTCATTTTCGTGGGCCTCTGCCTTTAACCTATATCGAACTAACTGGAATTGGCAGGAGGTAAGGTAATGCTTCGATACCTTCATCCCGAATACGTCGAGGTTGGCGATTTGGTTTTGTAGTTTCCTTTATTTGTATCCTGACACGCTGAAATAGAAACACGGGGATAAATGCAAGTACGAAAACATGAAAAGGATAAAGAGAGACGTTGGTAAATTCAATGGTTTGCAGGGTTCGTTTTTCTCTTCCACGGGTCCCTCGGTTGAAATATTCATCGAAGTCGTCGGTCGTCGTCGTCACCCATCCCGCGCGGTCTGCATTATTCAGCGCAGCGTCATTCCGACTCTCTCGTCGACCGCCGTCGACAAAATCTCGTTAGACGAAAAACACAGAGACACCGACTCTCGGCGAACGTACTACGGCCGGAGGGGGTCTCAGGAGGAGGAGTTACGAAAGAGACATTCACAGGGAGGAGAGATAGAGATAGAGAGCTTGATAGAGATCATAGTAAGTGATAGAGAAATAGAGAGAAAATGTCAGCAAAGAAGAAAGAGAAGTGGTGGGAGAGCAAAAGTGAATGAGGATAGAAGGGAGGGTGATATAATGTGAGTGTGGAAATGAACTAGATAGAGTGGGAGGCACAGTAAGAGAGGGAGATAGAGGAAGGCAGATGGGTAGAGAGACAGATAGTGAGATATACTGAGAGAGAGGCAATCATAGAGGAAGTGCGACATGATCTCTCTCTCTCTCCCTAATAAGTTCAAACAACCCCTTGCTAATTGTTTCTGAGGATCCCTCAGCAGCCGTGTTTCGCCCCGCCATCTTCATTCCGTCTCCATCCCTCTCTGCCTCCCAGACCCTCTCCCACGGTTTGTCCTCAGACCTCCCAGAGTGCGTATAAATAGCCGAGTGCAGTTGTTTTTTTCTTTTTTTTTTTTTGTTTTTTTTTTGTTTTCGCTCGGTTTCTTTCCAATTAAGCGATGGGCGTGGTCAAGTGGGCGTGGCGATCGATGGGTCCCCAGTGCGCGGTGGCCATTGACTCCACGCAGCACTCTCACACAACGCACAATGTGCTCAAATCAGACGAAGCCCTCCGTCGGGGCCGCTTCCGCTTATTTATGCACGCACAAGAACTCATTTCGGGGCAAATCCTTCCTGAATTCCGCGCTTTTTGCGAGGATTTGCGGATTTCTTCGTCGCCTTTGGGTGATCCCAGCTTCTACACAGGTTGTCACATGCCCAAAAATTGTCCTCTGGGTAGAAGATTAACGTAAACATTGTTTCACATTAATTTCAATTTTCCAAGAGCATGTATCCGTTGTTTTGACAATGTCCCTCCAGAATGTGGTTTTCTGGAGTCTAATCTTAAAGGCAGAGGCCCACGTAAAATGGAGAGGGGGACCTGTCCATGCTAATCGTAAAAATCTCTGCATTTCACCATTGAAAATGGTACTCTCTCGTCTACGCTACGTCATGGACAGGTCCATTTTCATTTTCGTGGGCCTCTGCCTTTAAGCATTAAGTTTTGGTGTTAATAGTCAATTCCTCCACCTTTTCTATGTACGTCTTTATGTTAGGTTAAAGGGTTTTGCACTGTGGTTTGATAAAAAACCGTAACATTTTACCGAAATCTCCTCATAATTTCTTGCAGAATGCGCTTTCATCATGTAACATAAAATGTTGCTTTTAAATACCCAAGTAATTCCTATTCGTATAACTCCGATTTTGAGAAAAAAAAACTATTCTGCGGTTACAAAAGAAGGTGTTAAGGATTGTGAATGATTCATTTGCTCGAATAAATACAGTTTGTAAAGAGAAAATCTTTTGAATTTCTAATAGTCAATAAAAAGCTTGGAGGTTAAATTTTCTTATGATTCGTTCCAAACGTTAAAAACAGCGTTGATGACAGAACAATTTTAGCTTTTGACTTCCTTAATTTCCACCCTGAGAATCTGGAGACAAAAATGGGCGAAAAACCAGAAATTTCCCCAATCAACCCCAAAAGTTTTGTTGTCAAGTTCAAGTTTCTCATATTAGCCCGAGTTTTTTGTGATATATTCTTGGAACTTGGAACACATCCGCTTGCAAAAAATGTCTTTTTTGAAGTCCCTCAGAAATAGCTCCGATCACGCATATTGTTTGAAAACCTTGAATTAACTATCGGCTCATACTCTTCTGAGATCCATCGGTTATCCCCGTGCAAATGTGCAAAAGAAGTTTGCTTGCTCGTGATGTGAATCCACGTTGATTAGCTGAAATACCCAGCGATACCTCATGTAGTGGGCCATAATTGAATTGCTAGCATGAAACGTCATTAGTCGGCAGTAACGAGCACGCTCCTTCCGAAACCACGCGAATTTGCAGAACACCACATGCAATTTAAAATAGACAACATTTTTAGTATTAATCTTTTAAGAGAACCTTTAGTATTACTACTGTTGATAAACGCTAGTACTTTATTCGGTTTTGGACCGAGGTCGCAAACAATGACTATAATTTCATTGAGCTTTTTTGACATTTTCCTATTCTTGCTCCGGGTGGTCATCGCCGCATGACCCTAAGCTAAAGCTTTTTCGTATTTATATAAAAAAAAACTTAGATTTGGAAATTCTGATTTTTAGCGAATCTCAAACATTCGAAAGTCCAATTTAAGTTACCTCTTTCAATTAGTTGTTGTGTGAAAACCTCCAGTTTGTTCGTATGTCTGAGGGAAATTATGCGCTCAACGACTTTTCACCTGTGTCATATAAACTGTGCAAACCACTACTTTTAACACTACCAACATTTGTCCAAATCGGAATGACCAGATGTTAGCTAATATTCACCAGCTTTTCCGCCTCTCTAACGGGTTCTTCATGAAATTATGTAGAGATTTCGTCAAAAAGGTACATAATGCATTAGAAAATGGTGCAGGCGCAAAAATACCAAATATGCACAACTTCAGACAAAAGTGTAAATGCGAGAGCGTTATTTTCAGCGACCCTGTACTATCGTAAAAGTCGCTGGTAGTAGGCGGAATCAATTTCTTGCAATTAACGCTTGTAGCCAACCGGATCGGGTAAACAAACGTTTTCCTAGCCACACACCCCGGCTAATCTCGTAATATTCGACCGCAGTTTGTACGAAACCACACAAAATGAAATTATCCCCCGATTGTGTTTTTGTTGGGAATAGAAGTCGGTATGTCGATGTTATAATGTGAATTTCGGTTACAGCAGCCGAGAAATGGGATTTACGATTGCAAACGCTCATTTCATATGACTGACTCATCATCATAAGCTACACTTTTTAAACAGTTTAAAAGATACTGAAAACCTCAACCTGGGCACCAAGCCCCGCCCCTTTTCTTCTGTGCCACGCCCCTTTCATAATTCCCTGGCTAAAAGACGCCGGACGGAATCCTCCGTCGGTTGAAGTGATTGATGCCACCTGCACATCTTCCCCGCGGAATTACTGCCCAACACCCTCATATTTCACACCAAAGACTACGAAATCCAAGGGGCGGGGCATCATCCGAGAGTTATGTCCTCGATTGCACGGTGTGATTCTCTCTCTCTCTCTCTCTCTCTCGCTATTTATCTCACTGTGTCTCTCTGTGTCTCTGTCTGTTTGTATCTCTTTGTATCTTATCTGAATGGCACTCTCAATCTGCATCTGTCTCTCCCGCTCTTTTTTTATTTACTCTGTTGTCCAATCTCTCACACACACTCTTTCTCTCTCACTCTGCCTCTCTTCGTTCACTCTGCCTCTGTATCTCTCGCACTGACTCCCTCTCTCTCCCACTCACTCGCATATTCACTAGTTTGTTTTCTTCTCCTTTTGTCTCTGTTCCATTTATGCCCAACCTGAACTCCTTCTTTGCAGAAATGCGGTTATGCGTTGGCCGTTAGTGCTTCTGTTGGCCGGTGGAGCAGTGGCCTTGCGCTGCTACTGCACAGAGGAGCACTGCGTGCCGTACGGGGTCTGCGATGGTTCGGTCTGTCTGGTGGGAATCCTCAGGGACAACAACCAGGTGATACGCACCTGTGGCTCCAGGACACTCGGCTGTCACAGGTGAGGGCTTCTTTAGATGATTGTGGCTGCTATTAATGCATTTCTGACAACAATATACGCGACAAAACAACTCATTCACTCTGATGACGTCAGACAATCATGCCACAATTACAAGGAAAACAAGAAATAAAGAATAATTGTTTAACAGGGGTTGAAAGAGTAGTTTGTAGCCATCAAAGCCTCAAGAAAAAATTTCAGACAAACGCTCATAAAATTTGAACGGAAGACCAATTTGCTCGTTACATTAAATTGACCAATTTTCTTAATTTTATTACCCAATTGTCATCATTTTACTATTATATGGCTATTATTTGTTTTTACAAACACATACACACACACACACTCTCTCTTTCTCTCTCTCTCTCTCTCTCTCTCTCTCTTCTCTCTCCCTCTCTCTCTCTCTCTCTCTCTCTCTCTCTCTTCTCTCTCTGTCGCTCCCTTTTGGTGAACATTTTCTGGTTCTGGTCAAAATAAAACCCAGACTTCCGCTCCACTGTGGTAGAAATACACTTCATAACACTTGAATTCACAAATCTTGTCTAGAAAACATTTTCAACTTTAGGGAACCATCTGTGACTTTTATAATCTCCTATTTTGGGGTCTCTTAGTCAGTTAGATCTATTTTCGTCCTTCTCAGGAAGTCTTTCCAACGTGATTTCCGTGTCTCCTCCGAGTACAAGTGTGATTGTGTGATCAAGTGCCCAATCAGATCCCCAAAAACGGATTTCCCCCGAAACGGCGCCGTTTCCTCGTCCCATTCGCGCCGCATCAACGGCTGCCAGCCACGGTGGACAAGCCGTTGACGGGTGGCAGCAGTCGGCTGGAGAGAGACGTTTGGCTTAATTGGTGCCAGTCGGAGGAGGATTCATTTGGAGCGGCACAGGGGATATTATTACGGACGCTCGTTTTTCGGCTCAGAGATTAATTGGGAGGACGAGAGGCAGAGAGGGGCAGTCGGGGATGACGTTTTTGGGAGAGAGAGAGAGAGAGAGAGAGAGAGAGAGAGAAAGAGAGAGACCTAGCAGAAGCGCAGGAGTTTACACTTAAAAAACCGGAAAATGCACTATTTTCCTTTCCACCTTCCCCGTCATTCAGTTTCCAGATCGCTCCTTTCGGACAGTTCCCTATCAGTTGTCAGTCTTGTTGCGACGAAAAAGGTTTACTTTGGTAATTCTTGAAAATGGGTTTTCGTTTGTTTCTGTTTATTGTATCTTCATTAGACGGATTCATTGACGTGGTTGTACAAGTGCCCGCGGTGTGAGTCAAGAGCCGTGCGACTGGAGATTGGATTACCGCCTCTCTTCGTGAGGCATCTTTAGGGCAGAGAGAGAGAGAGAGAGTTCTCCCATTTCCCCTGCCTTGTCGTGTTGTGCGTGTTCCTCTCTCTGGCAACACCACTCGTCTAATCAGACGTCGCTAATAGGGTAAACAACATCACATCTGGAATTCGATAGCAGAGGAAGAAAGCGCTCAAATCCAGAGAAATCCGCACTCAGTTCTCGAATTTCACAACTGATCCCATGCTTTCATTTAGGAAGGATAGGGAGTTATTTACCCCCGGGGAGAATCAAAGGTCGGCGAGTAGTACGAGATTCAATCTGTGGCGGAGAGGACTCTCGTAGGCGAGGATCGCGTGCAGTCGAAGCCATCTGCCACTCGGCGGTCGTTTGAGGAGAGAGGTAGTCAGGCACAGGGAGTTATGACAAGAGTAGCCATTTGGGAGGGAAAGGGAACCACTGCAGGGTAACAGTTGCCATAAAGTTTGACTAGCTGGGGAAAGCACTTTTATAGAGCATCAAGTTAAAATAGACGGACTGTTATGGCACCAAATGTTAGATTAAAAGCAAAAGTTATATATGGCATAACTTTCCCTTTTACAACTAAAGAATCGGTTTATGTCAAAGTTTTTAAAAACTCGTTTTTTGAAGGAACCCCCATGTTTCTTTAACGTTGCAGAATGATTAAGGAATTTTGTTCCTAAAACAGAAATGGGCGTTAAAGTGAAGCTTATAGGAGCACTCAGTATTCACCGAAAACTTGTGGCATCGTTCCGGAGTTTTTACTTAAAGGGCTCGTCAGGGGCCTTTTCAGAATCGTATGCTAATGAGGACTTGGCAAGCATTTTGCGCACGGCCGTTGTCAGGAGCGGTGTTCGGGAAAATGATTTCAATTGAAATGACTTGCTTTGCATACTTCCCATTTCCACCCCTTTAATCCAGGTGTGAGATTTCCGGTAATTTAGAGGGAGTCGACGGTATGTCAAAATTAGTTGAACTTTTTTCGATTTCGATGAAACCAGTTAACAGATTTTTCTAAACTTTGATTCTAGTTAAACCTTCAAGAAATTCATATTCCCCAAGCCTTTCGAATATTAAAAGGAGTGTATTTTGTGGTGGCCGTATACCTATGGTTTAGTTCTTGCAAATTGTCGGCCCATTTCTTTTTTGCACTTGGCTTTCCCTGAAGGGGCGTGTGTTGTTCCCGAGAAGAGAATGAATATTCAGTAGTTTCCTGAATCATCGAAAACAGCCGAGTCTATTCTGTCCGCCCCAGAATATCCAATTGTCCACAGGAAAAGAGGCATCTCCAAAGTAAAAGTTAGGAGTTGAAAATTTAAAGTCACTTCCAGTTTCAAAGCGTAAAATAAAAGAAAATGTCAGGTTCGGGCGTTACTGGCGCGGCGTCTCCGTCTGGTAAGTTGGCTGCTACAGTAGTTGACTGCTTTTCGTAGCGTTCCGTCGCGTGAATCGATTGATTGTCATGTTCTAGGAAAATATTGACTTTTCAGGGACGAAGACGACAAATGGACGGATTTATGTGCCTGTGATCAGCCCTTTTGCAATACTTTCGCCTATCTCAGGGCACATACAAGGTGCGTTTTAAAAAAGTTTCACACAATTCCAAAAATTCCAAGCGTTTTTCAACTACAGTGGAATTTCTTACTTTCTTTCAAACAGAAAATTCAGCAACAAAGGCCGCAAATATATTGGGAGCCTTTATAGATAATAGATAAATCCCGTTTCATGTTGGGGGGCCACAAGTGTCTACAAAGGTTTCTTGGCATTGGGTCCCGCCACGAAGTCCCTTACGAGCGGAAGAGAGACCACGCTGAATGAAGAGGCGCAGACAGTAGGGCCTCAAGAAACGTTATCTCGCTCTTTTACTTGTCGTGCGCTACCTAAAGAATCTTTTGGAAGACATGCACATTTGCAACTCAACTGCCCTTAAAACGATGCGTTACTACATGAATATTATAAAATCACAGTTCAACGGAAAAATTCGCTCAGGTTTCACGGGAAAATTTCGCGGACTTGGCATTTAGCCAATTTTTGCCGAAAAATATCTTCTACGAAAATTTCCGTGGAATCCTGTCGTGACATTTTTTTAAAGTAAACCGAAAGTTTCATAGACGGTTCAACACAATGATTGAACTGTTTCGTTTAAAAAGTTCTGTAGACTAGACAATAGTTCACGCTCTATGATATGTCTCCAAAATCGGGATCAGTCGTTTTGGAGCAGCTCTTTAGCAATGGGGGGCTGTTCAGCAAGAGATGAAACTGACAAGAAAAGATAAAAACAGAAACTTTTGCAAATAAACGAACCATAACAATTTGCAGTTCCCGTCGTGACTCCGGCCCAGCTCCCGACGAGGTCCCCTTGGTGTTCAATCGAATGGACCGACCAGACGACGAACCTCCGCCTCCTCCAGCACCGATCTCCACGAGAACCTCCCTCCTCACTTTGCTTTTGGTCGTCGTGCCACTCACAGTTGGAGCAGCCACGGTCATGGTTAGTCAGAATGAAGCGAAAGGTTCCAAGTGTGTTTAGGTGGTGGCCTTCAACTACTACTGCCATTTGTGCTAGCCAAGGGCAATTCACTTCGGGTCTTTCGAACAGAACGGGTTCTTTTGCGGCCAAAGCCGGCGAGAAACCGCCAGAAGAGGTAGGCCTTGCATTGCAAAGACCATCGATCCCACGGCACTTGGGAATCGGTAATTTACTCAGACAGAATGACATAAAACCATTGGAAGGGTGAAAACATTCATCTTAACCCAGAAAATACAGTTTGGTTCCAAAACCTTTGAAACCCTCTTTTTTCAGGCGGCGGTCGGTGGCCTCTCCTCAACTTCCTTCGTCCTACGAGTGCCTTCGTCTCTTCCGGAGATAGAATAAAACTCTTTTCCCAGCAGAGATCGATGGCTTTCGCCAGCCTTTTGAGAGCGCAAATTGCATTGCGAGTCGTCAAAAGTTGACTGCGCCGACCTGGCGAACGAATTTCAGCCGCACCGCATCGAATTTCAGAAGGGCAAAGAGGGTCGGAGGAGAAGGGGTTGAGTACGGCAATGAAAAGATCTACTTTATCTCTTTCCTATTCTCTATATCTATCCCTTTATCTGTGTCAGCATCTCTCATTCTCTCACACAGTCTCACTCTCTGCCTGCCACTCTCCCCCTCTTCTGTATCACACACCTACACAAACACACACACACTCTCTCTCTATATTCAGACACACACGCACGCACACGCACGCACACACACACACACACACACACACACAGTTTCTCTCTCTGTTTCTTTCTTCATTTCTCTTCCATCTTCGTAATAAGTGAACACCTGAAAAACGTGATTGCAGAATTGCATTGAAGTAATTGAGGAAATTGTCAATTGATTTCGCGGAAGCCATTTGCTTCCCATTCAAAAGTACACTTCCGCAACCTTTCGTGCACATTCCCTTTTTTGAGAATCGAAAGATTGTTTCAACTTGTTTATCGGAAAAGTACAAAGAATTGAACGCGTAGAAGTGTTATTGGCATCGGAATATGTTTCAGGCAATGATAAATTGATTTTGTATCCAAAGTGCATATTAAACCGTAGCCTTTGAAGTTCGCACGCGGAATTAGTAAGAGATTCGGGAATTTTTGATTCTAGGGACCCTATTCGTAGCACTAGCGTTAAGTGAATGAGGCAGCAAGGGTTGATTGGCTGGGGATCTTCAAAGGCCTTCAGTCGTCTTCCATTTCGTCGTCTTCTCCCGCCTCCTGACGCTCTTCGTTGCGTTTCTAAAACAAACCATTGGTATTAAAGCAATTGCTTAAAAATGTTACCTTAACCAAGAGAATTTCGCTCCAAACGCGGTTCCTCCACTCTTCAATCTTGTCGTCCTCCACTCCCTCCTCCAGATCCACATGCTCTGAGATCGGCTCATCGGACTCGTCGTGGTAGGCCGCCAGGTAAGGGTGCTCCATCGCCTGCGAAGCCGTAGGCCTAGAAATTAAGCAAAGAAATAAACAAGGAATAGAAAAATCACCTGTAATCGGGATCTAGATGGAGCATTTTTTCTAAAAGATCGATGGCATGGGGAGAGGCGCTGCTAAAGAGCTGGCGGAAGTCCTTCCTTGGAAGGGTTGGCAGGTTTCTGAAAATACAATTGAACTGTTCGAAAATTTAGACTACCTGATGTAATTCCTAGCCTCTTCCGACTGAATTTTGGCAAGGAATTCTTCATTTGGAGTTCCAACCACACTCATTATTCTGGTCAGCTGATCGAGATATGAAAATAGATGACATAGAGAAAATATCTCTCTCCTTCTCTCTCTCTCTCTCTCTCTCTCTCTCTCTCTCTGTCTCTCTCTCTCTCTGTCTCTCTCTTTCTCTTTTTCTAATAGCTCAATGCCTTCTAAAGAACTTACGATCAGATCCTGGGAAAAGGGTCCTTCCAGTAAGCAGCTCGGCCAAAATGCATCCCACAGACCATATGTCGACGGTCTGCGTGTAGTGCATCCAGTTCAACATAATCTCTGGAGCGCGGTACCTAAAAGAAACTTTGGAAATAGATACATTGTAATTTCAATTTTAATTTTGTCAACTTCACCCACCATCTGGTAGCCACGTATCCAGTCATTTCACTCTCCGTCTGACGAGCCAACCCGAAGTCAAGGATCTAAAAATCCAACTGAGCTAAGACAAAAAGCAGAAATACCTTCAATTCGCAGTCTTCGTTCACTGCGATGTTCGATGGCTTCAGATCGCGATGGATGATTCCAGCCGAGTGAATGTACTTGAGGCCACGGAGGATCTGATAGACCAGGAACTGAATGTGGTCATCGTTGAGACGTTGGATTTTGAGGATGTTCGAGAGATCAGCGCCCATTAACATTGACACGAAGTAGCTGCAATGGAAAGCTTGAAGTGAAAAGAAGAATGTAATTCTTACACGTCGGAGAGAGTGTCGGAGGAGGAATCGGGGGTGAGCACGTCGATCAGATCAATCACGTTCTCGTGCTCCATGCAGCGCAGAAGACGCAGCTCTCTGGAAAAAGAGGTTTTGGACGAATATAATTGGGAACTTTCAATCCTCATTTTGAAGACGTGGTATCCAATTTTCGAATGTTTTGGAAAACCATACCAGGGCATAATATGAAATGTAATTGTTTAGAAGCTAAATGGCGGCTAAACATATCTATATTTTGATACTTAGGGCCGTTTCGGAAATTTTGAGGTACAATGCTCACATCATTTAACAGCAACAATGTGGTACTGATTTCAAAATGATCATCCTCCAGGTCATTTTTACATTCCTGGACTCGGAAAAATCGAATAATCCTCAAAGGTCAATAACAACGTTTTCCAACCCCATTCGTCTAAGAAAGCAAAAAGATTTTTTTGTTTTCTACAATCTAGTGGACCCAAACTCGGTCCGATCTCGTCCACCTCGTTGGAATTCACGCTTTCTTATAGCTCCGAATTATATTCAAAAACAAAATGAAAACAAGAGTAAGAGGGGTACAAAATTGAAGCCTCTGGAATTCAATTTTTCTTGAAGTGCATAATGGCTTAAAATTAGGGACGTTTTCACTACAAACGGTGGGCTGGAAACTAATTTTGGCATAAGGCATCATTGGCGAATACTTGGGCTATTTTGTTCACAAAGTCATTCAAATCTTTTTTCCTTTGAATTTTTTATCAAGTTGAGATGCCGGTCCTAGGGTATAAAGTTGTCGTGTCAAATCTACTTCGCAACAACGTGCCAATATTTTGATGTTATTCCAAGAGTAATGCAGTATAGATACTCAGGCCGTGTACGCGGCCAAACCGGGCGAAGGAGATTTGGCGAAGAATATAAATTGATATATAGGGCCCGCCAATCCTACTTCGGCGACTTTTGGAAATAAGTGCGAATTTCTCATGTTGAAATTCAAATTTTCCTTTACTGCATCATAATGTTTGGCTACAAAATGGGCGTGGCCTAATTTTGGCCGAAGTAGGATTGGCGAAGAGTATATGTCTTACCTGAAGGTTCTCCTGGCATGGATGACGGACTGAAACGGCCTGCTGAACTTCTTAATTGCGACCCTGTTGCTAGTCTTTGTACATTCCGCAGCACTGAATACAAAAGAGTTCGAAAATAGGGGAAAACCTTACCAAACGGTTCCGTAAGCCCCAGTTCCAACGGGCGTCAGGTTCTGATAGTGGTCAGGAATCCTCCAAACGGTCCTGTTCAGTTCCACCGTGTAGTACCCTGGCTTCAAATAGTCGTCCTGCAGGTCGTCTCCATCCATCTGGACAAATTATGCATAAAATAAAACTGAACTAATTACAAAAATACACCTGGAATACAAAACCCAGTTTGAATTACAGAAGAATAAAGGATAAATGTCTTATTATGAGATCAGGTGCATATGTGAGATCGCTAGTACACATATTCGGGATAAATAAGCGTATAAATATAGCTGGGTAATTAAATCTAAATCTCAGTGGTTATAATTAAGTAGCTAATTATAAACATAATTATCAGAGAGTTGGTTCTTCTTCGTCCATTTGGGCATCCACAAAGTCCTCCTCGCCTCCGCTGTCCGCAAAGCAACTCAGACGACGAGGGGACAGACGGAAGGTGGCCACTTCTTTCCAGATCAACTCTGAAAGGGGGATTTTTCATTAAATACTCAAGATGGGGTAAAAGAAGTGGGATAATGACGCAGAATAAAACCCTTTTTACGTTAGACACAGTTATAACCTCCGCATCTAGGTGTTGCGTGAATGGGGGTCGATGCGGCATGCAGACATCCTTTCGCTTGGGTCTTACTATGTTCCAAAACTTCGCTGTCGTTATGAGACATATCCTCTTGTGGCTACTAATTAGATGGACGACAGAGCGAAAACTTGAGCGAAAACTTCAAGATTCTCAAAAGATAATGTCGCTTGACATCCACAAAAGTACCCATGTGCGCAGGTTTTTTCTTCGGCAGAATTTCATTCACTCAGCCAGAAAAATTAAAATGGGTTTTAAATAAAACATGACGTAGCTACCACTCATCTCTAGGATTCTTAGTTGGGAAGCACAATATAGTCATTTACCTAATTTGTTTCCGAAGAATTTTTAAACTGCAGACAAGTACTGAGTATCAGCGAACACATTGGTTTGTAGTTTTCCTATCAAAACGGGAATACTCCTAAGGCCTTCTTAGTGAAGCCCTCCATCTACTCATTTCGTATAACACGTTTGCAGCCTAAAGAGAACTTTAACTGCTGATAGACAGCAAATTATCAAAATATTTCCATCCGCCTTGCTTATAGCTTGGTCAGACTGAAACAGTTAAGTAAATTTTGTAATCATCATTGTTCTTTTCGTTAAAATTATACAGATAAGGAAATTCCTAAAGCTAACCTCTCCAGTCGTCAATGGTCGTAGCTGCGTCTTCCTCCGCATCAACCAGAAGTGATTCAGTGGCCACCGGTTCGTCATCGGGTGAACTGTACTCGGCCAAGTACGGATGGGCGAGGGCATCTGTCACCGAAATCCTATTACAAATGTATGAAAGAACAACAAAAAAGTTAAACCTGTGATCAGGATCTAGAATCAGCATCTTCTCTAGTAAATCCAGTGCATCTGGAGTAGCTGTTGGAAAGACTTGGGCAAAGTCCTGACGAGGCATCTGGGGAAGGTTTCTAACAAAGAAAATGTGTTTATTTAGGGAGCTCCTGATACCTTATGTAGTTCCTGGCTTCTTCTGACTGCACTTTTCCCAAAAAGTCATCCGAAGGAGTCCCCACAACGTTCATGATTCGAGTCAATTGGTCTATATCTGGAAAAGAAAATGTGGCTATGTTTCGATTTTTGAGATATAGTAAAGGTGTATTCATTAATGAAAATGTGATGTTTGGCTGTGCCGTAGCACTTTTTGTTATGGTGGTGTCTTGAGAATGTTGTCTGGCGGCGGCTCAGGCTGCCCTTTTCCCTTTGTTTTGATATTGTTTTGATCACGGTTCTCGTGTTATAGTTAATTAAATGTTAAATGGGAACCAACGGATACCTCACAACATTTGCTTTTTGTCGCCAGCACCATGCTCTTTTGCTCTTTTCAAGCTTTCACAACTTTCAATTTTTTCTTCATTATCATCTTGAGAGTCATTGCAAACAGGTTTGAGAAAAAACAAAATGGGAAAAAAATATTTAGGAGCGTCGTATACCTGTTCCGAGATCTGTGTAAAATCAAGCAAAATCACCAAAAATTTAAACAGCCTGTATTTACGCAACAGGTTCTAACAGGCGGAGTCAACGCCGGAAATTTGGAAAATTTTGGCCGGCCGACCAAAATTTTTCACATTGCCACCTACACCACCTGGGTTCGATCCCGCTCAATGAAAATCTTTTTTGACACCTAATACTGACTAATATTTTGATAGCAAACACGTAGAAAATTAAAAATTTTGTTTAACATTCACGGGCCGGCCGGGCTGGGCGGTAATTTGAGAGCCCCGGTGGTTTTGTGTTCAAGTGAACTTTTTTCTTTGCACTCCTAATGAATAGCACATCTAGCCAAGTACTTCTCATCACAAATAGAAGTGTAGGTTGGCCCAACACAATTCTGTCATTTAAAGATGTCGGAGGCAAGCTCGAAAGCAGCGGTGTATGAATAATATTCATCTGTCAAGAATTTAGATTGCAAAACTCACGGTCGTCTCCCGGGAAGAGCGGTCTTCCAGACACGAGTTCGGCCAAAATACACCCAACAGACCAAATGTCAACTGAAATGCCGGTGTGAACTTTAAAAATGTAAATGTAGAGTTAAACAACGAATAAAAACGAAGTGTTACCTGTTCGGCTGTAGTGCATCCAGTTGAGCATGATCTCGGGAGCCCTGTACCATCGCGTGGCCACGTATCCCGTCATTTCAATGTCTGCCGTGCGGGCTAGCCCGAAATCCAGAATCTGAAAAAATGACCTTCAGTCCAATTTCTTTCATAACCTTCATAATCCCAGCAAATATCCTTAAAGCTTTTAAGTCGAAACCCTATAACCCACCTTAACTTCACATTTTTCGTTCACAGCAATATTCGATGGTTTGAGGTCCCTATGGATGATTCCAGCCGAATGAATGTACTGAAATATAGAAAGTTTGTAAAACTTGTAACAAAAATAACCTTTAATCCTCTGAGAACCTGATAAATCAACAACTGAATTTGTTCATCTGAAAGCCGTTGAATCTTTAAAATGTTTTGGAGATCAGATCCCGTCAGCACAGATACAAAGTACCTTAAGAATTTTCGTAAAATTTATAAATTGCTGAAACTTACACATTGTTTAAAACAGATACGTCCGGATCTGGAGTGAAAACATCGATCATGTCCAAAACATTGTCGTGGTTGAGTTTTCGAAGAAGTTTCAATTCTCTGAAATTTACATTATAAAAGAAAAAAGAGAAACGAACCGATAGGTCCTCTTAGCGTGGATTGTGCTTTGAAACGGTCGGAAGAACTTTTTGATGGCCACTCTTTCACCGGTGTTACTGTACTCAGCAGTGCTAAAACTACGGTATTTCACAAAATACGTATTATTTACCAAACAACTCCGTACGCTCCTTCTCCAAGCGGCCGAAGGTCTGTGTAGGTGTCCGGAATTACCCATCGGGTCTTGTTCAACTCAACCTGCAATATGGAATAATGATGATTAAACATGTTTCTTTTTTCAAAGTAACGCAACACTAGAGAGAGAGAGAGAGAGAGAGAGAGAGTGAGAAAGAGAAGATATTGTTGATTAGAAACAGAGAAAGAGTCCTAATTGTGCTATTCTCCCTATTCATGTTTATTTTCTGTGTTGTTTGGTCTAGGTGGGACAATACGTGCCAGCCACGCCCTGTTCACGGGCGGATCTATGAACAAAACATGTTTTCAAACTGTGATTTTGCAGGTTTACTTTGTTTGCTCAATTAATTGGGGTGTTTGATTCATATCCAACAAAAAATATAAATACATGAGGAAAAGATGGCTAACGTGCGAATAAGCAACAACCTTGAGGTAGCTTTACACAACCGCCCGCGGCAATGCAGCGATTTGAGATTAAAAGAGCAAAAAGCAACAAATAGGGCTTGCATTGCATTTAGAAGAAGGTTTGTTAACGGATTTTTATTATTGCTAGCCTAGTAATGACCTAGGCCTCGTTACCGTTTGTTATATTGATTTATGCTAGTAAGGTCAACGCCAATTTGAGGACCTTGTTGTCCAAAAGCGGTTCAAAAACAGCTAGCGAGATTTAAGAGTTATTTGATTGAATTATTCGATAAAATATCATTTTGCTTATTCGCACGTTAGCCATCTTTTCCTCATCTATTTATATTTTTTGTTGGATATGAATCAAACACAATTGAAGGTTTCTGTTCTTTCAAAATTATTTTTTGAATCACAGTGCAACAAGACAACTTTTTATAGACTTTCGAGTGGTTTATGTGTTTCTGACTGAAGAAATTGCAAAAGATTTGCAATTTCATCGAATATATAATGTTATAACTGGAGCTCTGAAATGGTCTGCGAATGGCTAAAATTATATTATTTTGAGTGAATGGAAAAACAAATGTATGGTGTGTTGGCCTACCTCATGATATCCGTGCGGTGGTGGAACTTCTGGTGGGGGTGCTCCGAAATTGGCGAAAAACACTCCAGCCGATCGCATTCACAGAAGTTCGCAGCCTCAGAAGCACATGCCTATTCATGGGAGTAAACACGGTGTATGGTGCAAAGACAACAAAGGTAAGGAGAGGTCGGAACTCGTGACCAAATGGAAAAAAAGACATCTAAACCCTTTAATAAATAACCAAATCGCGAATATTCTGCATCGCAGAAGTGGAAAATCTCAAAGAAATATGCTCGGGCGGTTCAACTCGTAGAAGGAAATAATTACAGTAGGAATAACCCGAAGAAAGAGAAAAAACTGGGATTATGTCAGGGGAAGGCTCTCCGGAGACTGGTTGTCGCCGCGGAAATTCTGAACTTCCTTCCAGATGAAACCTGAATTTTACACATTTAACATCAAATGTTGAACCACAGAAAAATAAAAGGATATAGAGACAGTGAGACATAGAGATATGTGAGCCGAAAAGACCGAGATAAATAGTGATGAAAAGGATCAGGAGTCAAGGCGAGATCGAGAGAGATTGGAGACAGAGACGGACAGAGCTTGCTAGCAGAAATGGAATAAAAAAGTGAGAGGAACTGAGGCAGTGAGTCAGAGAGACAGAACAAAATTGACCCAGAGAAAGATAGACAGAAAGATAGGCAAAGAGAAAAAGTTAGAGAGTCAAAGACAGGGGAGAGGGAGTGAGGATGAGTGAGTGAGATGCGCATCGAAAGATATGGATAGAGGTAAAGATGAAAAGAAAGTCAGAGAGAGAGAGAGAGAGATGAAAATCTTAAAGCGTTTCAGATAAAAAAGAGACGTCTGTGCAAATATAAAAAAAACTCACTTTTCCACTGGTGAGTAGACCTCTCCATGTCGTCGTCGAGGCTCCACTCGGCCAGAGGCTCGTCATCAGCACGGTGGAGATCGGCCATGTACTCATGAGCAAGGGCACCGTCGACAGTTAGTCTTAAAAGAACGAAAGGCTGAATGATTTTTTAAAAGTTTTCACCTCATTTCCGGATCAAGGACCAGAATCTTGTCCAAGAAATCGATAAAAGCAGGTGGATAGCCGCGGAAATACTGACGGAAGTCAACACGCTCGTGCTTCTCAAACGACTCGATCACCATCCTCATCGCAGCCGAATTCTCGTTTTGGATCTGAAATATTTCTCTCTCTCTCTCTTTCTCTCTCTCTTTCTTTCTCTTTCTCTCTATCTCTCTAACCTTATCGAGAAGGGCTTCATCCGGACTGCCCACAATGCGGGTGATGCTATCATACTGCGCATTGGCTAAAACGCTATTCAAACAAGAGTCATCCTGTCAACCCACCATCCTCTCCAACAAACACAGGTCGCCCTCTCATCAACTCTGCTGCGATGCAGCCCACCGACCAAATGTCAGCTGGAACACGTAACTTTCCGCCTGAAAACCTTTACCTTGGGTCGTGTAGCTCCCAATTTTCCAGTAGATGACTTCCGGACTACGATACCATCTGGTCATTACGTACTGCGTAAGACCCGTGTCCTTCCTTTCGAGAGATCGGGCCAGCCCGAAGTCAAGAACAGTTAGATCACACTCGGTTGAGAGAGCGAGGTTTCCCGGCTTCAAATCCCTATGGATGATCTGAAACTTGTTTTGTATTTTTGTAATTGTGCTGCTTACAGCAGCCGAATGGAGGTACTTCAAAGCCCTGAGCAGCTGATACACAATGAACTGAACGTGGTCGGCCGTTATGAACTGATTCCCAGTCTCTTCTTGATTCTTCAGAAGTTTGAAGAGACTATGACCCGCGAATTCAGTCACAACATAGCTGAGATTCAAAGCGATTTCTGTTTTCAAAGTTATCTTACATGTCTTTGAAGTTCTGTTCCGAGCTGTCTGGAGTGTAGAGGTCCAGGGCTCGGATGATGTTGTCGTGCTTCATAAGCTGCAGCAGCTTTATCTCTCTGTAGATACGCCTCGCCTGCAATTTTTCATTCGAGCCTCACAAAGAAACCCAGACGCAAGAATTATAGAGAACGGCTCCCTCCCCCAATGTATTCGCTATTTAAATGCCTTTGAAGTGAGATTTGAGTGAATTATGCAGTTTCTCATAAAAAATAAACATAATAAACTGTTCCTAAGAAAGGTTTCGGGCTTTGCTTCGAGTTACTGCAGGTTATCATTGGTTAATGTAGCTTTTTATCAAACTACGAAATACAATATGGGGTGTTTGTTCAACTAAAGTTCTTTTTAATATGTTATTAATGGAAATGTGATTTTTGATCGGTGAAAATGTCTTTTCCGGTAATCTCTAATTTTTTTTTCAAATTATTTTCTATAAGGATTTTGTAGCGAAAACGTTCTTTGTTCGATTACCTGAGTAGGGTCCATAAAGGGGTCCTTGAGCTTTTTGATGGCGACCTCCCTCGTCTTCCCATCTCGACACATTACTTTACTCTTCCTAAAGCACCTTAAGTGTGTTAAGGCCTTAATTCTTACACAACACTGCCGTAAGTGCCTCCTCCGACGTACTCTAACTGATGGGAGTACCCACTGGGAATAGCGAATTGAATGGTATGAACGGAGACAGGGGTGAACTGTCTCGTCGAAATGCCGTTCTACAAAACAAATTCAAAATTAAAAAGAAAATACAAACCATTGATAGAATACTAGTAGAACTGGAACCCGTAGAAGTCTCCGCCTCGCTGTCTTCCATTTCGGCACAGCAGATCCACTTGGTCACCTGAGCTATAGAACCACCTCCCCTATTGACACGCGACACTCGACTCACCATTGGAGAAGCTCTGAAACGACGAATCTTCTGAAGACAGAAGCTAACTGAAACATGCAATCACACGGGTTAGTTGGCATAGGATCGGTAGATATGGAACACACCACATGCATAGAAATCACAGAGAAAAGAAATATTTATGCTTTGTGTCGCTTGGAGAGACTAGATTTGGCTGTCCTCTCGGTCTCTCATCCGACTGCGAGAGCTTCGATTGGAGCCTGTTCTGTGGAGAGGACCCATGCTCTTGGAGCGCTTGTAGCTAGCTTCTGAAGACTGACGACGACTC
>OZ059905.1:11399865-11534633 GCA_964057215.1 Oscheius myriophilus
CCCTTTGTTGTGCACTTTGAGATGAAAAGGAACCCTTTTTAGGGCAGCATATATTTTTTTGAACGGTTTAAAATTTCAATACCAGAAGCATTCTCGCGCCATGATTTCTCTAGGGTTAAATCTAATAAATATGTTCATGAAAGACTTACTGTTTAATGTTTTTAAAAAGAAAAACAGCCTAAATGTAAAACAAAAGAAATAAGTGTTGTCTACTCACCATGGTTGTACGTATATTAAAAAGGCTTTAATAGTATAGATTTCAGGAATAAGAGGCAGCCGTCTGGCCGTAGTTTCTGCCAGCCGGCTGTCCCGTGGCCAGTCGGCGTAAAACGGCACATGTGGTTCTTCCGTGTGCATCCCCAGGCAGTTGTTCGCCCGAAAGACAGCTGAGTCGCCGCTGCCGATTGCCGCACGCTTGCCCGGCGACCGATGCAGTCGGTGCACATTTCCCCACCGAATCTATACACCCCAGCGTACACCTGAGCGTCCGGGCGGCCGAATTGCAATTTTTATTTTATTTATTTTTTAAATGCTGCTTTTATTAAACTTTAAATTGATTAACAATTAGAGTGGCGGGAAATAAAATTATTTAAATTTAATTTCCGTTGAAGAAATAGGAGTTTTATCGATTTTTCGGTCTTTTGTACCAGCTACCCGTCTGTAATATTATCGCTCTCTTCCAAAAGTAGTTAGACTTCTAACCAACGCAGTCGTGCTTATCTTTCAAGCTGTCATTCCTTAAAACCCTCGATTTTGCAAAATTTGTGACTTGAAAACATAAAGACAAAAGGTTTGTTGCGCACACCCTCCTTCCCGTTGCCTGCCAAAAGCGTGTGTTTGTATTGAAACAAACGTCACTTATATTTGTTAATTTCTTACTTAAGGTTTAACTTTTTTTATTTGTTCTAATTCAGGTCTCTTCTAACCTTCTTGTTTTCAGGGGTAACCAGGCCGTTTAAGAGGCAAGATGAGCACTCTTGCTAGGACTGGAAATGTTGCTTCCAAAGTGGTGAGTTTTGGTCTCTTTTTTTTAATTTGAAAAAAATGGCTCAAAAAATTTTCCGTTGTAAACGCGGCCATTTTCAGATCACCGGAGTTCACCAGCACTCCAACTTCATTGCCGCTGCTCCGGCTGCCCACAAGGTTTTGGATGGTGTGTTTCTATTTATTTTGTCTTTGTTAGGTTACCGCCGTCCAGGATGTGCCGACTAAGTTCAGCACCGCTGATGCCGTTCAGGCCAGCGCTCAGCGTAGCACGCACCAGGGAATCCTCTTCAGCCATGGCCTGGCTGCCAAGGGCATCAACGGTTCGGTTTATTTCGTTGCTCATTTTGCGTTTTGGTCGTTGTGAGGCAGGGGTTTTGTGAAGGCTTACATTTTTCTATTCATTTCCTATTAATTGCTTTCAGTGACTTCCCGCCGCCTGGCCCACACCGATGTGAAGGTCCCCGACATGTCCTCCTACCGCCGTGACGTCACCCTGGACGCTGACAAGCCCGCCAGGGAGACTGAGGACCAGCGCCGTTCCCTCCCCGTTGGAGTCTACTACGGAGGTTTGTAATCTTTATCCTGTCTTAAAATGTAGATGTTTTAGTCGGAGGTGTGATGTCCCTGTGGGCTGGAAAGGAAGTCGTCCAGACCCTCGTTTCCTACAAGGTATGCCCGTTTTCTTATTCTTTTTTACCTCCTTATTTCTCAGGCTATGGCTGCTGACCAGCGTGCCCTGGCTTCGATCGAGATCAACATGGCCGACATTCCCGAGGGACAGACCAAGACTTACGAGTGGCGTGGAAAGCCCGTTTTCGTCAAGCACAGGACCAAGAAGGAGATTGCCACGTAAGTCATCTGAAAACAGGAACAATACATTTAAACGCCCTGGATAAAATGTAGTGGAAAATATATTAATTTAGACTCGTGATTACATGCATGAGCCAGTCAGTAATTGCTTGTTTAGTTTAAAAAGGTCGCAGTGCTGCAAGTGCGTAGCAGAATAATCATCTAGCCTTATTTGTCGTTTGTAGAAATATTACCTTTTAATTTTTAAACTAACTAAGATGCGATATGACTAATTGTAGGTTTAACAGATGATCTGAAGGACTTATAAACGTTTCGGCTGGCGTCAGGGAACATCACTAATTCCTTAGTTGCGGGTATTTCGCATACTCGCAAAAAGTTTTCTCGGGGTGGTTTCGGACAACTGACATACATGCTCCGTCACTGTGGTTTGGGCGAGATCGAATACCTATTGATACCCCCTCTTTTTAGAAAACTTCTAAGCTAGATCCTCACACCGTCATAGGGGTGGCGCCCATGTATATCAGCTTTTGTAACGGGAGTCCACATTGCTGACATACCCAATTTCTGTATCAGTTGCTAAGAATTAATTAGTTTATTCCCATTATAAAGTGTCCTCGGAACATCTTGTCTTGGACGTCACTTTCGATACACTAGCGTCAAAGTCTCGCCAACATGGTGCGAACGCACTGTTTCACGCCATATCAATGTTCAATCGTTCACTAGACGCTTGTATATACTTTCATTACAAAAGCCCTGTTTCAGTGAGAAGGCCGTCGTTGTTGCCGACCTCCGTCACGCCCAGCACGATGACGAGCGCGTCCAGAAGGACGAGTGGTCCGTCGTCATCGGAGTCTGCACCCATTTGGGTTGCGTCCCCATCGGTTTGTCTTTTTTTTATTCTTTCCATTCTTTTTTTAAAATATATTTTATGCTTAATTTTAAGCCAACGCTGGAGACTTTGGCGGTTACTACTGCCCCTGCCACGGTTCTCACTACGACGGATCTGGCCGCATCAGAAAGGTGAGAATTCTTCTTTTCTTGTTTACATTTCAGGGGATTCCCTTGTTTTTTTTTCACATTTGTCTTTCAGGGCCCCGCTCCTCTGAACCTGCACGTGCCCGCTTACTCGTTCAAGGACACCACTATCGTCATCGGATCGTCGTAAATTAGAGAGGGTGGCCTAACTCCCTAATTATTTTACACGAGAGCATTCATTTGGTGTAATTGTGTAGAAGTACAGATAAATAGGTGGCTCGACGTTAAAGTTTTATTTACTTTTATTTTGGATTCATTTTATCAGGAAATACTCAGTTCTCAAAGTCGGTGCTTCTGTGGTGCCTGTTGTGTCCTCTGTGGCGCGAGTGTCCGGCTGGGCGAATGTATCGCCTCGCACGGAATGCCCTGGGGAAGATAAGGGAAGGAACGCGGTCAACTCCGTGCGAGGAACCCTGAAATCCTTTTGAGCTTCTCCCTTTTCAATATTTACCTTGGCAACTTCGCGTATCTGCTGCCTCTTTTCCTCCTTTGAGGCATCCTCTTTCTCCAAAATATCCAAAACCTCTCCGGCCTTCTCTCCGACGCTCCTCACAAATCCCTCCACCTGCTGCCTCTTCTCCTGCCTCATCTCTCCCTCCCTCTCCAGAAACACCCTCAGCTTCTCTCCGCACTTGTTCTGCTCCGCCCATTTGGCCAGCATCTCGTTCCTCTCACTCCGACTGATCTTCTCATTAAGAAGCAGCTTGTAGAACTGAGGCAGGGCCTCCTCCGAGAGTCCCTCCAACAGTTCCGTCTCCATTCGGCGGAAGTTCTTAGCCTTCTGAAGTCTTCCCTGTCGCCTACGGTAGCTGAGCCTCTTTCCAGGATCATAACGAGACCACGGCTTGATCGAATTCTCTGAAAAATGGGAAATGAGGCGCCTTTGGATCTCTCTAACTGTTCAATTCCTCCTCTTCGACAGCCGAAGTCTCTTCTACAGTATCCAGCACTTTCTCCTCAACCTCTGAGCTCTCTCCAACGTCTGAAAGAAAAAGTTTCGCAAGATAAGCCTCTTTAATCCTCTTTTGACAACGAAAAACTTGGAATCGATCACAATCGGATAGCTTTTCTTTGGTTTGGAGTTATCTTGGCATAGATTTTCTCGATCACATCAAGGCTTGTTTTTAGGAAAATCACTGTTCTCTCCCTCTAAATAATTATTGCAACAAAAAACGGTTTGCCCGATTCATAGGAAAATCCACGACGATAAGAAAAAAGTCACGGATACATCAACTTTCCCTTGATCTCACTTGTTAGCAAACCAAAATCGCCTACCTTGAAATTCCTCAATTTGCCTGCCGTCGTCTCCCTGTTCCTGTGAAGATTGAAGGCCTACCAGAGGTACTGAATAGTGGTTTATTCTGTTAATCAAAGGATGTTTTACGCATTCTGCCATGGCCGACGGCCAGAAGACAAGAGAGAAGGATGAAGGACCGCATGTGGCTGGGACGATCACTCGGCGGTCCCTTTTGAAGCGGAAAAGAGAGATAAACGTCTGACTAATCTTTGTTTTCATGGGTGTTATCAGCGAAGCAAAGGGAGGAATAGGACAAAATGGGCTATTTAGGGACCGGAAGTGGGGGATCTCACGTGGAAGATAATAGTTCTGAAGCAGAGCAATGATGCCGATGTATCCAAACACATGATTCATTTTCTGCTTTTTCAATTGATGGTGAGTTGAATTCCAAAGACGTTTATGCGTGATTTCTGTTTTGCTTAAGAATTATTAAGATTCCAAAAGCAATCTAAAGTTTCCCTGAGGTCCTAGAAAACACACACACACACACACACACACACACACACACACACACACACACACACACACACACACACACACACACACAGATTTAAGCGAATTGTATAAAGGGGGATCTCATTTCTGATACATATCACGCCATCACTATGCCCGGAGACGCTCTGTCGCCAATTGGTTGGGAATCTTCACAAGCCATTTCTAGCATTGTAGCGACCCTAAATGAATATCCCTTCAATTCAGTTTAAAATGTGGAACCTTTCTCTGATTTGCTGCGTCTGTCCCTTCATAAACTCCTTGTACAACTTCAAAATGTTATTGAGAACCATTTCTGCGTCGTTAACATTCGACCCGTATCCAGTGGGAAGACCAGCAGTCTTTGCAGCACGTTTCATTAGAATAAGATAAACTCACATATTTTTGAACTTCAGCAGCAAACGCATTCGGTTCTCGTTTCTAAACAATAACCTCAGTTTCATTCAATAAATGACTACTTTTAAAGCAGCGTCGATAATCTGGGTGGCGGCTTTTTCGTTAACAATGGCTCCGGGTGGGCTGCTTCCCCAAGGACGACCTGAGAGATCAAAACATAGAAATATTTTGTGACTTACGTACCTTCGAGATATGAAAGCCATGTACAGTAGGGGGAACGGGAAAAGTAGCGGCAGATCACACGGCATAGACACTTTTCGAAGATGTAGCGGAGGATGAAGTAGAGAAGGTTCAGGGGACGGGGGAGAATCACTTTTGACTCGAAACTGAATGTGGGTATGTGTGTGTGCGTGAGCGTGTTATAATGAGTGTGATTGCATAATTACCTAGCCAACATGCCGTATTTGTGAAATTTGCTGTATCTGTCAGCATATTCTACCGTTCGTTCGTATTCGTGTCTAAACAATGTTTTAAACCAATTTAATCCAAAAACTAACGATAACATGGCCGTGAATATATTGACCAGCATGACTGCAGCATCATGTAGAAAAACAGAAGTGGAGGTATAAGTGTTCCTCGGAAGAAACAGCGAACGTCCTCCACTCCCATTACTTTAAACGTAATTACGTCTCTCCAAGAGACATCAGAACACTCGCTTAGGTTTCCAACACGGTCTTCGTCTTTGGATTCGCCTAGGATCTCAAAAGCCCCACTCTGCAGCACTTGCCAAAGGATGCTGTCATTGCTGGAAGCGAGAGACTCTGAGATTTAACATTGAAAGGCGTAAAATCCGGAAATGTTAGGTGTTGAGAATCGGAAAATTGCTTTCAACTCACCAGTAAGACTCAGATAGCACACGGCATAGATTACCCAAAAAATGAGAAATAGGGCCATGTATTTCACAATGGATCTCGCCTTAAACAATCGTTATTTTAGAATGTAATGGCCCATGGCCAACCGTTTGTAGAAGCAGTTCAATTTTGGAGCCGAAAAAGGAGAATATTGAGAGATATCGAAGGGAAGCAACTGTGGAGAGGACAAAAGTTATCATGAAAAAGATTTCGCTGATTGCGAAGGCCAGAGCACGGATATTAGGCAGAGGAGCGACGCTTAGGAAGATGAAGACGATGTTCAGAAAGACTATGTACATCCGCCATGTGGACATCTGGTAGTCCTCCCACCAATACAGACGGCCTGCCTAAGGAAACTTCGGCTCAGGCATACGTCTCTCTCTCCCTCCCTGTCTCCCCCCCCCCTCTCTCTCTCTCTCTCTCTCTCTCTCTCTCTCTCTCTCTCTCTGCTTCACTCTCTCTGCTTCTCCCTCATACCTGCTTCCAAGTAGAATAGATAACTGGCATTTGTTGTACAATCTGTGTCAGCCATACGTATCCCCAGAGAGTGAGTTCAAAGTAATCAAACTTTCCTCTTTCAATGAGCAAAAGAGGCTTCGTTATCATCACCCTCGCATAAATTGTCAAGTAAAGGACAAGAAAAACCTTAACGCTTACTCAGATACAAGCGCAGTTTAGTAACCTACAGTATACAAGATGAACTTAGTTTGTGGGCTGCACCATGACTCCATCTGTGAGTAGCCGAGTGCATCATTCCCAAAGCCCAGGACTTTAACGTCGTTAGCTAGAATGGTTGTCACTGAGCTTAGGGAGCATGATTCAAAGGAATCGTGACTGATTAAATCTGCCGGGGGTGGTTGGAGGGCTAGGGAGAAAGAATCTGCAACCTATGGCACATGGAGATTAAAGAGGGGAGGCTTACTTTTCCACTCTTCCAGCGAAGGCCAATGTATTCTTGACAGGCCACGTGGGAAATGAATTTCTGAAAAGGTTTGGTTTGTTTTGCTCGTATGTTTCGCTTCCAAAGAACAATGCACTTTTCAAGGCAGAATATGAAAATGACCTGTACCGTAGCTTCTAATTTTCAATGCGGACATGCGATGAGTTTTACGCGAAAAATACATGGGTTGTGGTTTTATTGCAATGAGACCCGCAGCGATGACCCGAGACATTTATACAATAGTTGGCTTCTAGAAACAGGGGCTCCAGAAGTTTCAAATAACTGTCTATGCCCAGATAACTCCAAATCAAAGAAAAACGTTGCAATCCAGACTGTTTAACGCTAACGACTTTGGAAAGTTTTCGGCAAAATCGAAAACCTTCACGATGATAATGTAATTTGGCTCGTTTTCTTTTTTGGGTTTCGGGTTTGCAACTGTCCTCAACCGGGCAAAAAAGAGAAATCGCTCTGAATAAATAAGCCCAACAGAGCCGAAAGCTCCAACGGCGACTACATACTTTGGAGCTCAAACTGACCATGCAGTTTCCTCGAAAGGCTACAGCGAGTAGTTCCACAGATGTCTCCAGTCTCTGTTTGGGCATGGATATCCTAATCGGTAGCTGTTTTATCCCATTCTTCCTAGGAATCTCCATCCGAAAGCTCCTTTCATAGTCCCTAGCCAACACGTGGAACTCTAGTTTTGTATCGTTGTCCTTGTAAACCTCGTCTAGTAAATTGTAGGCTTCTTCTTCAAAGTATCTATATCAATTGATCAGATGGCTTTTTTTTACAAGGAACCTACTTGTGACATTCCCTGAAGTCTTCTGGATCTCTCTTTATCGATTCATAAAACTTGGCGGCAGAATCGGAGACATACGCGGACAAAAGGAGGACGTACAGAGGATCTCGGCAGGAAGACCACATGTCTGTGTTCATAGAACTGTCAAAATCACTGAAAATAGAAAGGAATTGGATGATTTGAATGAACTCACTTCTGTTTTAGATAATGTTTTCTACCGAAAAATGCGTGACAGAGAAGAGCACCAAGGGCTTGGTCGATCTGGTGGATCCTTGTGATTGGAGCACGAATAACTCTATCAAGGATCCCGTTTAGAAGATTTATTATATCCTCCTCTGTTTGGTAATGAGTTTCGTTGAATGTTTTCTCCTGAAACCAGGGGGTACAGATGACAGAAGTACGCCAAACCTCTTTTTGCAGACGAGATACCAAAGAGAACAATTTTTTGTCCAACTCTTGTTCTTTTTGCGATGATGACATGGACACAAGCTGAAAAAGATTGGCAATCGGAAGTACGCAATAGAAAAAAGAAATATATTCAATCACACACACACACACACACACACACACACACACACACACACACACACACACACACACACACACACACACACACACACATACACACACACACACAATGTACAATTTATCTTTTTTTACCTTTCACTGAACTTAATGGTTTATATGTTTTTATTCCGTGTTGAAAAAAGAAACTGGCCTTTATGTTCTCGTGCATGTTGCAGGCGTGGAGCAGTGTGTGCCAAGTGATAAGAGAGTTTCTCAACTTTATTTATCGTATCAAAGACGTGTGTTCTTCTCAGCCAAGTCATCTTTGTTTAACGATTCTTTTCGTTCAGTTTTTATGTTTGAGATCGTTTCTGCGTCATCTACTTTTTCTTCCAAGGCCCAAGGTTGCTCCATGCCTATAACAAATGTTGCAAAATTACTGGAAGCATTTACCTGATCCAAACATTATAAAAATAACACCCGATACAATATTTATTCCGGCTGTCATTATAAAAACGTGCTGCCATCCGTGCACTTCGTCCTGATATCGAATGTTAGCTGAAGATCGATGACTCACTTTTCGGAGGGCGCCTACGACATACGGGGCAACCAAGCGGGCACTCTGGGACCAGAACATGGAAATGGCAGATAGAGCCTGGGAGAAATGAGCAGAAAAGTAGATTTGATCTAACCTCCGTGTATTGAGGAGCTAAGGAGAGGAGACTTGTTGTATGGCCAGCGGAATCGAGGGATTGAAATGTTGCAATGAGGGAGGAGGCGGCTAGAGCGACACCAGGGTCATTGCAGCCAACGAAGAAGGCCATGACGAGGAAGAAAGTGGCAATTCCGGAACTAGCTGGAAGAAATATGATTGGTTTTCTAAGAAAAATAGAAGATTTTTCGAGAGATAAAGAGAGTGACATTGAGTAAAAGACTACCACAGCAAGAGAGAGAGAGAGAGAGAGAGAGAGAGAGAGAGAGAGAGTGTGTGTGTGTGTGTGTGTGTGTGTGTGTGTGGGTGTGTGTGTGTGCGGTTTTCTAAGAAAAAAGAATATTTTTCGAGATATAATGAGGGTGACATTGAGTAAAAGACTACCACAGTGAGAGAGAGAGAGAGAGAGAGAGAGAGAGAGAGAGAGAGAGGGGGGGGGGAAAGAGAGAGAGAGTGAGTGCATGTGTGTATGTGGGAGCGACGACGCATGTATGTGAGTCACTCACAGATCCCTTGTGACAATTTCGTCGAAGTGGTCGGTGCTAAAGTCCCTCTCTTCTTAAAATAGTCCACCCCAGTGCTCCATGTAAGTCTCACAATGAAAGAACACAAATTCGGAATGGCAGTAAAGTACCCATTCTTAATTGAGGAATATTTGTGTATTTCTCCATAATTACCATGACAGGACTAATCATGACCTGTTCTTTGAAGAATTGAGGAAAGAAGGACTGTGTTATGGTTTGAGCCACGCAACACGCAAAGTTCATTTGGAATTCTGCCCAAACAGCCACACACAGTAACATTTTCCCATACGGCACCGAACCCTAATTATGAGATTAAATAGAAAGAATTGAAGGAAAACCTTTGATTTTTCTGCCACATGGACGTTTTCCTTTAGAAACGTGAATTCTTTTTGCGAGATTCCTTTGCAACTTCGTGGAGATTCGGCAGAAAATAACTGCCAGAGGAGGCAGAAAACACATCCGATTGCACCTGAATATGGAAATGATTGTATTTTTTTATTGCTACTTGTAAGGTAGAAGTTAGTCTGCCAGCCAAGGGAACTTCCACAGATGGCTCCAGTGAGAGGACCGCCTATTATTCCAGCGACTTGGCCTCCCACGGAGAAAATGGCCAGGGCTGTGCTTCTCTCGAAACGGGGAAACCATTTGTCGATTAGACTGTAGATCGCAACGTCTATGAAAGCCTAAAACCAGAACTTTTAAAGACGACGTTGGGGTAACTTCAACGTTTCGTTCTTTACAAAGCATGAAATGATAAAGTTACCCAAATATAGACAACATTTCCAAAACACAATTACATCGTTTCAAAATGTTGGTCACCGTATTCAGCCGCGAGTTACGTGAACGAACATAGGAGAGAGAGAGAGAGAGAGAGAGAGAGAGAGAGAGCACTGTTAATTTTTATCTGAAGAGAAAGATGGCGCAAGAGCATCTCACATTTCTCTCCTAGGTGTTTACTATCAAAAACACAAATTGTTTTTCAAAACAATTTGTACCCCAATTGAGTTTTCCTAAGACAGTGTATCTATAGTGTGTTTCCTAAAAACGGCAAAGGATGGTACATTAGGTCCCGCCGCGATTACTTATTTGTCTGCGCACTCCTCTTTTACTGTGCTTTTTCCATATTTTATTTCTAATCACATCAATGTTTCAAATCGTCGGTGTTTAAAAAGGAGCAAAAACGACGACGGCTCAAAAGTAACCGACCTTTATTTGGAAACAGACTATAGTGATCTTCGTGATCTACCCTACTCCTACTCATTGTCTCTTCTGTTAAACAACTTACGTGTGAAACTCCGATAAGTACTCGGAGAACAAAAACAGCTACATATCCAATATGAACAGCTGCTACAGGAATCAAAGCATTGAAGACGACGTGTGTGACCATAACCAACTGAAGAAGCAGAGTGGCTGGCAGGCGACGGGCTATGAACATCGAAGGCAGTTGGGCCACCAGCGAACCCCACGAAGTGGCAGAAATAAGCACCGTCTCTTGATGCCGTGTCCATTCAAGAGTTCCCTATAAATTTGCGTTTCCGCTTAACAGAAGCGATAGAATCGCGGATAATCTCTCTAATCAGTCGTTATCATAAATCTTTGGCCAATTGTGCCACTGACCCCGTAATCGTTGTTCTTCCCAGAAGAGATCTCTCTGTGGCACTTGGATGTGTTGGCATTGCGTGGGTGGTCTACCACCATGCAAGTAAGATTTAGGCCAAAATTAACGACAATTAAGGAGGAGCAGAAGTAGGAGAGGGAGAGAAGGAGGACCAGGTGGAGACGCCGGCTGCGAGGGTTCCAAAGGGCTGAAGGATTCTATAAGAGAGAAAGGAGAAATGTGACTGAGATAGAACATTTTGAACGGAAACCGACCAGAGCTCATGGTGACAGGCGAGAGGAAGCCTTATCAAATAAGTTAATTCTTTTATCTTTCGTCATCTGATGTAAGCGCGACCCGGTCGGAAGACCTGCACTGATCTTAGAGGATCGTTTTGTTTCTTTCTTATCCCTGCGATTCCCTCATCAAAACACAGAGTTCAACTCTCGTACATGTCGCTACTCTATAGTAGTGAAAAAGAGATCTATGAGGTTGAGGATCCCCATGAAAACATTTATCGCATTCCGAACAAGTCTGGACATGAAGAACAATATAAAATTGATATCCTCGACGCAGAAAACAAACCTTAAAGATATCCTATTCGGATTCGTCTTCAGAACTGGTGCCCCAGGTCTGTGTCGCTGTCTCCCTCCCTCTCCTTTTCTTCCTCTCGCATCACGGCGACTCCATCTCCCTCGTGTGCCTTCCCCTCCACCATCTTCTGTTTCCAGCGCAGAGCAGCCGCAAACACTTTTTTCTTGAATGGAAGAAGGCAAAAGATACACGTTTCTACTGAATACCTTGTGCTACAACAGTTTGTAATTTTTCCTCTTCTGCGGAGTAAAGGAAACCTGTGTTCCCTCTAAGAAATTGTCGACTATTATTCACGATAAGTTTCGTTTTCAGAAATAACCTGTTTTTTTAATAACTCCTATGATGTTATGTCGGAACATTGTCCTTGAATAAACAAAGAATTTTCCCTGGTGAAATATTTGGAGGCTTGTCTTCCTGCGTCCTTTCTTTTCACATAGCTATTTCCGCTTCTCTATGTTTTATACAAAAATATGTTACCTTTCAGTGCCTCACAAAGGTGGCAAAGGCTTCCGTCGACGGATCACACCTACTTTTCAATCATTATATCTACTACTTACAAACTCTAATACTTACAAACATAGGTGGGAAAGAACTGTTTATCTAATTCATACTCATTTGTAACATGTTGGCTTTATGTGAAGTTTTTCTCGCCGAAGAACGCGTCTCTTGTAATTTTTATCTCTGACCAACCACTCGCCATCTGGCACTGGACGGCATAGGTCTCTAATGAAATATTGACTGCAACTGCGGTAATGGCTCTCTACTATCTATCTCCCTTCATAAGACTCGCCTTGTAGAAAGTTTAGGGTTACTAGTGACAACTACTACGTGCGATTTGACCTACTTTTGCCTAGTGCAGCAACATAATGAGCACGTCGCTTTCGGTGTAAGCTGAGATATGATAGTCGGTTAACTTGAATAGAGAGGTCAACAGCTAGCATGTGTAAAAGCAATTGACCACACGGAGGACAACTCGACAACATACAAACCATACACCAAACTTGGTGAAACAGTTTACAAAAAATGGACCAGCTGGCGATGTTCCGAAGTCATTGCTTCGCCCATTTCGATATTCAACTCTTTTACGGGAGAAACTAGATTTTTCCAGATACAGGAACCCCAATAAGCAAATACAGTAGAACAGAAGAATACACCGTAACCTCCGCTTTTACGGGAGGTACAGTGGTAAACCACAAGGCACCGGAACAATCGACGTCAGATGTGTTCTTCTACGCTGTAAGGAGTAGTCATTAGTCCCTAAGGTCCTAGATACCTTAACTACGCTTCCATTGTGCAACAGACGCCTAGACGCCTGAAACAATATAGTGTGTTTCCGAAAAACGTAACCGATTTCGGCCAAAAACAATAAAGGATGGTACATTAGGTCCCGCCGCGATTGCTCAATTGTCTGCGCACTCCTCTTTTACTGTGCTGTTTCGCTTAATTTTTTTCTGTGCACATCAATGTTTCAAATCGTGAGTGGTTAAAAAGGAGGAAAACATCGCGGCCGCTCAAAAATCGCCGACCTTTTTTTGGAAACAGACTATAGCTGTGTGTGTGTAATATTCAAAAGTGATTCCATGTAATGTGTTTTTAAGAAGCAGGTTTAAGATTTTTTTCTCATGATCTGATTGGAGCAAACGAGCAAAGGCTGCTTCCCATGAATGGGGAAGTAGTATTTCTTTCAAATTCCCGCACGACATTAGCATGAAATCTGAGCGTGAAATTAGCATATCTTCCAGCGTGAAATTAACATATCTTGCGAAACGCAGCGTGAAATTAGCATATTTAGCAAAAACCGGCGTGAAATTAGCAATTTCCAAATCCCGAGAATTAAAACAAAACGTACTTGTAAGGGATCTCTTCTCCAAAAACTGCTCTTCGTCTGTGTGCCCAACCGTGCACCGAACGTTTTGATGATTTCCATGGTCCCCTAAAAATTGGTTGTTTAACTTTTAACGAATTCATCGAAACAAACTTAAAAGTACTAAAATCGACAAGCAGAACATACCTGTCAGTGGTGGCTTCTGTGTCCACATGGGTCAGCTGTCCAGAGCATTAAGATAGTTTTTTCGCCCCAAATGTCTGGCTCGTATTCGGCATTCCTGCTCGGGGCGCTGATGACTTTGCCACTCCTGGGCAATTCCTTTTCTTGGCTGCTGATTCCGATGTGCGCTGAAATTAAAAAGATTGCTACGGTGCGGAGAAGACAACTACCTGCGTCTTGAACATTTCGAATCCCATTCATTGAATATGAGCATGCTGGGTCAGTCAGTAGATCTAGAGGAAGCTGAGCTGCGCAACTAAAACCCCTCAATCAAAGAAAATAGTTGGGAAATCGAACCTTGTTCAAGGGGCTGATTGTCCGTTCTTTTGGAAAAACGCAGATTCTCTTCTGCGCCCATGTAGATCCAACTGCTTCCAAGCATGTGTAAATTTGGGTAAGTTGGGACCCGCTGACTGGAGACTTGACTTAGTTCTATAACAGTGGATTCGATTGTTAGAGAATAATTGCCGTTACCGAATTCTGCGCTCAAGAGACAGCCGGCTGGTTTTTCGGAATCCACGAAGATTCGCGCACGTAGCTCATTTCCAAGTATTAGATCTGCAAATGGTGATTTATATTCCAGGCGAAAAAGAAAAATACCGAAACATGACTTCTCTTGCTTAAAAAAATGGCTGCGTTCCAGCGCTGGAATCCCTCAGTTGGAGAGTAAACACAGGTGACCACCGAGTGCTTCGAGTCAACGGGCTTCTTCGTTTTGTTCAGCTCCAGTGTAATCAGATCCTGGTAGAACCAGTTGAAAACCACCAAACTAAATATACTCAATCAATGAAAATATTTAGGTAACGAGCAGTCGTCAAACAAATGTCTACTACACCCACGTTGTTTCCGACAGTGGGGCCAAAGTGACGCTGGTTCAGAGAGGTGTCCAACTGATGAAAGGTATTGCCCCTTCAGCTTCAACCGAGAAGATTCATCTGCGGTTCTTCTGTCCAGATCCGGTAGATTCAGCTGGTCCATGAGTTGTCGTATTGCCGCGATGAAAAAATAACATTAGTGAGTAAATTTTAAAGACAAAAACAAAAAAGAAGTTATATAGGTTGCGCATATTTCAGGTGGGCGAGGTAGGACAACTAAACCACTCGCTCCAGGCTTTCCCACTATCTGTGGCCCAAGGGTAGCGATAATTTTGCAGTGGTTAATCTACTTCTAAGTAGCTACTGTAACACCCTAAGTCCCGTCTTCTCAGACGACGGTTGGGAAGAAAACCCGCCGAATGCGAAAAGTGCCCGAGCAGCCGCGGGCTGCCCAAAAATGCAGTTAAACCTCAGAGATAGCCTCAGGCCTCTTCTCTAGAGGTTGCGGCGAAGAATCAAAATCGAATGAAAAACTCACATTTAGCAGAAAATACACAGGAGATGGAGAAAATGAAGCAGCTGACCGCCGGCGGAGGAGACAGGAAGGGAAATGACAACACACAGACCTGATTCGCGACATTCTAATTTGGATATCAAAATCAAAATTTTGTATGTTAATTACGTAACTCAGCGTGCCCCCTTAGAAAATGACTGTGGTTCCGCATGGCTCAACAGAAAGAAGTGGCCCCGGTGGAATTTTAGGTCGTCCACCGCCGCCGGGTAAAGAATAAAGAAAAATGCCGATCCAAGACATATACAGACAAGACATAGCTTCATGGACACAAATTGCGAAATTTAGAAGAAAAGTAAAAGAAAGACTGGGCCACTGTGGACGACCTAAAATTCTACCAGGGCCACTGCGGACGACCTAAAATTCTACCAGGGCCACTGTGGACGACCTAAAATTCTACCAGGGCCACTGTGGACGACCTAAATTCTTGACCGGGGCCACTGCGGACGACCTAAAATTCTTCCAGGGCCACTGCGGACGACCAAAAATTCTACCAGGGCCACTGTGGACGACCTAAAATTCTACCAGGGCCACTGTGGACGGCCTAAAATTCTACCAGGGCCACTGTGTACGACCTAAAATTCTACCAGGGCCACTGCGGACGACCTAAAATTCTACCAGGGCCACTGTGGACGACCTAAAATTCTACCAGGGCCACTGCGGACGACCTAAAATTCTACCAGGGCCACTGCGGACGACCTAAAATTCTACCAGGGCCACTGTGGACGACCTAAAATTCTACCAGGGCCACTGTGGACGACCTAAAATTCTACAAGGGCCACTGTGGACGACCTAATATTCTACCAGGGCCACTGCGGACGACCTAAATTCTTGACCGGGGCCACTGTGGACGACCTAAAATTCTACCAGGGCCTCTGTGGACGACCTAAAATTCTACCAGGGCCACTGTGGACGACCTAAAATTCTACCAGGGCCACTGTGGACGACCTAAAATTCTACCAGGGCCACTGTGGACGACCTAAAATTCTACCAGGGCCACTGTGGACGACCTAAAATTCTACCAGGGCCACTGTGGACGACCTAAAATTCTACCAGGGCCACTGTGGACGACCTAAAATTCTACCAGGGCCACTGTGGACGACCTAAAATTCTACAAGGGCCACTGTGGACGACCTAATATTCTACCAGGGCCACTGCGGACGACCTAAATTCTTGACCGGGGCCACTGTGGACGACCTAAAATTCTACCAGGGCCACTGTGGACGACCTAAAATTCTACCAGGGCCACTGTGGACGACCTAAAATTCTACCAGGGCCACTGCGGACGACCTAAAATTCTACCAGGGCCACTGCGGACGACCTAAAATTCTACCAGGGCCACTGTGGACGACCTAAAATTCTACCGGGGCCACTGTGGACGACCTAAAATTCTACCAGGGCCACTGTGGACGACCTAAAATTCTACCAGGGCCACTGTGGACGACCTAAAATTCTACAAGGGCCACTGTGGACGACCTAATATTCTACCAGGGCCACTGCGGACGACCTAAATTCTTGACCGGGGCCACTGTGGACGACCTAAAATTCTACCAGGGCCTCTGTGGACGACCTAAAATTCTACCGGGGCCACTGTGGACGACCTAAAAATCTACCAGGGCCACTGTGGACGACCTAAAATTCTACCAGGGCCACTGTGGACGACCTAAAATTCTACAAGGGCCACTGTGGACGACCTAAAATTCTTGACCGGGGCCACTGCGGACGACCTAAAATTCTTCCAGGGCCACTGTGGACGACCTAAAATTCTACCAGGGCCACTGTGGACGACCTAAAATTCTACCAGGGCCACTGTGGACGACCTAAAATTCTACAAGGGCCACTGTGGACGACCTAAAATTCTACCAGGGCCACTGTGGACGACCTAAAATTCTACCAGGGCCACTGTGGACGACCTAAAATTCTACCAGGGCCACTGTGGACGACCTAAAATTCTACAAGGGCCACTGTGGACGACCTAATATTCTACCAGGGCCACTGCGGACGACCTAAATTCTTGACCGGGGCCACTGTGGACGACCTAAAATTCTACCAGGGCCTCTGTGGACGACCTAAAATTCTACCGGGGCCACTGTGGACGACCTAAAATTCTACCAGGGCCACTGTGGACGACCTAAAATTCTACCGGGGCCACTGTGGACGACCTAAAATTCTACCAGGGCCACTGTGGACGACCTAAAATTCTACAAGGGCCACTGCGGACGACCAAAAATTCTACCAGGGCCACTGTGGACGACCTAAAATTCTACCAGGGCCACTGTGGACGGCCTAAAATTCTACCAGGGCCACTGTGGACGACCTAAAATTCTACCAGGGCCACTGTGGACGACCTAAAATTCTACAAGGGCCACTGTGGACGACCTAATATTCTACCAGGGCCACTGCGGACGACCTAAATTCTTGACCGGGGCCACTGTGGACGACCTAAAATTCTACCAGGGCCTCTGTGGACGACCTAAAATTCTACCGGGGCCACTGTGGACGACCTAAAATTCTTCCAGGGCCACTGTGGACGACCTAAAATTCTACAAGGGCCACTGTGGACGACCTAAAATTCTACCAGGGCCACTGTGGACGACCTAAAATTCTACCGGGGCCACTGTGGACGACCTAAAATTCTACCAGGGCCACTGTGGACGACCTAAAATTCTACCAGGGCCACTGTGGACGACCTAAAATTCTACAAGGGCCACTGTGGACGACCTAATATTCTACCAGGGCCACTGTGGACGACCTAAAATTCTACCAGGGCCACTGTGGACGACCTAAATTCTTGACCGGGGCCACTGTGGACGACCTAAAATTCTACCAGGGCCACTGTGGACGACCTAAATTCTTGACCGGGGCCACTGCGGACGACCTAAAATTCTTCCAGGGCCACTGCGGACGACCAAAAATTCTACCAGGGCCACTGTGGACGACCTAAAATTCTACCAGGGCCACTGTGGACGGCCTAAAATTCTACCAGGGCCACTGTGTACGACCTAAAATTCTACCGGGGCCACTGTGGACGACCTAAAATTCTACCAGGGCCACTGTGGACGACCTAAAATTCTACCAGGGCCACTGTGGACGACCTAAAATTCTACAAGGGCCACTGTGGACGACCTAATATTCTACCAGGGCCACTGTGGACGACCTAAAATTCTACCAGGGCCACTGTGGACGACCTAAATTCTTGACCGGGGCCACTGTGGACGACCTAAAATTCTACCAGGGCCACTGTGGACGACCTAAATTCTTGACCGGGGCCACTGCGGACGACCTAAAATTCTTCCAGGGCCACTGCGGACGACCAAAAATTCTACCAGGGCCACTGTGGACGACCTAAAATTCTACCAGGGCCACTGTGGACGGCCTAAAATTCTACCAGGGCCACTGTGTACGACCTAAAATTCTACCAGGGCCACTGCGGACGACCTAAAATTCTACCAGGGCCACTGTGGACGACCTAAAATTCTACCAGGGCCACTGCGGACGACCTAAAATTCTACCAGGGCCACTGTGGACGACCTAAAATTCTACCAGGGCCACTGTGGACGACCTAAAATTCTACCAGGGCCACTGTGGACGACCTAAAATTCTTCCAGGGCCACTGCGGACGACCAAAAATTCTACCAGGGCCACTGTGGACGACCTAAAATTCTACCAGGGCCACTGTGGACGGCCTAAAATTCTACCAGGGCCACTGTGTACGACCTAAAATTCTACCAGGGCCACTGCGGACGACCTAAAATTCTACCAGGGCCACTGTGGACGACCTAAAATTCTACCAGGGCCACTGCGGACGACCTAAAATTCTACCAGGGCCACTGTGGACGACCTAAAATTCTACCAGGGCCACTGTGGACGACCTAAAATTCTACCAGGGCCACTGCGGACGACCTAAAATTCTACCAGGGCCACTGTGGACGACCTAAAATTCTACCAGGGCCACTGTGGACGACCTAAATTCTTGACCGGGGCCACTGCGGACGACCTAAAATTCTTCCAGGGCCACTGCGGACGACCAAAAATTCTACCAGGGCCACTGTGGACGACCTAAAATTCTACCAGGGCCACTGTGGACGGCCTAAAATTCTACCAGGGCCACTGTGGACGGCCTAAAATTCTACCAGGGCCACTGTGTACGACCTAAAATTCTACCAGGGCCACTGCGGACGACCTAAAATTCTACCAGGGCCACTGTGGACGACCTAAAATTCTACCAGGGCCACTGTGGACGACCTAAAATTCTACAAGGGCCACTGTGGACGACCTAATATTCTACCAGGGCCACTGCGGACGACCTAAATTCTTGACCGGGGCCACTGTGGACGACCTAAAATTCTACCAGGGCCTCTGTGGACGACCTAAAATTCTACCGGGGCCACTGTGGACGACCTAAAATTCTACCAGGGCCACTGTGGACGACCTAAAATTCTACAAGGGCCACTGCGGACGACCAAAAATTCTACCAGGGCCACTGTGGACGACCTAAAATTCTACCAGGGCCACTGTGGACGGCCTAAAATTCTACCAGGGCCACTGTGGACGACCTAAAATTCTACCAGGGCCACTGTGGACGACCTAAAATTCTACAAGGGCCACTGTGGACGACCTAATATTCTACCAGGGCCACTGCGGACGACCTAAATTCTTGACCGGGGCCACTGTGGACGACCTAAAATTCTACCAGGGCCTCTGTGGACGACCTAAAATTCTACCGGGGCCACTGTGGACGACCTAAAATTCTACCAGGGCCACTGTGGACGACCTAAAATTCTACAAGGGCCACTGTGGACGACCTAAAATTCTACCAGGGCCACTGTGGACGACCTAAAATTCTACCGGGGCCACTGTGGACGACCTAAAATTCTACCAGGGCCACTGTGGACGACCTAAAATTCTACCAGGGCCACTGTGGACGACCTAAAATTCTACAAGGGCCACTGTGGACGACCTAATATTCTACCAGGGCCACTGTGGACGACCTAAATTCTTGACCGGGGCCACTGTGGACGACCTAAAATTCTACCAGGGCCACTGTGGACGACCTAAATTCTTGACCGGGGCCACTGCGGACGACCTAAAATTCTTCCAGGGCCACTGCGGACGACCAAAAATTCTACCAGGGCCACTGTGGACGACCTAAAATTCTACCAGGGCCACTGTGGACGGCCTAAAATTCTACCAGGGCCACTGTGTACGACCTAAAATTCTACCAGGGCCACTGCGGACGACCTAAAATTCTACCAGGGCCACTGTGGACGACCTAAAATTCTACCAGGGCCACTGCGGACGACCTAAAATTCTACCAGGGCCACTGTGGACGACCTAAAATTCTACCAGGGCCACTGTGGACGACCTAAAATTCTACCAGGGCCACTGTGGACGACCTAAAATTCTACAAGGGCCACTGTGGACGACCTAATATTCTACCAGGGCCACTGCGGACGACCTAAATTCTTGACCGGGGCCACTGTGGACGACCTAAAATTCTACCAGGGCCTCTGTGGACGACCTAAAATTCTACCGGGGCCACTGTGGACGACCTAAAATTCTACCAGGGCCACTGTGGACGACCTAAAATTCTACCAGGGCCACTGTGGACGACCTAAAATTCTACAAGGGCCACTGTGGACGACCTAAAATTCTACCAGGGCCACTGTGGACGACCTAAATTCTTGACCGGGGCCACTGCGGACGACCTAAAATTCTTCCAGGGCCACTGTGGACGACCTAAAATTCTACCAGGGCCACTGTGGACGACCTAAAATTCTACCAGGGCCACTGTGGACGACCTAAAATTCTACAAGGGCCACTGTGGACGACCTAAAATTCTACCAGGGCCACTGTGGACGACCTAAATTCTTGACCGGGGCCACTGCGGACGACCTAAAAATTCTTCTAGGGCCACTGCGGACGACCAAAAATTCTACCAGGGCCACTGTGGACGACCTAAAATTCTACCAGGGCCACTGTGGACGGCCTAAAATTCTACCAGGGCCACTGTGGACGGCCTAAAATTCTACCAGGGCCACTGTGTACGACCTAAAATTCTACCAGGGCCACTGCGGACGACCTAAAATTCTACCAGGGCCACTGTGGACGACCTAAAATTCTACCAGGGCCACTGCGGACGACCTAAAATTCTACCAGGGCCACTGTGGACGACCTAAAATTCTACCGGGGTCACTGTGGACGACCTAAAATTCTACCAGGGCCACTGTGGACGACCTAAAATTCTACCAGGGCCACTGTGGACGACCTAAAATTCTACAAGGGCCACTGTGGACGACCTAATATTCTACCAGGGCCACTGCGGACGACCTAAATTCTTGACCGGGGCCACTGTGGACGACCTAAAATTCTACCAGGGCCTCTGTGGACGACCTAAAATTCTACCGGGGCCACTGTGGACGACCTAAAATTCTACCAGGGCCACTGTGGACGACCTAAAATTCTACAAGGGCCACTGTGGACGACCTAAAATTCTACCAGGGCCACTGTGGACGACCTAAAATTCTACCGGGGCCACTGTGGACGACCTAAAATTCTACCAGGGCCACTGTGGACGACCTAAAATTCTACCAGGGCCACTGTGGACGACCTAAAATTCTACAAGGGCCACTGTGGACGACCTAATATTCTACCAGGGCCACTGTGGACGACCTAAAATTCTACCAGGGCCACTGTGGACGACCTAAATTCTTGACCGGGGCCACTGTGGACGACCTAAAATTCTACCAGGGCCACTGTGGACGACCTAAAATTCTACCAGGGCCACTGTGGACGACCTAAAATTCTACAAGGGCCACTGTGGACGACCTAAAATTCTACAAGGGCCACTGTGGACGACCTAATATTCTACCAGGGCCACTGCGGACGACCTAAAATTCTACCAGGGCCACTGTGGACGACCTAAAACGCCACAGTGCTTACCAAGTTATGAGCATAAAAAAGCACTAGTTTTTTACGGAATTTAGAAAAACTTCGAAAAGAAACTATGCCTAAAATTTCACGGGGAATCCAGTGGTGTGATTTGTTTGCTTGTCTGATGTCTGCAAAATTTTGTTTTGCTAGTGTGGGTTTTACAGGAACTTGAAGCCCCTTGAACAATGAGTAAACCGATCAATGAAATTATACATCGTAAAAGCACACCATCTCGCGTGAGTTAGTTGTCAGACAATTGTCCTTGCAACAGCTTTAAATGAAACTTTACTGCTTGAAGCTATTCTCATTTTGTTTTGATGCAACCTGCGGACGAATTCTACCTATTTTGGTATTCTCCGCCCCTGCCATACACCGTGATGATAGTCTCGGCTGGCAGATAAAGGTGGCAGTGGCGATACCGAGTATCGCTCGGAAATAAGGAGCTATAGCACCGGAAGATTCGTCAATATGCCAAAAAGAGAAACCTCCTGACATTACCGGTTCGCATAAATGTCTGTTGGAGAATACGGGGCGGTTGGATGTCGCAGTTTTTTTTTTTTTTTTTTGAAATAAAGACCAGGTTCTAAGTTTTCTCCTTCGGTCAACAGACTCGCGTTCGTGGGTTAGGAGTAGCCGAGCAGTTGGGGGAAATACAGCACCAATTCCAACATGAAACCTGAAAATTATTAAAAATGCACTTACGCGTCAAGCGACTTCTCCCTTGGCAAACAGGGGACAGTGTTTTCTCACAGAAATAAATGACAGTGTCGAATAATCATGAAGAAATAATTCCTGAAAGTAATTAACACAGACCCAGAACATAGTTTATGCATTATATAGCTTCTGGATAAACTAGATAGTACTAGACGGGTCTTTCTGGGTTTCTTGGTGGCTTTCGGAACATCGACACTATCACAAAACAGTTAAGGTTGAATTAGCTCTCACAAATACGAGTATGTCACAAGAAGGACATTAACCAAAACCACCTGACTATGTACGTAACGGTCAAGACTGCCTTCTGAGCGACCCTGAACAGGACCGTAGGGATACCCTAGTCTGAACCGCACGCAAAACGGTAAAAATAGACCTCATTTCATAAGAACAGCATGATTTGAACACACATAGCGGGCAAAATCGGCCGCGAAGGTAATTTGCCTTTCTGCCACTCGAACTGTACACGACATGATTATTTATACAGCGAAAGAAAACAGAGGCAGACCCAAGACAGGCAGGTCAAGGTGAAGGGGGTCATAATGGAATTGTCAGTTTCAACCCCAAAAATTGCGAATAAACTATATTCTACGCCCAAATAACAAGTCACAACTATAAAACAAAACTATTATTTAAGAAAAATCACGTGCAATATGCAAAACACGGTAAAAATCAACAAAACGAAAATGAAAAGACAAACAAAAGCGCAACAACGAACATTTTTTGGCAACGTTGGTCTTTAGATTACAGCGTAAACAGCAGACGAAACAAATGCCACAGTGGACGACCTAAATTTTTGGCCGGGGCCACTGTGGACGACCTAAAATTCTGCCAGGGCCACTGTGGACGACCTAAAATTCTGCCAGGGCCACTGTGGACGACCTAAAATTCTACCAGGGCCACTGCGGACGACCTAAATTCTTGACCGGGGCCACTGTGGACGACCTAAATTCTTGACCGGGGCCACTGTGAACGACCTAAAATTCTACCAGGGCCACTGCGGACTACCTAAAATTCTACTGGGTCACTGTGGACGACCTAAAATTCTGCCAGGGCCACTGCGGACGACCTAAATTCTTGACCGGGGCCACTGTGGACGACCTAAAATTCTACCAGGGCCTCTGTGGACGACCTAAAATTCTACCGGGGCCACTGTGGACGACCTAAAATTCTACCAGGGCCACTGTGGACGACCTAAAATTCTACAAGGGCCACTGTGGACGACCTAAAATTCTACCAGGGCCACTGTGGACGACCTAAAATTCTACCGGGGCCACTGTGGACGACCTAAAATTCTACCAGGGCCACTGTGGACGACCTAAAATTCTACCAGGGCCACTGTGGACGACCTAAAATTCTACAAGGGCCACTGTGGACGACCTAATATTCTACCAGGGCCACTGTGGACGACCTAAAATTCTACCAGGGCCACTGTGGACGACCTAAATTCTTGACCGGGGCCACTGTGGACGACCTAAAATTCTACCAGGGCCACTGTGGACGACCTAAAATTCTACCAGGGCCACTGTGGACGACCTAAAATTCTACAAGGGCCACTGTGGACGACCTAAAATTCTACAAGGGCCACTGTGGACGACCTAATATTCTACCAGGGCCACTGCGGACGACCTAAAATTCTACCAGGGCCACTGTGGACGACCTAAAACGCCACAGTGCTTACCAAGTTATGAGCATAAAAAAGCACTAGTTTTTTACGGAATTTAGAAAAACTTCGAAAAGAAACTATGCCTAAAATTTCACGGGGAATCCAGTGGTGTGATTTGTTTGCTTGTCTGATGTCTGCAAAATTTTGTTTTGCTAGTGTGGGTTTTACAGGAACTTGAAGCCCCTTGAACAATGAGTAAACCGATCAATGAAATTATACATCGTAAAAGCACACCATCTCGCGTGAGTTAGTTGTCAGACAATTGTCCTTGCAACAGCTTTAAATGAAACTTTACTGCTTGAAGCTATTCTCATTTTGTTTTGATGCAACCTGCGGACGAATTCTACCTATTTTGGTATTCTCCGCCCCTGCCATACACCGTGATGATAGTCTCGGCTGGCAGATAAAGGTGGCAGTGGCGATACCGAGTATCGCTCGGAAATAAGGAGCTATAGCACCGGAAGATTCGTCAATATGCCAAAAAGAGAAACCTCCTGACATTACCGGTTCGCATAAATGTCTGTTGGAGAATACGGGGCGGTTGGATGTCGCAGTTTTTTTTTTTTTTTTTTGAAATAAAGACCAGGTTCTAAGTTTTCTCCTTCGGTCAACAGACTCGCGTTCGTGGGTTAGGAGTAGCCGAGCAGTTGGGGGAAATACAGCACCAATTCCAACATGAAACCTGAAAATTATTAAAAATGCACTTACGCGTCAAGCGACTTCTCCCTTGGCAAACAGGGGACAGTGTTTTCTCACAGAAATAAATGACAGTGTCGAATAATCATGAAGAAATAATTCCTGAAAGTAATTAACACAGACCCAGAACATAGTTTATGCATTATATAGCTTCTGGATAAACTAGATAGTACTAGACGGGTCTTTCTGGGTTTCTTGGTGGCTTTCGGAACATCGACACTATCACAAAACAGTTAAGGTTGAATTAGCTCTCACAAATACGAGTATGTCACAAGAAGGACATTAACCAAAACCACCTGACTATGTACGTAACGGTCAAGACTGCCTTCTGAGCGACCCTGAACAGGACCGTAGGGATACCCTAGTCTGAACCGCACGCAAAACGGTAAAAATAGACCTCATTTCATAAGAACAGCATGATTTGAACACACATAGCGGGCAAAATCGGCCGCGAAGGTAATTTGCCTTTCTGCCACTCGAACTGTACACGACATGATTATTTATACAGCGAAAGAAAACAGAGGCAGACCCAAGACAGGCAGGTCAAGGTGAAGGGGGTCATAATGGAATTGTCAGTTTCAACCCCAAAAATTGCGAATAAACTATATTCTACGCCCAAATAACAAGTCACAACTATAAAACAAAACTATTATTTAAGAAAAATCACGTGCAATATGCAAAACACGGTAAAAATCAACAAAACGAAAATGAAAAGACAAACAAAAGCGCAACAACGAACATTTTTTGGCAACGTTGGTCTTTAGATTACAGCGTAAACAGCAGACGAAACAAATGCCACAGTGGACGACCTAAATTTTTGGCCGGGGCCACTGTGGACGACCTAAAATTCTGCCAGGGCCACTGTGGACGACCTAAAATTCTGCCAGGGCCACTGTGGACGACCTAAAATTCTACCAGGGCCACTGCGGACGACCTAAATTCTTGACCGGGGCCACTGTGGACGATCTAAATTCTTGACCGGGGCCACTGTGAACGACCTAAAATTCTACCAGGGCCACTGCGGACTACCTAAAATTCTACTGGGTCACTGTGGACGACCTAAAATTCTGCCAGGGCCACTGTGGACGACCTAAAATTCTGCCAGGGCCACTGTGGACGACCTAAAATTCTACCAGGGCCACTGCGGATGACCTAAAATTCTACCAGGGCCACTGTGGACGACCTAAATTCTTGACCGGGGCCACTGTGAACGACCTAAAATTCTACCAGGGCCACTGCGGACGACCTAAAATTCTACTGGGTCACTGTGGACGACCTAAATTCTTGACCGGGGCCACTGTGAACGACCTAAAATTCTACCAGGGCCACTGTGGACGACCTAAATTCTTGACCGGGGCCACTGTGAACGACCTAAAATTCTACCAGGGCCACTGCGGACGACCTAAAATTCTACCAGGGCCACTGTGGACGACCTAAATTCTTGACCGGGGCCACTGTGAACGACCTAAAATTCTACCAGGGCCACTGTGGACGACCTAAATTCTTGACCGGGGCCACTGTGGACGACCTAAAATTCTGCCAGGGCCACTGTAGACGACCTAAAGTTCTACTAGGGCCACATGTGGGTGAGACGATCACTCGGCGGTCCCTTTTGAAGCGGAAAAGAGAGATAAACGTCTGCCTAATCTCTGTTTTCATGGGTGTTATCAGCCAAGCAAAGGGAGAAATAGGACAAAATGGGCTATTTAGGGACCGGAAGTGGGGGATCTCACGTAGAAGATTATAGTTCTTAAGCCGAGGAATGATGCCGATGTATCCAATGATTCATTTTCTCTTTTCAATTGAGTTGAAATCTTAATTTTTTCTATTCATGATGTCTATTTGGTTTAACAATCATTACGATTCCACAAGTCATCTACAGTTTCCATATGGTTGCAGCAAAAAACACACACGCACATACATACACGCACACACATACACACACACATACACACACACACACACACACACACACACACACACACACATACATACAAGCTATAGATAGGGGATAACGTGAAATTCAGCTGATTTCCTGGTGTTTTTTTTTCACAGTTTTGTAAAACATAATGAAGAGAAAATGAGTCAAAAGAATTTATGTTGCAGATTTGTCAGCAAATATATGTCACAATGTCGTAATCACCCGCTCTTGAGGGTCTGTTCATCCGATGGTCCTCGGGTTCTCCTGTTCCCTGGGCACAATTTCTTTCCAAATGCACCAGCAGTTGAAAGCAAAGGAAATCACGCAAACCCAGTTGCAAAGCTAAAAAAAAACCCTTTTTCTCAATTTTTCTTTTGATCTACCACAGAGATCGTGAGTTTTCCATTGGTGGTGTCCGTATTGAGAGTGAGGTCTCCCGATTCCTTCCAGAAGTTCGGGTTCTCCTTCATGAGACGTCTCACCTCCTCATGACTGAAAAGGTAAAAGTGAAATAACTAACTTTTATATGTAGTGAATACCTGGTTGAGTGACCGATGGTATTGGCTCCAGCCCACCAAATGGACGCGCAGAAGAAGAAGAAAATGAAGAACAGGGCTGTAGCTCCGAGGTCCTTAAATAGGGAAATAGTTCAATTTTAAAATGAACTAACGAGAAGAGCCAATCTTTTGTTTTCTTGGTACATGTCCCAGAACATGACGTAGGCGAATGTTGTGACCAAGACGAGGATCAGAGCGGTCACATTGACGAAGTAGAAGAAACCGGCAGAACTGAAAGATTCCTGAGTAGTATACTACTTTCCTGTGGTAATTTTGATATTTAATGAAGTCTCCTTTTCTTTCATTCCGCTTTAACAAGGGAGAAACCAAAAACCTAAAGTTTGATCGCATTTTTCTCTAAGCTTCTTCATTCAGCGTGATCTCGCTTCCGCGGGCAGATCCTCTCATCGCGGTGAGCTCATCACTAAACCACTTGCATTCCGAAACCCCCCATTTAAAGAAAATGTTCGTTTTAACGGAAATTGGCAATATAGAGTTAGAAAAACAGGCACAATTATATTCATTTTGCCCAAAGGCAGATTGGAAAAGAGCGGAAAATGTATGATTTAAGCGAAGTCAGCAAAAATGCAAGATATGTTTTGCGAATACAACAGAAATTGGCTTTTACAACAGTTCGTTATTGGTTTCTAGGACTAAATAGATTCCAAGAAAAAGGTCTATGCCTCAAGCTATACCCTGATAACGAGTTTAGCAACGATGACGACGTTTGAAATATTTTTTGTTGTCAAAAATTGTTACGTTGTGTAATATGCAAACTTTTCGGTAAATTAAATAATCCACATTTTACTAGTTACACTTTTATATAACTTAAATTAAAGCGAGTCTCTGGAATATGACATCAACACCGCCCGGTCTGCAACAAAACGTATTTCAGTTTTGAAGTTCAATTCCATTCTTTTGAGCTTTCCGGCGCTGATGTGAAAATGGATTAAAACGCAAATCCTCTTATATAACAAAACGCTATGGTGTGTGTGTTGTCTATCAGCGTAGGTACACGCGTTCATTTCCCCCGAAGGGGAGGGGAAGGTCGGCCGTAGGCCGAGTTAGACGTACTTCACGTCACTTTCACGGCCGAAAGCCGAGAAATGAATAGCCGTAGGCCACGAATGTTGCGGCCACAGGTCGCTTAACTAAGCGGCCGAAGGCCGCGTGTTGTTGCGGCCGCAGTCCGCAAACCAGGAGGGTGCGCGCCGTAGGCGCGCGAACCCGACTGGTAAGGTCATAAAACGCAAATAATGTAAACAATCTTTTAAATAGGTTAATATTAAAGCCAACTCCATTTTCTGAAGTTCTCACTCTCAAATGTTCCACACGTTTTTGTGCTTCGAACTTTTTACAGCTAAGTCGTCAGGGTTAAACGCTAAGTGTCCGCCAAACAAACAAGAGAAGATTAACTTTAGTCTTGTTGAGAAATAGTTGAGATTTACACATATAGTGCCCGCCAATCCTACTTCGGCGAGTCTTGGAAATGAGTGAGATTATTCTGATATTGAAATTTGAATTTCCTATTATTACATCAAAATAGTGCGCTACAAAAGGGGCGTGGCCGCTTTTTGGCCGAAGTAGGATAGAAGTATAATATAGCCAACTGACCCTCCTGCGTCGTTGTCGCTGCCCCACAAATAGGCCTGAGTGTTATTGTTGCAGGAAGGAATCTGCACACTTGACATCCTGAACTGGAGAATTATTCAAACTTTAGTGAAATACTTACGTAAATGTGGTAATTTTAGCCTCCTTGTGTATTGTAGAGTTGTCTTTAGCCTCACAATCGTAATTCATCTCGAAATTCCAGCTATTCACAGCTGCGATGGCGATGATTATAAACAACTGAAATACAATTTAGTATTGATAATTGAACAAATTACCAATTCGACTACTCGAATAAATCCCAAAGGGTACTTGAAGACGGATATGTGTGGTGTTACCATTTCTGCTGAAAATGCTTAACAATGAAAAAATGAAAGCAAGGGAAAAGTGGAATGTTGCCACGGCGAGTGGCAGAACTGGTTGCGAGAGGGGATTTGGAGTATCAAAAAGACACAAAAGAGACCAATCGATATTCAAATCTAGCTTGTTTGTGAATAATTACAGCAAAGTAATACAGTTTGGCGGCCAAATTTGGTAAGAGAGTGTTTACGCCAAGAAGCGACCGGTGACTGCCGCTAGAAACAGGTTTTCTCAAATTTCACACATTTTCCACGAGAGGATGACTGTTTTGTATTTGATAGGGGGTGGATAAGGGCGATGCTCTCTCTCTCTCTTTCTCTCTCTCTCTCTCACTGTATATATATATATATATATATATATATATATATATATATATATATATATATATATATATATATATATATATATATATATATATATATATATATATATCCGATGTTGTTCACAGAGTAAAGCGTGCAATATAGGATACTCCGGCCGTGTACGCAGCTAAATTGGCTGAAGTAGATTAGGCGAGAAATATACAAAGTAGCAACAATTACAAAAGCGAAAAGTAGAACCGTATCGCGACGAACAACCTTACAGAAACACGATTCTATTGTGACTAAAGCATGCCGCTTGCGAGTCACTCTTTCCAACGAAAAGTACAGTTATCGTAGGCGTTCTAGAATTGTTCCACAAAGAGGGACATAGGGATTTGAAGGAACCGTTTAAGGTTCAAGTTGCTTAACGGATGTTTTAAGTCTACACATTGTTGAGATGCGAGACTCAGAATAACACCTACTGCAACACGAAGCTAAAATGTGCGGTTTCTGCGTTTCAAATCAGTGTTGTCAAATAGTCGAACTGTGTGTTATTGAATTCCTCGTAATACGATTATCAGGAGAATACGATATTGGTCGACAGTTAGGGAAACAAACCAAACTGAAGGGAAATTTTGGGTGAAAGAGAACAACGATAAAATCAATAGACTTAGCTAATGAGAAATATGGTTAGACAGAAAGGCAACCAAGAAATAATCATCAATGCTAGAAAAATTAGAAACTTAATTTTCAAAGCGATAGGAAATAGATAGAAATCCCGGCGTGGTGGATGAATGGGAAGGAATGCCAGTTGTTGGTCACACTGTGTCAACAACGCCACTCTTCAACTGTTTGCGGTTCCCGCTTTCGAAATTTTGCAGAAATTGAGGTTTCACCGCAAACTATGCATCATGATGAATTAATTTCATTAACTTTGCATATGGCAAGAAGAACTTTGAGCGAGACAATGTTTTATTGAGGGTTTTCAAAACGTTTCTGCTTGTCCATCCACAGACGAGCAACCAACATGTGTTTATGAATAGGCGATCAAATAAATGAGGTCGTGCGGATGGATTGCTATTGTGTTGCATTCGGGGACACACGAATCAATGGACTGTTCTTATCAGTTGGGAAGTAAACAGCGTAGGAGGCAACACGGGAACAGCAAGGGCAAGAGAGAGAGAGAGAGAGAGAGAGAGAGAGAGAGAGAGAGAGAGAGAGAGAGAGAGAGAGAGAGAGGGAGAGAGAGAGAGAGAGAGAGAGAGAGAGAGAGAGAGAGAGAGAGAGAGAGAGAGAGAGGGAGAGAGAGAGAGAGAAGAGAGAGGAGAGAGAGAGAGAGAGAGAGAGAGAGAGAGAGAGAGAGAGAGGGAGAGGGAGAAAGGTGGTGAGCTGGAGAGAAAGAGATTGTACCAGAGAAATAAAGTGAATGGGTGATATCAAGAGACATCTAGAAACAGATAGAAGGAGAAAGAGAGAGAGAGAGAGAGAGAGAGAGAGAGAGAGAGAGGAGTGAGAGTGAGGGAGAGAATGAAAGAGATAAAGGGAGAGAGAGAGAGAGAGAAAAAGGTGGTGAGCTAGAGAAGTAAGAGAATGATTGAGTGTGCCAGAGAAAGCAAGAGAGGGAGTGGCTGAGATAGAGAGACATTTAGAAAAAAAGAAAGGGTGAAAAAAAGAAACAGAGGGAGAGAGAGAGAGAAAGATATAGAGAAATAGAGAGAGTCCTATACGGAACAAGAGAGGGAGACTTTAATAGAGTCACAGAGTGGAGAAAGTGAGGACAGACATATCACGATGCGAGTAGAAATCGATCTGCCTCGCGAGAAATTGAAATCGAAAACAAGTTTTTGCGATCAGCTGTGAGATGTCACTGCGTGTTTCAAGAATAGAAACACTTTATCACATCATTTGCATCATTTGCCCTTTTGATTTCTGATCATCAGCTGTATTGCAGAAATCCTTTTATCAGAGGGTGACCGCATAAGTGCTACATTGTAAATTGGAGGTGCAACCTGCCAATTATCAGAGGGAAAGCGTGACCACTGCGTATTTTCGTAAAGTCAAATCATGGCTGGAAAATTCTTGGCCGGACTTGGAAGAATAATCTTGAGAACTTTTGTTGAAACATCAGTATCCTAGGCTTGAAACACAAACATGAAGGTCCTTGCATGAAGTGTCATCGCGGAAAGACCCAATTCTGAGAGATCCATTGAATCAAAAGCCGGTCGAAGTTACCGGCATTTTGGTCCTATGAGGAAATGTCGATGGATACGGTAAAGATTGGTGGATACGTAATTTGTCCTGCATATTTTCCATTCCATTGGGTAAAAATAACTCTTTGAAAAAGAAAAACTTCCGCTGTCGTAAATGAACAACGGAAGTTGTTGTTGAAAAGCCATCTATTCGTAGTAATTGTCCGCTTACAAAAACAATTCAGTAGTGTCATTTTTGTTATTTTGAGTAATTTTAGACTGTAAAAGTCCCAAGGTAGAGTAATGTACCCAATGGATTAAAGAAAATATTTTGTGTGTGTGTGTGTGCGTGTGTGTGCGTGTGTGTGTGTGCGCGCGTGTGTGTGATTGAACTTGAACAAAGTATTACAATTACCAGCTGTCTAGGACATCAAAGATCAAGAGCATCACCGTCTATTCCCAGGGATTTGCCTTCATTTCCAGAATAATCAGCTCAATCGTCAATTTTCCCTCAGAATTGGATCAGCCTCCCATTATGTCCCATCCCAAACCCTCGGTTCTCCGTCATTCGTCCTCCCTTGCGGACCGTCTTTGTCTTCATTCTGTCGCCGATTGGCACAGATCGGCTGGCAGCAGTGCGCGTCAATTGGCAGCCGTTTGTCAGGAGTGGCCTCATCGCATGTGGATTGCATTAGTGGCTGCCTGTAAACGACGCCCAGATGCGCCGCCCAGCGGAGACTCACTTCTGCCAGTCGGCTGTCGCTCCTCCAGCCACACGTCTGTCACTAAGAAGCCAGACCACCGCCTTGCACTGTTTTGATTGTAACAAAGCGTGTCGCATTGTGGCTGACGGCTTTGTGCAATTGAATCCGAGCTTGGTGAATCATGTCAAAGAGGGTCTTTTAGGTTAGAGGTATGTCTGATTTCCACCATAATGAAATGGATTGTTTTAATGAGGAAAAAGTGAATTTTTCTCACCTAAACTTTTTATCTTGCTGTCTTCCTCTTCGACATCTCCCACTCGATTCCCACATTCTCGGCTCACTCATATACACATTCTCCCTCATTCACTGTCACCAAGAGAGAGAGAGAGAGAGAGAGAGAGAGAGAGAGAGAGAGAGAGAGAGAGAGAGAGAGAGGGAGAGAGAGAGAGATGATAGAAACGAATACCTGCCTACTATCTTTGTTTTCAGCGTAGTTCCACAAAGTCCCAAATGAGTGCAGACCGTTGATTCCGAATACATCAAACTTCAGAAGCTGTGTGGTGTAGCGATTCCAGTTTGTGTTGCATTCGGAGTTGTATTTACCACCTGAATTTTCGTCAGTCTCTTCTAAGAAGCTCCGAATCTGGAGACCCCACTGCTGGATCGAAATAGGAACTACCACTGAACTGAAGGGTGTGCTGGAGGTCATCTGGAGACAGGAAGACGACTTGTTCGAGATGGCCTGGATCAACGGCAATCTAAGCTATACTGACCACAAACCCTGCTTCGAAGATTTTGGAAATAAGCGAGATTATTCTGACGTTGATGTTCGAATTACCCATTATTACATCCAAGTAGTGAGGTACAAAAGGGACTTGGCCGCTTTTTCGTCGAAGTAGGATTGGCGAGGAGCGTAGCAGATCGTATAGGGAAAGGCCCGGCGAGGCAGGCACAATATACTGAACAGAATAAGCATGGGTGAGATGAGAAGATGGTTTGAAGAAGCGAATGGAAGAAAGCGGGCGACCGGGAGCGACGGCTCTGAGAAGAGTTGAGAGGGCAATAAAATGCGATCAGGAGTGCGGTGTGGGAGAGGCCTCCTTTTTAAGACATCCTCCCACCTTTAAAAAATGTAATACTGCCCTGCTGTATTTTGATCACATTACATTAATTCATTACGGAGCTTTGAGATTTTTGAAAGAGCTACAAATCTAGTCAGTGCGAGACATGGCAAAATTTAGGGCTGGGCCGATAAATTTTTTTTTTTTTGATTATTACATTGAAAGAAGGCTTTTTGATCGGGCCTGGGCCTTTTTGGCCCTTGACGAGGCTAGGCCAACAGAGTTCATGGGGGCGTATTCCAGCTGTACCTTAGGCACATAGCAAACTTTACACAAAGAAAAACTAGGGTTGTAATTCTAATCTGCACAATAGAATAAATACAGAAAACAGGGTGAAAGAGATGAAATTCATTGTGTATGAGCAAGGAATCACGCGTTGAACTAATAAGGCAATCTGACAAACTCGGGGACCTTGTTTGAAAAGTGAAATGGATTTAAAGCGATTAGTAGTCGGGAATAACAGGGCGAAAGTGAGGACAGCCGTTGGAATAAATAGCACTTTCTATATACATACGAGGATATGAAAGGTCTACAGGAGAGAAGAAGGCACAACGCAGGCGGATTGAGCACAACCGGGGCTGGTCATGGAGGGAAGGCTAAATGCATGTGCAGCCACTGCGCCGCCCGTCGCTGCACATGGGCTACGGTTCGAAGCAAGGAGACTAGTGACTCGTCTCGATTGAACCGTAGTCAGGAGGCGGCGGCATCGCGATCACGGCCGGCTGAAAAAAAACATTTGTGAGGCTAACCAATCCAATCTTCTGATGAGATGAACTTTGTGACTTCTATGATGACCCTCCTGTGTACATAATGTTAAAACTGCCCATTCCCTTTAAACCTTTGGAACGGAACAAACGGCACCTTGTCTGATAATTTTCGTGTTTTGTGCACAGTGGGGGAAAAGTTTCGCGAGAATCATGAATGATTCATGTATGACGGCAGAACAAGAACAATGACTATAAAACGCGGAAAAGGTAGAAACACGGACCCGGAATGAAAATCATCAAAATCTTCTCTTCACTAATGAATTTATTGATGGCAAATAGTCAGCCCAGCTTCACCCAGACCATTTCAACCTTATGACGAGACCACGGCGAATCTCTATCTTAAAAAATGGGCAACACCCCTTACAATTGGTATCATAACAAAAAAACTTGAATGACAAAACGATGATAAGCAATACACGATGGCGTAATTCTTTAGAATTTATTACCCCTAGCCCAGGGAATCCCCTCTCAAGGAATCAGGGAAACTCCATTCGGAAAAGCTGTCGATCACACAAGGGGGTTCGATCCAACTACCGTACTCTTTTCAGCTATACCTTTATAGACTTACATGGGTACCAAAAGTAAAACAGCAGAAATTTTCAAACACACTTACGATTAGCGATACTACGACTACTACCGAAACCAGTTTCAAGGAAAAGCCGCAGAGTAAAAGTCAGCGCTGTTTGAGCATTTCCTTCCCTAATAAAAACCGTATATGTTGGAAGTGAGTCGCCCAGGTGTTGGATTTAAAATTACATATCCATAAATGGATCTACCAGCCAGTCGGCTGGCCTTTTAACAACAAATAAAACGAACCCTAGTCGGCTGTTCTCCATTCGGTCCTCTCGTCGGCAGTGCCCCGGGAGTGCTGATGTCCGTCTGCTGCGGCTGAGGCTGCGAAGATATTACGATCGGAGGATTTCCGCCGTCCGAAGGATCGCTGTCCCCTTCCAAATCGTCGGGGTTAAACTGCAAAAGAGATAAAATAGAACAAAAAAGGAAGAAACTGACGTCGTCCGGATGAACGGGAGTGTACTTGCCGCAGCAGAAGTTGCAGCAGCACTTACAACAGAACATGCAGCCACAACAGCAACAGAAGAAGCCACAAGTCAGCAGACCGAAGCCAAAGAAGACCCACTGAAATGGAAGAGGTTAAAGGACTATCGGTTGCATAGACGATACGGTAACGGTTTAATGGAATGTTTTGCAAATTGAAATAACATCTCATAAAAGCATTACAACAGGATCAATCACTATACGAGCCCTTTTCTTTGTTGGTATATTTTGTTCTTGTATTTTTTTAAACACAAGGAAGCGCGAAATAATAGCTTCATTGCTATAAAATCCGAAATTTAAGCCGATAAACAAATGATCCTTGTTCGATTTTAGTTCGCTAAGTTCCGCGCTCCGTGGCTAGCCAACAGCTCACTTTTTATTTCCACCGCTCGTTTATGAGAAAGAGTAGAGGAAAGAAAAAGCTTTGTTTAACCTAAGGCTTGGAAGGCTTTCGTCATGAATTTAAAAATTGTGTTGCTCGATTTTTAGAGTGCCAGTTCCCCCAGCTTTTCCTCAGAATTTGACAGAACGCAAGCAAGTTCACTATCAGCTTATCAATCTCGGCTATAAAGTTGAAAGTATAGGGAGTACTTGTTGTCAAGATTACGGCGAAAGGGGAGAAGTCTCTTTGGGTTTTAGTACAGAAATGTCGTAAACTTAGGCCCTGCAGTACTTCTCTTAATTTTACATTTTACCTTGCCAAAAAACTGACAAGGCGTATTTTAATTAATTTAAAGTGTAAAGCCTGAGTAAAACGTAAAAATCTGAACCACTGTAGGTTTTACGATTTCTGCTAAAGGGCCAAAAACTAACCTTGAACCAGGGCTTGAGCATCCATGTGAGCAGAGCCTCGTTGTCCTCTCCAAACTGCTCCATCAATTTCAGCCCCGTGTCTCCCATCTCATCATAAACCTTTCTCTTCTTAGGATTTGACAATACTCCATTGGCGTAATTGATTTCCTTGAACTGAAACGGCGAAAGTAGGAAAAGAGGCAGAAATGACAAACTTTTTCGGTTTTCTCGGGATCTCCGTCGAGATTTTTGTCGGGGTGGTACTTCAGGGCGAGTTTTCGATAGGCCCTTTTGATGTCGTCATCCGTCGCCTTTTTGTTGATTCCTAACACGTTGTACAGATGAAGACTTTTAGAACTGAAACATGGAAAATATAATAACGAAATAATTGTACAAGAAATGTTACATCACATCACAAGGTTCTCTTTAATGGCATTAATATAATTGTTTTGCGAAGACACTTGGATATTCCGTAATTTAGTTTTTAATTTCGCCGTTGTGCAGAAGATCTGCGGACCGTTTTGCCGCGAAGAGCCGAATTCTAAAACGTCGGGTTGGGACCCATCCAATCCAGGATTTTCCCATACTATTTGCACAGAACGTCGAATAACTAGTGACATATCATGGCAGAATTTTAAAAGAAATTTCATTATTGCTTTACTTATTTTGGATGCGCTTATTTTGGATGCCCCGTATCTAGGATACCAATTCTCATTGACTGTCGAATAAATTCAAGATATGACGTCATACCGAACCATTAAATGTTTTGATATTCGGTACGCGCCGTGGGCCCGATTATTCAATTTGAAAGGGAAACTGCACCGACTCAATCATGAGGGTCGTGAGGGAGGGCGAATGGGCGCCCGAGCGCTGGCAGCGCTACTCAGCTTTGCATAATTTGCTCCCTGCGAACACACCGGAATAACCCTAGACCGGGAATAATCCCCACGAAAAAGACGAGATCAAATGAACCCACTCGTGATGGTGAGCGGCGTCGCCGGCGGGAGGACTCGCAGTTCCTCCTTCCTCGACGGTCCGTTCGGGCGACGACATCCCAAGCTAAAATTAAACATAATTTACAATTTACAGCTGAAAACGAATAAATTAAGAGATTATATATAATATATAAACAAATAAAACAAAGCCTTTTAGGGTGACTCATTATGATACGCTGACTGTATACGCAACATAGCGTCAAACCGAGGACGTTTTCTGGAAGAACTACCGTATCCAAAAATGTTTTGGCCAGTTGCCAATTCGGCAGCTGGGGCCATAAATCTCTCTTTTCCCCGGATATTCGCTGTATTTGCACTCGATTTTTTATTTGTTGATTAATTATTTTCAATTCACATGCATATTTTCAGGGGGATGACAGAAATTCGCGTCAGGTCGGTGGCATGTACAAAATGCAAAGATCAGAGGGATGTCGACGCATCTGAATTCATGGAACACTATAGCAAAGTACACCTAAGTAAGTGGCGTTGCGTTTTTATCATGTTTCTTTAGATATCAACATGTTTAAATGCGTCGGCTGTGAGAAGACCTTCGCCACCCCTTTCTATGCATCTCTCCATCCCTGCAAGTCCAAAAACAAGGCAAGTCAAGTGGCTTTTCTTGAGTTTGGGATTCATTTTGCTTCAGAAAATTGAGCTCATTTTGGATCTGAGCAGCGAAGACGCCAAATGCCGTCTGCTGGCTCTCCAGAAGGGCTACAACGACGCCATGCGACATCATATGGAACAATGTGCTCCGATATTTCTACCCGTTTATACAGTTTTTCAGATAACGAAATATTCATCAGTCATTTCAACAGTGGAATGGCGGATGCTAAGAAAGCGGGTGCTGCTGAATACGCGGCCAGTCTCAAACAGGTAGGTTCGAAGTATTTGGCAACAAGTTTGAACTGCAGGGTACATCCACAAAGGTTTCAACGGAAATTTCCGGGGACTTTGTAGTGATCCGTTTTCGCGGAAATTATCTTAGCTACCGAAATCAAGCGCGGTGGGCCTATCAGGATTTCAAATTTTGTTAACATTTGTTGAATTTCTGCCTAGACTTGGCCAACGAGCTGCGGCGGTCGGGGGTGTCGCCATTTGACGTTTACTCATTTTTTGTAAGGGTGGTTAGGAGGCCCGTCAACAACTTTAAAAGGTTTTTCGGTGCTATGTGGGTTGGGGGGGGGCACCCCAAAATTTTTTTTCCTGAGGCCTTATTTTACACTAAAAACGTTCCTACATATGTTTTCTACCACGGCGAATTCAGAAATACACTTTTTAAATTATTTTTGTTTTTCATTAAAAATAAAAGTGTACTATTCCACCTATCAAACCTTGACCACCAATTTTCTGCCATACCTGGAAACGTAGTGCTTGCGGGACCTTGGTTTTGGGGGTTTGTTTGTTGCGGGGGCATCGTAAAAAGAGGGGTTCTCCATTTTTGGGCGCTCCTCAAACTTGCGGGACCTTTATTTTTGAGACCCCCTCCGTACCGTGTCCATGTATGTTTTGTGCTGCGTTTCTAACAAGGAAGGGATGCGTGTTCGTACTGGCGGGGCCCCCGCCTCGCCTTTTTGGGGTGCCGCGAAAAGTGCGGTAAGAAATGTCGCTGTTTGTGGAGGAATCTCTGCGACACCCGTTTTCTGTGCAATATGCACTTTTCGCGGCACCCCAAAAAGGCGGGGTGGGGGCCCCGCCAGTACGAACGAGCATCCCTTCCTTGTTAGAAACGCAGGAGGAAATTTGCCGCGATGTAAGAAATGTCGTGGCCGGAGGAATTGTCGGGGAATCAGCTCCGCGGTTTCTATGGCTCGGGCCCAAGTCGTTGTCGAACATAAGCAAGTCACTGCTGGGCTTTTTTTATCAACGTAGCATAGTCGAAAACGTATGTAGACAAATTTTAACGTTTGTAGACAAATTTTGAGGCATCTTTGTCTCGGTAGGATAGGTGGAATAGTACCCATTATTTTTAATAAAATAAATAACCAAAATAATTTAAAAAGGGTATTTCTGAATTCGCCGTGTTAGAAAACATATGTAGGCACGTTTTTAGTGGAAAATATGGCCTCCGGAAAAAATTTGGGGGTGCCCCCCCAACCCACATAGCACCGGTTTTTCTAATTGGGGGGGGGGGGGCGTCGCAAAATACACCCCTGCGGTACGTTGACCATGTGTGTTGCCGCTCAACTTTGCAACATTGATTAGTTGAGGATTTTTTTTCCACTGTCAATTAGAAATTGCCTCTTTTTAATGAATTCCACAAACGACGAAACTCTTAGAATAATGATTGAGGTTCATGGTTGAAATCATTATTTTTAAGCGGTTTTTACATGGGTTAAACAATTTTTGGTAGGCGATTGGAAAGATATCGAAACAGGTATCACATTAAACTGGCTAACAAGTCGTAGACCATATGAAAAAATTGTACGTAATGTTTCGGGGAGACGCTCTATTTCTCACTTTCAATTTGTGAAAACACAGTTATGTGACCAGACGGGCAGCAGAAGATGTCTGTTTGTTTCTGAACGTCCTATTGGCGTGTTTGACTCACTTCGACTGATTGTACAGCGACTGCCAAATTCCAGCCGTTCCGAGGCACACATTGGGAGATTATAGGCAGCTTACCCAAAGTTTTGGGAGTATATTCTCAACAAAAATAGCGAAGTTAAGGGGGTTTAGGCTATATCTTCATAATATGCAGCCCTTAACATCAAGAGTTAATGGGCTAACCCCTTTTTTGCTTAGTTCTTAACTCCCAAATGTTAAGAGTCAATCGATTGTCCGTCGATTAATCGACTGACCCTGATTCCTAGGGGTTGAAGTTGTATGTGTATATTCAATATATTCCATGGGCTTAAATTTACTTTATCCGGGATTCATTCTTTATAATTTTTGTTTCAGAAATCTTCACGTGATCAGGGAAAGGAAGATGCCAAGCGTGGTGATTCCAAGTCAAAAACAACGACTTTCAAGAAACCGGCTTCGAAGGCTGTCCCCGAGGTTGTGGATTTTATCTTTATTGTCAGTAGAGGTAGAAAATAACCTTTTAGGCGAAGAAGAAGCCTCCCGCGGAAGAAGAAGAAGAAATGGAGCCAGTTTCTTTTACGTACGGGGGACGCGACGAACCGAAGGCGAAAAAGGCCAAGATCGACGTGACGGTCCGAATTCCGGAGAAAACTCCGGAGAGTCTGATGCAGAGTCTTTCTTCCGAAGGACGCCACATGCTGGAAGCAATTGCGAAGAAATCCGCCAACACGCCTCAGGGCTCGAGCCAGCCAACTGGCAACAAAAAGCAAAGTGAAGGCAATCAGGCGAAGAACGGCGATTTTCAAGTACACATCGGAGCGGAGGAAGCTTCCAGAGACGGAGTACTGTACGTGTCACAGAATACGCAACAGCCCAAGGTTACCGTAACCATCGCTGATAAATATCCCCACGATAAGGATAACCGCGGACCTCCTCTGAAGCAGTGCCTTACTGACAGAGTTTCTTTCCCCAACGGAAGAAACTTGTGATTCCCCTATGATATTTCCATTCTATCTTGCTACAGACGATGTGCCCCATTGCGACGATACCTCTGTGGCCTACAACCGTAGGGAACCACCGTACCCCGCCGTTTAATAATTCGGGTAATTTCCATCTCAGGTATCAACGGGTGCACAGATCTCATCCCCATTGCCATTGTCTGTAAATAGTTGATATCCCATTTTGCATAGTTTCATAGAGTTCTTGCCGGTGATTGTCAAGATGGTGCTATTCCACAATGAATCTCTTTAATATTTATTATATATTATCTGTTAACGATTTGTACAACTAGAATACAAAACAAGAAACAATAACAATAAAGTAGATTATGGCTGTGAGGGCGAACACCACGTGGTTGATGGCGTGGGACATCGGCGCGTATTTCAACGAAGAGTCCTCGTGTTTCGATTTCTGAAAAAAAAATGCTTCGAACCTGTTTCCTACTGGTGTCACAGCTCGCTTCTCTGTGTCTCTCACTAACTCGTTATCTCTCGCAAGTGCGAAGACATGGCTCGGCGCGCCAAATCATTTTATTATTACGCTGAATGGCGAGATGCATAGAAAAACCATCAAACACACTAATTTCCCGAAGGTGCCCTTGCGCGACGATTGTCAAACTCAAATATCAGCGTAAAAACTGAAAAGATAGCGGCTGTGATTTGAAAATTCATCTTGTTACTGTTATGGTTTCAAAACGTCAATGTATACTTTTGAGATGTTGTTTTGGTGTGTTTTCTCTCTGGGTCTCTTCACTCAACGTTCTCTCTCTTTTGCGGACCCGAATTCGTCAAGGTCGGGATCCAATATGGAAACGAACTATAGCTGTCGCCAAACGGAAATCATATGCTAATTACGGAAACATGCAAAGCATGCTCTGTCGATGACTGATTAGACTACGAATTTCAATATCAACAGAGCATAGGTGGAACATTCTAATTTTATTGGCCTGATTCCCATTTGGCGGCAGCTATATAATACCTTCTTGGTAAGAATAAAGAAGTAAACCACAATAGCTAAACAGCGAGAGGAAGAGAACCTCCGACTGGTTCACGGTCAGTAAGGGTTTTGTGAAAATTCGCCAAAAATGAACTATTTTTCGTTTTGATTTTAAATTGCAATTATATATGAGTTGTTATTTGTCTTACCTTTGGCAAGGGAAGCACTCGGTCGACGAGGGAAACAGCCGTGTCGATGGCGTGAGGAGGAGGAATGTCCGCCGGCGTGGAGGCCAATTTCTCCAGAACCAAGGAGACTACGAATAGAACGGCAGTCATCAGAAGGTTGAAAGCGGCAAAACGCACTAAATATATACAACGTGTGAGTTAAATCTCTTTCAAATTACGAATGGTTGGGGTGTGAGCGGTGAAGGACGGCAGCCTTTGGGAGATCAGGATGAGAGCGAGGATTTGAGAGACAACGGAGAAGCCGAGGAGCATGGGCTGAGTCTTGGACAGCTGGAAGAAGACGGCGCAGATTGTGAACATTGAAGTGACGAGGGCCGGGAGCAACATCTCTGCGTTGAAGTAGACGGCGTTGCGACGGAGGGAAATGCACAATTCACAGTTGTCTGCCTGGACGTCGAAGGGATTCTTCTTTGGATCAGAAAGGGCTTCCAGAGAGAATTGAGACTCCTGAAAAGGAAAAAAAAATCACGGTTACTCATTCACTGGTGCATGGAATTCTCTCTTTCTATTTCCCCCTCCCCCTGCCTCCCTTGGCAGGCTGACTGTCTGTTTCTCTCTCTCTCTCTCTCTCTCTCTCTCTCTCTCTCTATCTCTATCTCTATCTCTATCTCTATCTCTATCTCTATCTCTATCTCTATCTCTCTCTGTCTCTTTGTCTCTGTGTCCCTCTGTCTCTCTGTCTCTCTGTCTCTCTGTCTCTCTGTCTCTCTGTCTCTCTGTCTCTCTGTCTCTCTGTCTCTCTGTCTCTCTGTCTCTCTGTCTTTGTCTGTCTCTCTCTCTCTGCCTCACTCTCACTCTCTCTTTATTGTTGGTTGCTTTACTCAATATTGCTATATTACGCTTCAGTACTCACAATCAGTCTAAGCTCGTAATTACATCTTAACTGAAACGGTATGTTTCCGATGTAGCTAACGACAGATATATAAAACGAAAATAACAGTACATAACAAACTTTTCAAAACAAAATTGCATTTTTGAGCATTTTCAACTGTTCAGTCTGTAATATTCTATGATTTTCTAAGTTGTTTGCTTACTGTTGGCCGCGGCATGATGGTTTTATTAGCGGAATTCCTTCCACAGCGCAGCCCTAAATTTTTCCAGCAAATCTTTAATTCAACAGGGACGTCACTTTTATGAAAATACTTCCCAACATACTTTCTTTTAAGAAAACCCCAAAGGATCAATATAGAACGATGTTCAAAGGTTGAACTAAACCGATGTTTGGCGAAAGTACTGATCTTTCTACCTATGTGAGCTTACAAGCGGACCGAGAAGAGGGGGACCTGTCCATCTTTAGCATAAAACTCTGCTTTTCACTATTGACAAGGGCACTCTCTCACCCACGTTACGTCATGGTCAGGTCCATTTTCGTGGGCGTCTCGCTTTAAGTGTAAGAGTCTGATGACAGTATGAGCATGATCTGCGGATTGGCAGCTGTAGTTATTCTATGACTCACATTAACGTCGACATCGACAATTTTCCATCCAGCGACGTAGGGATCGGTGGTAGCCTCTCGCGCCTTGCTCTTCACTCCGTCAGAGACTGAGAAATGAACAGCCAGAAGCCTTTTGTCGTCGAACTTGTAGCACACCTATTTCTCTTTTACCCTTCTCTTTTTGTCTTTTGATCACCTGCTGCACATCGTTGGGGTAGTCATCGTACTGGAATCTGAAGGGAGTTGTGAAGGAGAAATCAGCCCAGAGATAGACTTGTCCCGTGTAGTTGGCAGCCAGAACCTTGCTTGTCACTTGGCCAGGGTTAGAGGTAGAAGCGCTGAAGCAAAGACTATATGAGGTTAATTTGAAGCTAACCCGTTGATTTGTACAATCGAGGGGGTCCAGATCTGAACCCAGTAGAAGTTGAGCCAGCTGAGGCCCCACTTGTTCTTGTCCCAAGCGATCATCGAATCGTTCCAGCTCTGAGAAGTTAATGTGGGTTAGCACACCGTGACCCCATGCAAATTAACGACTCTCTTCCATAACATTTAGTCACCATTTTGGGTTGTTAGGGTGATGTGTTTATTCTTATAAGGTCCTGTGCGAGTGCTCATGCAAGGTGTCTTAAATGTGCTATAGTTCTTTCAACGAACAACCCGAAAATCAAAAATTCTAGGAATTTGGTCTCGTCTGGATTATGCATTCAAGCATGCCAAAAGTTTTGGTAGGATTCCAAAGTGCAAATTATTTTTTCTGAAAGTATACTGAAAGGATAAGTTTGAGATATTGCCGTTTCTTCTGTTTTTATCTAAGTCTCTCTATTCAGCGTGTTCTCTCGGTTGCACGGATCATTCCAGTGGGACCCAATGCCAAAAACGCTTAAAGCTGGGTTATCGGTTGGAAAAGAACTAAAACAAACTATTACTAATCTATTCATGTGCGAGTGTGAGAGTTGCAAGTGAATGTAGTGTGGTGTCGTTTTTGTTAATTTAACAAATTTGAAATCCAGATTAGAAAACTGTTGCAACTAAAGATGTTTGTTTGTATTACTAGTGCAAATGTTTTAATGCAGGGAATCTCCCTGTTCCCTACCAGCCCTTTGATTGCCGGCCTCTATCTTTCCCAAAACAACAACTGCCGTCAACCTGTGTTTCTTGTTACACTAACTAACCAAAACGAATCGGCCGAAGACTTTCACGTTCTGCTTCCTTTCGTCCTGAAATACTTGTTATGTAGTTTGACTGAAACCACTCACGATTTCGACGTTGTTGATGCGGACACTCTCAATTCGAACATTTCGCATTGCAGTGTCTGTTACGTTCTGGTAGGTAGATTGGATGTGAGAACGAAGCTGCCACGCACGGTCACCCCCTTGGCACGAACGACAAGATTTTCGGCAATTCGCCATCATCCTGAAGTAAGACGCTTACTCTCTGTCTCTCTGTCTCTCTGTCTCTTTGACTCTCTGTCTCTCTGTCTCCCTGTCTCTCTGCCTCTGTCTCTGTCTCAGTAACAGCTTACCAAACGGCATTCGTAGCACATTCTCCTTGAGATGCCCATTCCGGACATTTCTTGTCTGCATCTTCGCATCCCATAACAGTTCCATCTCCTAAAAGAAATATTGATTTGTGTTTCAAAGAGCTAATTTTTCCATCTTGAATTCATATGATTCTTCAATTAAGAAAATTCTGTAAAGTATCAGTTCGTGGTGTCAAATTGCAAAGTTTGTGTATACAACCTGTAAACACAAATGCAACCATCGCACTTTCATATTTTCAGGGATCGTTTTGGGGAAATATGAGTCATTTCTACTGATCACAGTCCTTTGCGTTATTTGCGTTATTCATTTGTGTGCTTTTCGAATTTATCTCTTAAGGGTTCAATTCCATTCGGATGATTCATTTTGATAACCATACGTTTCCAAGGAATAATCTAGACTTCGTAAAACAACATTTCATCTGCAAACCATGTAAAATACTGTATTGGAAATGTAGTTTTCAAAGTTTCGGTACATTAAAACCACAATTTCAACCGAATTTCCGTGTGAAATTCCGGTTCTTTGGTCATTCTCGTTCGTATCAGCGTCCAGCTGTTGTTCCCGCCGCCCTTCCTTCAAATATCCGTCTCTTCCCGCTTCTCGCACTCGTCTCCTAGCTGTTTTGCGTGATCGAAACGGGTTCCGCGGGGGGCAATCGCCCTGGCCGCGGATCCGGGCCCGGTTCTGCGGTTACCAGATGGACAGCGATTTACTACTGAAGCGAACAAGAAAGGGCGGGGGCTGGCTTGGAGGATAAAGAGACGTACCGCCTGAGGGCAGAAGGAGGAGGAGGAGGGCGGCAAGGGAGGAGGAGGGCAACAGCATCGACGGCTAGGAGGACGGCGACTGTGGGGGGCGGTGCTTCCGGGAAGGGGCGGGGGAAGGACTGGTCGGCGGGGACAAAGGAAGCACCTGGAGGTCAGCGGGAAAAAAGATTAGCACCGGGACTTTTCCGTGAAGACAAGGCCCGGACCCAGTCCGGGTCATTCCGCGGGGAAGGGCACGGAACACTAATGATCTTCCAAGTCTTTGATGTTTCCGCTCTGAAAACACACGGCTGATCCAGAGGACTTGGCGTGGTTTAGAACAGCATTGGATTTTGAAGTAATATTACAATTTCCATTTCTTAGTACATACCGAGGGTTTCTGCGCGAATCCGATGCCCAGGTGTCTCTTAATTCAGCTTTGCTATCTCCATTTTGCTACCATTGGTACATCTCGGCGGGACTCATTTTCAAAAAACCTTATACTCTGCCTTATCCGTTGAAACGGACCATAACAAAAATAATCAACCCAGAGATGATCGGTGGGAGCAGAGCGAATCTGTTTGTGATGGACGATGCGATGTCGCACATAGCACTGAATTTGACTGAAAGTGGACAGTGGGGTTCCCATTTCAGAGAGTATGGACATTCCCTTAAAATCCACGATTCCCTTAAAATAACAACAACCAGAAACCCTATTGTTGTGTTTTTAACTGTTCCCTATTGGGATTGAAATCACAGTTCCCAGTGTCTTATCTTGTTTCCCGTAGTGTTCAGAGGTGATTCATGAAGACAAACACATTTAAGTGTTCAATGCACAGAAAGGGTAGTAACAGTTTGGTTCTCAAGGATTGCCGATTTCTTCAGAATGGCCTTTTATTTTCCGTCGCCGAGTGGGATCCACACTCGGCATACAAAGAGTCTCCCTGTTAGGACTTCACTTTTGAAGGCAACACGGCCTCTGGGAAACACGCTATGCTCGTGAGGGTGTAGCCAGGAAACAAATATGATCCATCTCACCAAGTCACAACTGATGCCCAAGTGGGACCTACGCTCCAAGGACGACACGATTAGAAAGAACAAAAAAAAAACTTAAATTGAGGGTCCGATCCGAATAGTGAGTCAGTACCACAAGTACTACCAAAGAGATGTTTCACCGACGATGGGAAACATGGGAATTTCGGTAGAAACTGAGGTTGCTGGAATCTGTCGGAACCTCCAATCTAGGGCAGGGTTCCCGCGTTCAGATGAATCGCAATTACCTACGAAAACGAGCAGAACCACCCGCTTGTACGGGGTGGAACCACTATGAGGGAACGAGAACAACAAACAACTCGAATATACAGAATAACACAAAGTTAGAAAATGGGTAAGGCGGCGAAGAAGGCCAATGCAGACGATCAGGACACCTGTAAAAATACCATAGTGTCTCCATAAAATTCTATTTGATGTGCAATGCAACGAAAGGTTGTCGAAAAAGAAATACTCAACGTCTAAAATGCAAAACTGGAATTACGCTAATGGATCCCCACGCGGCTAGGGACTATAAGATCGGGCATGCCGCAAGTCATTGCATGCTTAGAATAGAGTAATGGCAAGTGGCGCATTCAAGTGGGAAGACTCGGGTTCGAACCCCGCCGATGGCAATCGCTCGAAAGGACGAGAAAAGTGTAAATCGTGAAGAAACACTAGTACTCACTAGAGATTTTGCTTCGAAATGAAATTTTAAAAAAAATTAACGCGCCTAGTTTCACATCGGCGGTTTTTTGAAAAAAATTTCCGCGAGAAAACGCCTCTTACCTATTGACAGGGTAGAAACGTGTGCACAGCTTCATCCGCAGAGAAAAGGTCCTTTGGATGAATAGAAACGGCGTCTTCAAAGGCATCTGAAAGAGAAAAATTAAGTTGAGTCGGGCTTCCACGAATGGGGCATTGATACTAAACGCCAGTGTTTGAATCATTCTATGTATGCAAAGTGCTTTTACTTTTGTAGTTTTCGTAGCAGAACACATTTGATAATGTTTATGATCCATTGAGAAAACTGGCCGTATTGAGCGGCGGCTTCTGAAGTTAAATAAACTAAATTGTTCAGTTTTCGGACCGAGGTAGCGAAAACTGAACATGATTTGTGCCTAGTTAATGGAGCTGCATCTTTTGTAGGCCACACTAAACAAATCCTAGGCCCTGATACTCTGGGCGTTTTCTGAAATACATTCGAAGCCTCAGGAATTTGGTTTAATGTAAGGCTTCACAATCAAAAATCTAGCTAATCCTAAAGTAGTTAATAGCATGTACGGCTATTAACTACTTTTACAAATTTACATTCGGTGATACCGTTTAAAAAAAAAGATATCTAACTTCCTTCTCCGACCTACATAGAGACAAGTTTCAGTTTGAAATGACACAATAGAATGAACATACCCGAGTAAAACTGCTAAAAACGTCGGTAACGTTTTTTTCCGTCCCGCGTCATCTGCATTGGACTCTGCTCTCGATTATAACGCGAATTTTTCATACGCTGAAACAAAAGAAATATACTTGTTTATTCAGAAAAACTCACATTATTCGTCAGTCGAAGTGGTTTCTTTCGCCGACAGCGGCTCATCTTCAATACTATTGACCCACCACAATTTGTGAAATAGTAAGAGGGATCGAGCAGGATGATACAAGAAGAAGTTGCAGTTGGTAGATGTTTAATTGGGGAGGGAATTCGGCGACTTCAGATAATCATGCCTCCGTGAAAGACATACCCTAAATTGGGGTAAGGATCTGCGGGGGGTGCGCCGGGGAAAATCGGGACCCTGAGTCAGGAGAGGGGTTTTCGGGGGGGCAAAAATTGTGTCCTCGAAAACGCGTAAAAACGGGGGGTTCCGCCGGCCCACCGGACCCGCCAAAAAATCCGGGGGGCTCCGCCCGGACCCAGCCGCACCAAGAAGCAAGGTGAGCTCAAATAAAGAAAGGAACTGCCGCCGATGAATAGTTTCGACAGCTTGTTCAGACAGAATGACAAAACGCACTTTTCCACGTATCCGCCTGCATCTCCGGACGGAAAGGATTCAAGGCACGCGCGTCCCATAACGGACCACTACGGGGCGACCCCGAGTTGCCTCCAGTTTTGCAAGGAGGAGTCCGTGCTAATCGAAAATTCTTCCCGCCAGGAAATACATTTGAAAACGCAGAAAAGCGGGATTTTGTAGAGAGAGAAAAAGGAGACGCACAATGAGGACGAAAAAACGCCCATGACTCGCGAAAGAGGATATAAAAGTGACAAATGACTAAAAACTTAGGTGGTGTGAAAATTAAACAAATAATTGCTTTAAAAAGGAGATCGACGAGGAGATTACCTACTAAAGAGGGATACAACGACGGTGAAGTTTTCGAGTTTAACTACTCATATTTACTTTTTACAGCCCTATGTACAGGAACACTTAGTCGCGGAATATACGGAAACCAAGTTAATTTCCATTAAACAATATATCTTTAATGTAAATATCGTTTAAACGTCATGATACACAATTGAAGAAGAACGTGCTAAAACTCAAGGATCTCGCCGAAAGTAATTTCGACAATCAATTAGTGTTAAGATTAGGACAAAATCCACTTTTCCACGCATCCTCCTGCATCTCCGGACGGTAAGAATTCAAGGCACGCGCGTCCCATAACGGACCACTACGGGGCGACCCCGAGTTGCCTCCAGTTTTGCAAGGAGGAGTCCGTGCTAATCGAGAATTCTTCCCGCCAGGAAATACATTTGAAAACGCAGAAAAGCGGGATTTTGTGAATGAAAGAAGGAGAAGCACAATGGGGACGAAAAAAGTCCAGGTACCGGGAAAGGAGGAAAGAATGGTGAAGAAAGCCAATTTGCATGAAAATCAAGTATAAATACAGACGAAGAAGCAGACAACCATCCAAGGCGGCAGACGACTCGAAATGGCACAATCTCAGGGCGAATTACAATATGCCCGGCAAATGCTAATGCAATGGCGAGCCGCACAATAAAAAAAAGAAGAAACGAGAGGATTTATATTTCGAACAAAGCATTTTTTTCACTTAATAAACTGAATGAATGTGAAAATCGATAAACACGGAAGAAGGAACGAAACAAGAAAGAAACTATGACGTTCGAATCCATAAATTTAGAGCAACCCTGAATGCACATTACGCAGCGTAAACAGCGGGCTGTTTGAAAACCGAATTTTTATGCAGAGATGGCATTTCCACCGCTTTTGCAATCAAACAACCCACATAAATCAATCCAGGGCGCAAAATTACCTATGGCACATTTCATAAATTTTCGAATTTCTTTTTCCCAACCCCGTTTTATAAACGCAGCTTCGTGCGAAATTTTGAGTGCAGGAGCTCTATATATAAAGCGGGCTTCAACGAAAGAATTTGAGGAAAGCCTGGATGTATTTAGGGGTAATTTGACACCCTGAATGCGAATATGAAGGCCATTTTGAAGGACAATGAGTCTTAGAGCGAGTATTCGTTTTTGGAGGCTTCAACGTAAAGATTGGTAAAAACAGACAATGCCAAACGATTCTACGCCCTCGATTACCCCTGATTCCAACCTTAGATGATCGTTTTTGAAAATTTTTGATTTCAACCCTGTCCGACGATATATTTCTCTCAGCGCCGAGCGAGCAGGCCGCAGTGGCCACGCGGAACCACACGAATTTTCTGGTGAGCCACGCTGAACCACACGAATTTTCTGGTGAGCCACGCGGAACCACACGAATTTTCTGGTGAGCCACTACGAGCGGCGTGGATATTTACAAGTGCAGGAGCTCTATATATAAAGCGGGCTTCAACGAAAGAATTTGAGGAAAGCCTGGATGTATTTAGGGGTAATTTGACACCCTGAATGCGAATATGAAGGTCATTTTGAAGGACAATGAGTCTCAGAGTGAGTATTCGTTTTTGGAGGCTTCAACGTAAAGATTGGTAAAAACAGACAATGCCAAACGATTCTACGCCCTCGATTACCCCTGACTCCAACCTTAGATGATCGTTTTTGAAAATTTTTGATTTCAACCCTGTCCGACGATATATTTCTCTCAGCGCCGAGCGAGCAGGCCGCAGTGGCCACGCGGAACCACACGAATTTTCTGGTGAGCCACGCGGAACCACACGAATTTTCTGGTGAGCCACTACGAGCGGCGTGGATATTTACAAGTGCAGGAGCTCTATATATAAAGCGGGCTTCAACGAAAGAATTTGAGGAAAGCCTGGATGTATTTAGGGGTAATTTGACACCCTGAATGCGAATATGAAGGTCATTTTGAAGGACAATGAGTCTTAGAGTGAGTATTCGTTTTTGGAGGCTTCAACGTAAAGATTGGTAAAAACAGACAATGCCAAACGATTCTACGCCCTCGATCACCCCTGATTCCAACCTTAGATGATCGTTTTTGAAAATTTTTGATTTCAACCCAGTCCGACGATATATTTCTCTCAGCGCCGAGCGAGCAGGCCGCAGTGGCCACGCGGAACCACACGAATTTTCTGGTGAGCCACGCGGAACCACACGAATTTTCTGGTGAGCCACTACGAGCGGCGTGGATATTTACAAGTGCAGGAGCTCTATCTATAAAGCGGGCTTCAACGAAAGAATTTGAGGAAAGCCTGGATGTATTTAGGGGTAATTTGACACCCTGAATGCGAATATGAAGGTCATTTTGAAGGACAATGGGTCTTAGAGTGGGTATTCGTTTTTGGAGGCTTCAACGTAAAGATTGGTAAAAACAGACAATGCCAAACGATTCTACGCCCTCGATCACCCCTGATTCCAACCTTAGATGATCGTTTTTGAAAATTTTTGATTTCAACCCAGTCCGACGATATATTTCTCTCAGCGCCGAGCGAGCAGGCCGCAGTGGCCACGCGGAACCACACGAATTTTCTGGTGAGCCACGCGGAACCACACGAATTTTCTGGTGAGCCACTACGAGCGGCGTGGATATTTACAAGTGCAGGAGCTCTTTATATAAAGCGGGCTTCAACGAAAGAATTTGAGGAAAGCCTGGATGTATTTAGGGGTAATTTGACACCCTGAATGCGAATATGAAGGTCATTTTGAAGGACAATGAGTCTCAGAGTGAGTATTCGTTTTTGGAGGCTTCAACGTAAAGATTGGTAAAAACAGACAATGCCAAACGATTCTACGCCCTCGATTACCCCTGCCTCCAACCTTAGATGATCGTTTTTGAAAATTTTTGATTTCAACCCTGTCCGACGATATATTTCTCTCAGCGCCGAGCGAGCAGGCCGCAGTGGCCACGCGGAACCACACGAATTTTCTGGTGAGCCACGCTGAACCACACGAATTTTCTGGTGAGCCACGCGGAACCACACGAATTTTCTGGTGAGCCACTACGAGCGGCGTGGATATTTACAAGTGCAGGAGCTCTATATATAAAGCGGGCTTCAACGAAAGAATTTGAGGAAAGCCTGGATGTATTTAGGGGTAATTTGACACCCTGAATGCGAATATGAAGGCCATTTTGAAGGACAATGAGTCTTAGAGTGAGTATTCGTTTTTGGAGGCTTCAACGTAAAGATTGGTAAAAACAGACAATGCCAAACGATTCTACGCCCTCGATTACCCCTGATTCCAACCTTAGATGATCGTTTTTGAAAATTTTTGATTTCAACCCTGTCCGACGATATATTTCTCTCAGCGCCGAGCGAGCAGGCCGCAGTGGCCACGCGGAACCACACGAATTTTCTGGTGAACCACGCGGAACCACACGAATTTTCTGGTGAGCCACTACGAGCGGCGTGGATATTTACAAGTGCAGGAGCTCTATATATAAAGCGGGCTTCAACGAAAGAATTTGAGGAAAGCCTGGATGTATTTAGGGGTAATTTGACACCCTGAATGCGAATATGAAGGTCATTTTGAAGGACAATGAGTCTTAGAGTGAGTATTCGTTTTTGGAGGCTTCAACGTAAAGATTGGTGAAAACAGACAATGCCAAACGATTCTACGCCCTCGATTACCCCTGACTCCAACCTTAGATGATCGTTTTTGAAAATTTTTGATTTCAACCCTGTCCGACGATATATTTCTCTCAGCGCCGAGCGAGCAGGCCGCAGTGGCCACGCGGAACCACACGAATTTTCTGGTGAGCCACGCGGAACCACACGAATTTTCTGGTGAGCCACTACGAGCGGCGTGGATATTTACAAGTGCAGGAGCTCTATATATAAAGCGGGCTTCAACGAAAGAATTTGAGGAAAGCCTGGATGTATTTAGGGGTAATTTGACACCCTGAATGCGAATATGAAGGTCATTTTGAAGGACAATGAGTCTTAGAGTGAGTATTCGTTTTTGGAGGCTTCAACGTAAAGATTGGTGAAAACAGACAATGCCAAACGATTCTACGCCCTCGATCACCCCTGATTCCAACCTTAGATGATCGTTTTTGAAAATTTTTGATTTCAACCCAGTCCGACGATATATTTCTCTCAGCGCCGAGCGAGCAGGCCGCAGTGGCCACGCGGAACCACACGAATTTTCTGGTGAGCCACGCGGAACCACACGAATTTTCTGGTGAGCCACTACGAGCGGCGTGGATATTTACAAGTGCAGGAGCTCTATCTATAAAGCGGGCTTCAACGAAAGAATTTGAGGAAAGCCTGGATGTATTTAGGGGTAATTTGACACCCTGAATGCGAATATGAAGGTCATTTTGAAGGACAATGAGTCTTAGAGTGAGTATTCGTTTTTGGAGGCTTCAACGTAAAGATTGGTAAAAACAGACAATGCCAAACGATTCTACGCCCTCGATTACCCCTGATTCCAACCTTAGATGATCGTTTTTGAAAATTTTTGATTTCAACCCTGTCCGACGATATATTTCTCTCAGCGCCGAGCGAGCAGGCCGCAGTGGCCACGCGGAACCACACGAATTTTCTGGTGAGCCACGCTGAACCACACGAATTTTCTGGTGAGCCACGCGGAACCACACGAATTTTCTGGTGAGCCACTACGAGCGGCGTGGATATTTACAAGTGCAGGAGCTCTATATATAAAGCGGGCTTCAACGAAAGAATTTGAGGAAAGCCTGGAAGTATTTAGGGGTACTTTGACACCCTGAATGCGAATATGAAGGTCATTTTGAAGGACAATGAGTCTTAGAGTGAGTATTCGTTTTTGGAGGCTTCAACGTAAAGATTGGTAAAAACAGACAATGCCAAACGATTCTACGCCCTCGATCACCCCTGATTCCAACCTTAGATGATCGTTTTTGAAAATTTTTGATTTCAACCCAGTCCGACGATATATTTCTCTCAGCGCCGAGCGAGCAGGCCGCAGTGGCCACGCGGAACCACACGAATTTTCTGGTGAGCCACGCGGAACCACACGAATTTTCTGGTGAGCCACTACGAGCGGCGTGGATATTTACAAGTGCAGGAGCTCTATATATAAAGCGGGCTTCAACGAAAGAATTTGAGGAAAGCCTGGATGTATTTAGGGGTAATTTGACACCCTGAATGCGAATATGAAGGTCATTTTGAAGGACAATGAGTCTCAGAGTGAGTATTCGTTTTTGGAGGCTTCAACGTTAAGATTGGTAAAAACAGACAATGCCAAACGATTCTACGCCCTCGATTACCCCTGCCTCCAACCTTAGATGATCGTTTTTGAAAATTTTTGATTTCAACCCTGTCCGACGATATATTTCTCTCAGCGCCGAGCGAGCAGGCCGCAGTGGCCACGCGGAACCACACGAATTTTCTGGTGAACCACGCGGAACCACACGAATTTTCTGGTGAGCCACTACGAGCGGCGTGGATATTTACAAGTGCAGGAGCTCTATATATAAAGCGGGCTTCAACGAAAGAATTTGAGGAAAGCCTGGATGTATTTAGGGGTAATTTGACACCCTGAATGCGAATATGAAGGTCATTTTGAAGGACAATGAGTCTGAGAGTGAGTATTCGTTTTTGGAGGCTTCAACGTTAAGATTGGTAAAAACAGACAATGCCAAACGATTCTACGCCCTCGATTACCCCTGCCTCCAACCTTAGATGATCGTTTTTGAAAATTTTTGATTTCAACCCTGTCCGACGATATATTTCTCTCAGCGCCGAGCGAGCAGGCCGCAGTGGCCACGCGGAACCACACGAATTTTCTGGTGAACCACGCGGAACCACACGAATTTTCTGGTGAGCCACTACGAGCGGCGTGGATATTTACAAGTGCAGGAGCTCTATATATAAAGCGGGCTTCAACGAAAGAATTTGAGGAAAGCCTGGATGTATTTAGGGGTAATTTGACACCCTGAATGCGAATATGAAGGTCATTTTGAAGGACAATGAGTCTTAGAGTGAGTATTCGTTTTTGGAGGCTTCAACGTAAAGATTGGTAAAAACAGACAATGCCAAACGATTCTACGCCCTCGATCACCCCTGATTCCAACCTTAGATGATCGTTTTTGAAAATTTTTGATTTCAACCCAGTCCGACGATATATTTCTCTCAGCGCCGAGCGAGCAGGCCGCAGTGGCCACGCGGAACCACACGAATTTTCTGGTGAGCCACGCGGAACCACACGAATTTTCTGGTGAGCCACTACGAGCGGCGTGGATATTTACAAGTGCAGGAGCTCTATATATAAAGCGGGCTTCAACGAAAGAATTTGAGGAAAGCCTGGATGTATTTAGGGGTAATTTGACACCCTGAATGCGAATATGAAGGTCATTTTGAAGGACAATGAGTCTCAGAGTGAGTATTCGTTTTTGGAGGCTTCAACGTAAAGATTGGTAAAAACAGACAATGCCAAACGATTCTACGCCCTCGATTACCCCTGACTCCAACCTTAGATGATCGTTTTTGAAAATTTTTGATTTCAACCCTGTCCGACGATATATTTCTCTCAGCGCCGAGCGAGCAGGCCGCAGTGGCCACGCTGAACCACACGAATTTTCTGGTGAGCCACGCGGAACCACACGAATTTTCTGGTGAGCCACTACGAGCGGCGTGGATATTTACAAGTGCAGGAGCTCTATATATAAAGCGGGCTTCAACGAAAGAATTTGAGGAAAGCCTGGATGTATTTAGGGGTAATTTGACACCCTGAATGCGAATATGAAGGTCATTTTGAAGGACAATGAGTCTTAGAGTGAGTATTCGTTTTTGGAGGCTTCAACGTAAAGATTGGTAAAAACAGACAATGCCAAACGATTCTACGCCCTCGATCACCCCTGATTCCAACCTTAGATGATCGTTTTTGAAAATTTTTGATTTCAACCCAGTCCGACGATATATTTCTCTCAGCGCCGAGCGAGCAGGCCGCAGTGGCCACGCGGAACCACACGAATTTTCTGGTGAGCCACGCGGAACCACACGAATTTTCTGGTGAGCCACTACGAGCGGCGTGGATATTTACAAGTGCAGGAGCTCTATATATAAAGCGGGCTTCAACGAAAGAATTTGAGGAAAGCCTGGATGTATTTAGGGGTAATTTGACACCCTGAATGCGAATATGAAGGTCATTTTGAAGGACAATGAGTCTCAGAGTGAGTATTCGTTTTTGGAGGCTTCAACGTAAAGATTGGTAAAAACAGACAATGCCAAACGATTCTACGCCCTCGATCACCCCTGATTCCAACCTTAGATGATCGTTTTTGAAAATTTTTGATTTCAACCCAGTCCGACGATATATTTCTCTCAGCGCCGAGCGAGCAGGCCGCAGTGGCCACGCGGAACCACACGAATTTTCTGGTGAGCCACGCGGAACCACACGAATTTTCTGGTGAGCCACTACGAGCGGCGTGGATATTTACAAGTGCAGGAGCTCTATATATAAAGCGGGCTTCAACGAAAGAATTTGAGGAAAGCCTGGATGTATTTAGGGGTAATTTGACACCCTGAATGCGAATATGAAGGTCATTTTGAAGGACAATGAGTCTCAGAGTGAGTATTCGTTTTTGGAGGCTTCAACGTAAAGATTGGTAAAAACAGACAATGCCAAACGATTCTACGCCCTCGATTACCCCTGACTCCAACCTTAGATGATCGTTTTTGAAAATTTTTGATTTCAACCCTGTCCGACGATATATTTCTCTCAGCGCCGAGCGAGCAGGCCGCAGTGGCCACGCGGAACCACACGAATTTTCTGGTGAGCCACGCGGAACCACACGAATTTTCTGGTGAGCCACTACGAGCGGCGTGGATATTTACAAGTGCAGGAGCTCTATATATAAAGCGGGCTTCAACGAAAGAATTTGAGGAAAGCCTGGATGTATTTAGGGGTAATTTGACACCCTGAATGCGAATATGAAGGCCATTTTGAAGGACAATGAGTCTTAGAGTGAGTATTCGTTTTTGGAGGCTTCAACGTAAAGATTGGTAAAAACAGACAATGCCAAACGATTCTACGCCCTCGATTACCCCTGATTCCAACCTTAGATGATCGTTTTTGAAAATTTTTGATTTCAACCCTGTCCGACGATATATTTCTCTCAGCGCCGAGCGAGCAGGCCGCAGTGGCCACGCTGAACCACACGAATTTTCTGGTGAGCCACGCGGAACCACACGAATTTTCTGGTGAGCCACTACGAGCGGCGTGGATATTTACAAGTGCAGGAGCTATATATATAAAGCGGGCTTCAACGAAAGAATTTGAGGAAAGCCTGGAAGTATTTAGGGGTACTTTGACACCCTGAATGCGAATATGAAGGTCATTTTGAAGGACAATGAGTATTAGAGTGAGTATTCGTTTTTGGAGGCTTCAACGTAAAGATTGGTAAAAACAGACAATGCCAAACGATTCTACGCCCTCGATTACCCCTGATTCCAACCTTAGATGATCGTTTTTGAAAATTTTTGATTTCAACCCTGTCCGACGATATATTTCTCTCAGCGCCGAGCGAGCAGGCCGCAGTGGCCACGCTGAACCACACGAATTTTCTGGTGAGCCACGCGGAACCACACGAATTTTCTGGTGAGCCACTACGAGCGGCGTGGATATTTACAAGTGCAGGAGCTATATATATAAAGCGGGCTTCAACGAAAGAATTTGAGGAAAGCCTGGAAGTATTTAGGGGTACTTTGACACCCTGAATGCGAATATGAAGGTCATTTTGAAGGACAATGAGTATTAGAGTGAGTATTCGTTTTTGGAGGCTTCAACGTAAAGATTGGTAAAAACAGACAATGCCAAACGATTCTACGCCCTCGATTACCCCTATTTCCAACCTTAGATGATCGTTTTTGAAATTTTTTGATTTCAACCCTGTCCGACGATATATTTCTCTCAGCGCCGAGCGAGCAGGCCGCAGTGGCCACGCGGAACCATACGAATTTTCTGGTGAGCCACGCTGAACCACACGAATTTTCTGGTGAGCCACGCGGAGAGAGAGAGAGAGAGATAGCGAAATAGAGGGATAGAGAGAGGTAGAGATAGATAGTGAGATAGAGAGAAATATAGATAGATAGATAGATAGATAGATAGATAGAGAGAGAGAGAGAGAGAGAGAGAGAGAGAGAGAGAGAGAGAGAGAGAGAGAGAGAGAGAGAGAGAGAGAGAGAGAGAGAGAGAGAGAGATGGTATATCACCTGATACTTCGAACGTTTTCATTTATATCTTAAAAGAATTTTGACTGTTAGCACAAACAGATCGTGTTGGATCACATTTGAAGTTTGATCTGTTGGATGCTTCTTGGCCAATGGGCACTTTTGTAGATCCAATCCATTTATTCCGCATATCTTGGTTCCACAAAATTGAGATAATATTTACCTTGAAATAAATTAATTCTATCCACAGTTAATGAGAACAACCAGCACCGAAATGAAAGCACAAAATATATCGAAATATCTACAATTTATGATGAATCCAGTCGCAGAGCAGACGGTGGGCGATGGCGCCCGGCGGAGGAATGTACATCAGGCGCTGCCGATCTTCGATATTCCGCGGAAGACCCTGAAACGGGGAGTTTAGTAACAAAATGAACGAGAAATTGAGATAGGTTTGCACAAGCAGTCCAATTCACGCCAGAGGTGGATTAAAGAATTGTGTTCAAACAGAACTTTTGAACGAGGGGAAATCGCGCAAAAAGGCTGCCAGAAGGATTCAGCTGATGCTTAAAATTAAAACACTTTGGTTCTGGAAATTTTCTTGGCGTGAATGTGTGTAACATTGGCCTACATTTACAACGACAAAACATATCTAGCTGTCGCCAAATTGTAATCCTGCCAAAAAACAGCCTTAATGCAGCATTCGTATGATACGCAGGCGAAAATAGCGTGCAAAAGCGAAGACGCAGAGAAAAAAACGGCTTTTTCTCGTCGATTTCCGTGTGGCGACGGCTATAAAAATGTTACTGAATTCTCAAATAGAGTTGGTTTAACAATTCCATTTTAGCACATGTGGAACACAAATTAGCGCTCTAACGAAGAATACCATGACCAAATGGAAGTAGAGTAGCGAATAAAGCTCATAAAGAAGCATAAAAGGTAGAAATTACCTTGAGGAAGGGGTCCTTGAGCGTCCTTTCGAGTGCCTCTGCCACAGCTTCTCGCGGGAACCAGGCGGCTGTCTCCAACTCGGCCGGACACACATCCAGCTGTAAAGAGTTTAAAAGCCATCCCCCGTATCTCCTACTTCTTGTGTCATGTCAGCCACAGCTACATGGGGACACATGAGGGAGCCATCTGGCAGTGGCCATGGCTGGCTCCCGTCGACGGCCTTCACTTCGTCCACGACCACGCCGACCTCCTCGGCCGCCTCGCGTTCTACGCACTGGCGCATGCTCTCTCCTGTCTGAATATTGATCATTTTAAAAATAGAAGGGGGAAGTACGTTGACGAAACCAGCAATGCAGGTGTACATTCCGGCGCCGTAGTTCTTGTGGCGGACCAGGAGCACATGGGAGTCGGATCTGTCGCGAATCAGGGAAATCGTGGCAGGAGAGACCTGGAATCAAACCTGGACTGAGACTGTTGCGATACCTAGACCGGTTGAAAATGTAAATGACAAAATATTAGCAAGGGGTTTCGCTAACTCCGGCTAGTTTGGGGATTGAATTACCTGAATGTTTCCTGTCCAGCTAAAATATTGAGAACCCATAGCAAAATAGTTCGAAGTGACACCGTTATAGATCAGTTGGTCAAGGATTTACAAATTGAAACGACGCGGCTTCAAAAATTCCATATCTACTGAGAAAATCGGATATATCCATACCTGGACACAGCACGGAGGGGGCTCCAAAAGTAAGGCCCCCCAATGAGAGGGGAGCCCCAACAACTAAGAATCCCCATTTTTACACGGTCCCCATGCAAAGCAACCCCCAAAAAGAAAGGTCCCGCAAGCACCGCGTGTCCAGTTATGGATATATCCAACTTCTATTAGGTTATCTACACAAATTAATTCATTTTAAAGTGAACTTTCACTGTCATTTATTTGCAACGAAACAAATCGAGGCATAGCAGGACATAAGGTACTCGCGGTACCAACGCGGTAAATGACTTTTTGGGGCTAAAACCCACATGACCGCGGGGCTTACGGCATTCCTTTGTTCATTTTTGCGGGACCTACGGATCGAACCCCTTAACCTTTCCGTGTCCACCTAAAATCATAAGTTAAGATTAGTCGAACCAACCGGTGGATAGAAGACGCGGTCGCAGGATCTGCAACTGGCGCTGCCCTTGCTGACGCGTGTAACCAGATGGTTGGCACATCGGGGACAGCGAACGAAGATTCTCGACCATTTGGTGAGCGACTGGAAGCGACAGAGCAGATTCCTCTGCTCATCATCGTTCATTGTGAGCAGAGCCAGACGGATGTCCAAGAAACGGCCGCCGAGATTGGCGGCCAGCTCGCGAATCACACTCTTCTTGTCCACCGGGGAACCTTCCGGAGGACTCTCCGTGACAACGGCCGTACCGAAGAGTGGAACCTGGGTTACGGTAGGCGATAGGAGGGTTACTGTACTCACCAACTGGCCGTTTTCCTCCACTGCGTCGAGGAGACTGGAATGGGCTATGTCGAAGTGAACACCGTAGTCGCCGAGGTGCTTTTTGATATCTGTAAGTGAACCGTTGCCAAAATAGCCCAAAAGAACAAGTTGTACAGCAAAAATACTAACCAATGTAGGAATTAATCGCCAGTCGTACCCCTTGAGGAGACTTTATGACGAGGGGATTACGGTCGACCATCAAAAGAAGCTTCGATCGGGGGAATTCCCTAGAATTGTTGTGTTGACCATAAGGTTCATGTATTTACCGTTTAAGGGCGTCGTCCTGGACCCTCCAGTACTCCATCAGCTTCACCTTCTCTAAGTACCTAGTCCTGGCCGTCGACAGCCATCGACGGGAGAGCATTGCCTAGGCTGAAACATGAAACAAGCATGATTGTGGACTCTAGAATTCGCTACACTTTCAGATTAGTCTTAATTCCCTAGGCTAAACATTAAAAGAAAAGTGATCATTCCCTCAACGACGTCTTTAAAGGTTTCAGTCCATACGATGGTCGTACGACCTGAGCGCGGAGGACTGAGAACACCGTCTGTGCCAATCTGAATATTTAACGAAGTCAATCACTCTCTTTAAAACATTTCGCATGAAAACGCAACTATATTTTTAAAAGGGCACATGTATGAAGTGAATCGATATGAAAATCTTAAGCAAGTTATTTCACTTGATTTCTTCTCGAAATTGATCTCGTAACAAACCCCAGTTTTAGCATGCAAATTTTAGCGTGCAACAGGGCGGGCAAAGAGCCGAACCGGCCCGCACTGTGAAAATTCGGCTGGGCCTCAAATTTTCCCCAGTTCTGTAATTTGTTTTTATCGAGAGTGGACCGGCCGCTCCCTATTAGTCGGGCCCGGCTCTCAAATTTACCAGACCTGGCGTGCGAACGCTTCAAAGTCGGCCGCAGTAACTAAAAATCTTGGCGATAGCAACAGTGCGCAAAGTGAATTCTGAAGTGAGGCACAAGCCGCAACATAACTATAGAAGGGACCCACAAAATGTCACATTAACTGTAAAGCGAAACTAAACAATCCTTGGAAGCTCTACCAATACATAAAGAAGCTTTTTTCTTTCTTTTTTTTTTGGAAAATAATTGCATTTCAAAACGACTGATAGGAGTACGGCATACCTCTCTCAAAAGCAACAAAACGAAGGGAAAATTCATATTTATACGGGTGAGAACAACAAAATAACAGGTTAATTAGTAGAAACAAAGACGCCGCATTGAGGTACCCTTTTCTTCGGCAAAGGCACATTCGTGTGTACTAAAATAATGGTACAATCGTTGTACGAGAAATATCACAGAAGACGTGGAAATATGACAAAAGAAACGAAAGAACTGGTTACGTACAGACAAATGGCAGGGGTCGTGGTTAGACGCAGAACTGGCCGATGAGGTTGGTCACGCCCACGGCGATGAGGAAGGTGTGGAAGAAGCGACGACGGGAGGTCAGACGACCGGCCAGATGCAACTTCCGCATTTGGACGAGGTTCGGCAGGGTGAAGACGTAGACCAGGCCACACAGCGCACCCACGTATCTGAAATTAAGGGTTCATTCAAGAAAATATAGTTCGCGCCAAAACTACTTCGGAACAACGTGCCAATGTTTTGATGTTGGACCTAAAGTGAAGCGTGCAATATCGGATACTCAGGCCGTTTACGCAGCTAAATCGGCCGAAGTCATATATGGGCACAGCTCCGTCGCTTGGATCGTGGCGAGACCCCCGCCCTTGAAAAATGACAAATGGAAGAACCGAGCGATACCTCCCTCGTATATAAAATTTTCTTGGCGAGACCCACCGAGCCGTCAAAGTCGGGCTGATGCCCATGTATGGCCGAAGTAGATCGTGCGAAGAACATATGGGATTCCGTCGAAAACCTACCGCGTAAATCGATATTTCCTCAGCTCTTGCATACCCCTACAACACATCCGCGGCGACACCGTTAGCACAACATATGCACAAATTCGGGAGCGAACAACCACATTACGCCCCATGTGATTTCTGCTTCTTTACATAGAATTTGTGCAAAAATGTCGCATATTTTGTAGCAAAACACAAACGCGTATAAACAACCCGCAAAGAGCAAAAATGTGAAGGGCCTACTAAAGTTGCCGCGCACAGGAAAATTTGTGTCCATTACCAGATACCTAGGAATAATGCAAAGACAACAAAAACAAACCTCAAAATGCTGCCAACTTTCGGGTAAAAAACGGCGAATGCAATGGCCACGCCCATCACTCCCAGGTTGAGCAGAATCACCCACAACACCCTGAACACTTAAGATTACGGAATTTCGAAGAATCCTCACCCTGGGTAAGGGTCTCCGCAAATTGTGTAGCACAGCTGGTTGCGGATGAGGTACATGAGCAGCGGGAGTACGGTAATCATCTGGAAGAGCAGGAACAGCCTCGCCGTGCTGCTCAAAATGTCTCCCGTGCCAAAGTTGTTGAGGAAATTCTGAAAGCAGCAGTTCAATTGGCACTGTGGAGCGCGTTTACATCGCTGATGCAGCTCCGTTGAACGGGGAAGCCGAGGAAGAAAGTGAGGGCGATGTAGATGTAGCAACCGGCGCATAGGAAATAGGCGATGGTCAAGTCGCGCACCTGGAAGAGGTACTGTAATGGTTAAAGGACTGTCTTACATTGTTTTCCGGATTCTTCTGATTCCGCAGAATCGTCCGAATGGCGTTGTGGATGAAATATGACAGCGTGAGAGTACCCGTTAGGGCGGGGAATTTCCAATCGGCCACTGAAATAGCGGAATTACCGTAACCCAAATGGGGAAACTCACATTTAACGTAATTAATGCTGGTAATGTCGGTGAAATTGACGTGGAAGCCGCATTCGAGGAATTTGGATCCGGTGAAAATGAGGAGATACACGACGGAAATGGTCCCCAACACGTTGAATTTGGTGAAGAAGGTGGGGGATTTGAAGTTGAAGAGAGGGAAACAGAGCACGGCCAGGTAGAAGGGCACAGTTCCCTGGAAAAAATGAATGCAATTGTATTATAGTGGCACAAAGACGGGATTCTCAAATGACGGGCTGGGCCGAGGGATTTTTGGGACGGCCCGGCCCGGGTAGGAAAAATTAAATTTTAATTTTTGTATAAATCGGTACAATAATTTTTTAACAGTTTTAAATTACTTAATAATGTTTGTTACTAACATATACGTCAATATTAGTCGTACAAAAAAGAATGTCACCGACCGGGATCGAACCCTGGTCGTGTGTGTGGCAATCTGACTGGGTGGTCCAACGAAAACGGGCCGAACGGGCCGGCCGACCAAAATTTTCCAGCTGGCCCGGCCCGTGCGAACCCCGAACAAAGAGAATGGAATAATTAAACTTTGAAAAGACATTTTTGCAGTCCATGGCTAGGCTGAAAAATTGTGGTTAAAAACTTGAATTCCGGCCATTCACATATTCGAACGAACCTGCAACTGCCACAAATGGTCAAAGTTCCACCAGTCGGTTGCCAATTGCGCCGGCGACTCCTCCCACAGGAACTGCTCGTGGTAGTCGGCCGGACAGTACACTAAACACACCCGATTACTTCAATTTCTGGCATTCCTCACCGTCACAAGTGAAAGTCTTGTTCTCCATAATGGGAATAGTCGAACTATTTGGCTGCAGGGCATCTGAAGACATAGATCTTTTGAAAAGTGACCGTGGTAGGACCCACCGTAGACGACGTTGCCCGTGTAGAACATGAAATTGGACATGAGGACCCAGTAGACAATGATTCCGCCCATAAAAACGACGACAGAGAAGAGAACGGAGATGGTCTGACCCGTTCGACCGAAGAAGTGGAGACAGATGTCCGAGAACTCGGCCAACATTGGGTCCACGGAGAGATCGGCTGGAAAAGAGATAATGAGAGAGAGAGAGAGAGAGAGTGAGAAAACGTACGAATGTTCTTGGGACTCTCCACTACCAAATAGGCGGTGTAGAGGCAAACAGCCGCCATGAGGAGAAACAGGACGACACCCAAGACTAGTCCGGCCTGAAAACCGCATCGAAGATATTGTTTTAGCTTAAGATATGTAGCTATATTTCTGCCTTATGGAACTTTATTTATACCCATTCCGTAAGACGACATAGCCACTCTTAATTTAGTTTTGGGGATCTGAAAATTGGTAATGGCTTTTGGCAACGTACTTTCTTTAACAAACAGAAAAATAGCTTCAGGTACATCCAGATTTGACAACAACAAAAAGGCATCGTCTAACCTCCCTTATCGTTCGACTCTCCTTATGTATGCTACTTTTCATTTGATATACCCTCCCTTATTACAATGATTGAAGACTTCAATGACTGGTGGGGGCAATGATGTCATTTCGGCATTACTGACACCCGACTGGTAGGTGTGACGGGAGACCACCCACAAAGTGCGTCCTTTTCATACATAGGCACGGCACGGAGGGGGGCTCAAAAAGTAAGCCCCCAAATAGAGGGAGGACCCTTCAAATCAAGAACTTTTCCATAAGTTGTCATGTTGTAATCAAAACTATTTTGATTATTTCCATAGTTCAGGAGGGTACTCACCCTTAACTTTTATGCTTTAAAATTGGGGAACCACCCTTTGGCACTCTTAGGGAAGTTGTGCCTGGCTAATAAAAGCGGCCTATAGCCACCTTAATAATTGGCCATTCCTACTGTCTACCGCCCGTCACCTGCGGCAAACACAAGGTATGATTATTTCAGAATTATGCGTTGTTGGCAACCATACAACTGTCACAAGAAGCCCCGAAATTACATAATTCCCGCAAGGTTTTGTTACGGTTTTGATGGAAACAACCATTTACGTAAGTATTAAAAGTTAGGTCAATTGATGGATCTCCCTGAGGTATGGGTACAACTTTAGTTTCATGCGACGAACAAAGCGAATGAATTGCAAAGCGTTGCCCAAATATTAAGGATGCTAGCTCCGGGCGCCGCACTACAACCTATTCCCATGCTACAGTTAGCCTCAGCTACGAAGAAAGCCTAGTGCTTTTGAATCAATTACTGTAGCCTTATTATCGAAACAAGAGTGTTGAAAAAGATTACGGTATCTCTGTGTTTACCTGTTGTAATGCCCATGGCATGGCGAGGAGTGAAGTGCCCATGATGGTGTTCCAGATGGAGAATCTGAAGCGCTGTGGTCAGTTGCCCTTGGCTGAACCCACATAGTGACGATGCTGCTCTGTTTGCCGCTGGCGTCCTTCATCTCGTCGAACGGCAGAATGGAGAAGAACTCAGGCTGCGTCACATGGTCGGGCATACGCTGTAACGTCGCGTCAGAAAAACCATGGTGCAGACAGCGGTGGAGACCACCACGGATAATAAAATCGCCGCGCGGGCCTTTTAAAATAAGGTCAGCGAGTGCAAAGGCAGTCGGGCGGAAGACTCACCAGCTGGTGACCACCGGGGTCCAGTCGGTTGTAGAGACGGTAGCGCAGAGCCATGTTGTGGTCGCGGAAGTCATCTTCAGAATTCAGCGAAGTGGTGGAACCCTCACGGGACATTCCCAGACTTCCTGAAGGAATATAACGGTTACGGTAGTCAGAAGGAGTAGGGTACCTGTGAAATGGTAGGGCTGCCGGTTGTACGAGTAGCTGTGGCGCTCCACCTGCGATGTGGACGCCGAGCGGTGCATCCGGGGAGTCTGCGGCGCCTCTTCATTGAACAACGGCTCCATACTGAAATGAACATTTTGTTTAAAGGCACTGTAATACATTTTCCCCTTAGTTTCATTGTTTTCCACCCATGTACACGCTCAAGTATCCTCCTGATTTCCCTTATCCACCCTTACCGTTTGGGGGCAATCTTCTTCAACTTTTTACCATAGAAGTTTTACAAACGCAGAGCCTATCCACCCCCATCTTCCATCTTTTTCTGACTAAACTCATCTACTCGTCTTAAACTGGGCTAAACTACGATCCTCCCGAGTATGGTTACAATGGAACAATTTCAAATTACCCAACACCTAATATGATGCACGAAAAGAAAATAGTTTCCACATATTTCGTTACACCCCTCGTTGTTCCCCTGCATCGACTGATTCACGCCATGACTGTTCGTTCCAAACATAGGAACACACTCCAAAGAAAGAAATTCTCGACAGGCGGCTGTTCAAAGGACAAATCATTTAAATTACGAGCGTTCCCATTCTTGATCATTTAGGGGAACATGATGTCAAAAGGCGGAGTTCCGCCCGCGCCAATCGCAATGACACACAGCTGGTCGCAAGAAGCAAGAGGCTATGAAAAAACACCATAATTACAATGTAACGGTGAGCCAAAGTCATAATTTCGCCAATTTCTTTCTACCAAAGGTTGGTAGAAAGACTATACTACCAGACGTTCTAAACTTTCAAAGCGGCGGTGAAAACGGAACAAACTTTTAGCTGCCGAATGTATTTTTTTTCTATAACTCAATAGGTACCACTCGGCTGGCAGGTACAGTCCACCCAAAAATTGTGACCTCGGTGTGGTCGTTTGAACTCCAGAGAAATTCCCAATCAGTCTACGTAATGTGCCTTTTTAGGTCACTCCGCGTTCACATTTAGAGCCACGTGACTCCGTTGCAAGGTGTTTCCGACTGAGAAAGAAACGCCGATCAAGAACCGAATCAGCGAGTTGATAGTACAATGGGAGTTATTTTCAAAGGGAACGGTTCCTTCTATTTACCCCACTTCTCCTTTTGTATTTATACTCCGCCTGCTCGTTATTCTTACTCTTCGACAGACGTCTGATAGCTTCAAATGCCAAACACAATTTTGAGCGGTATTTTCAAAATCTCAGCTGCCGTCCTTGATACTCACTCGTCGTAATCGACGCCGATCGCCCCGTACGACGACATCTTGGGCGTGAGGCGCTTTACTGCCAGCAACGGAAGGGTCGGCGGCTGAAAAAGAACAGATTTATGGGCTCCTAACGACAAAATGCGCCCGAGACAAAAGATGATGTGGTCCTACCACGAAAACAGACCCACCATAAAAGGACATGCGGCGGGGAAAGGGCAGCGCGGTCAATTCCGGGCGAGCAAGTACCAGACAAAAGATAAGGAACAAAGCGATAGCGAGGGATTGAGCCAGGGAGGATCACGAGATCCAACGAATGGTTCAGGTGACGCACGACAGAAGGGGTATTTAAAGGGTGACAGCAGAATAAGACAGACAAGTTCACAATTTTTGATAGAAATCAGTCCAATCGAAAGAGATATAAAGCATAGCTTGTTAATTTTAGTCTGAACACGTTAAATAAATAAAATTGGGTCGAATACAGTGGGAGAAAAGCTGTTTCAAAGCGCTCTTGATTGTCCATTTTACTAATATTGGGGTGAAAAAATGACCGTGGTGACCAGCAAGACGGGACGCTATCAACTGGCCGAGTTTTTATCAACAGCACAGCAACGAAACTGAGGAGCTCTTTCCAAATTCTACATTCAACCGCCTCGTGTAAACATGCATTAAAATATTACATTTCTCATCCGAATTTAGCTGTGAAATTGATAAAATTTTAAGTTACGCGGTCGGTTTCAGCATACAATTGTTTATGTCGATTTCAGCATGTTTGCATAAAAATTCTACATGCATTTGCCAAAGTTTTTCATGAAATTCTGAAGATGGGACAAGGAAAAGTTTCTGGTTATTCAAGAAAACTGCAAATACGTTTTAATGTCAAAATTTCAAAAACATTCGCGCTGGGAAAGGCTGTTATTCAAGATTCTGAGTTGTTTTGCTAGCCCACCGGACAGATTCCAGGGCCCGGGCCGGCCCGCTTTCTACGAGGTCGTAGAACAATTAAATGTTTGGCTCTGGACGAAGTGGGCTCACATGGCAAAAATCGTTTCTAAGCACAACAAGACCAAGGTAGAAATCACGCACGACATCGAAAATTACCACAAGAACGACAAGTATTAAATATTTATAATAAATAAAGTAAAAAATCACAAAATACCCCTTCGCAAGACTTAGATTGTACCCGAAAGAGACAGATATCACTATAATTACATCTGCACGGCGTGTCCGATCGATGCTAAGTTCACACGTCGAGATCGTCGTCCATGATGAGTAATACGAGGGAGCTCCAGCCGGTGAACGGATGGCTGCCCCTGCCTTGGCCGGTGCGGTCGCAGTAGTTCTCCCAGAGGTAGCCAGTGCGGTTGAATTGCTGAAATAGAAAAGAGTGAGGGCTTCGGAGACACTTACGATGGCCATGTTGCGGACGATGTTCTGTCGAAGGTCCGTCATCAAATCGAAACAGAGGTCTTTGTAAGGACCGTCAATGGAGGCGTAGTGTTTCAGCGAAGAAAGCACCAGGTAGTTCACGTTGATCCAGATGTACCTGCAACGCTCACTTTATAAAACGGACAATTCGTTCGGTAGGCACAGTTGACAGTCCTTTAATTTCGAGGGAAGCTTTCGCGAGGGGTGGTCATAAAATTTAACAAGCATAGAAAACTAACCCTCTCCAATAGGGCGGGTCGTGTTCCGTATTCCTAGCTGCGTAGTAGGGACTCTTCAACGACACGGATCGTAGCCCAAACTCGGTCCACAGCTCCTGATACCCTAATTTTATAAACTTCAAGTACATAGATTGCCTCAGGATCCTTGAGTTTGTTCAGAACATGTTCCAATTCGGGAGCATCGGCCGGAATGAGGCGGTAGATCAAGGGGAAGAGGCTGTTGTAGCCGAAAACGTCCTCCACCAGACGTAGACGAGGCTCCTCAACTGACTTTCTGAAGAAATGGGGGTGAATAAAAAAAAATATTTGAAACAACCTCTTGATTACGAATTGACCGGGGTTCTTCTTGTCCATCTCCTTCACCAGTTTAACCGACAAACTGTGCTTTCCGAAATCGAAGAACGACTGAAACATGGCTATGAATATGAATTCCATGCTGGCAACTTGACTTTGACGAGCTTAACTGATTATCAAGCGCAAAGAAGAGGCATATGTAAAAAGAGATAAGTATTTGATTCTACTTTGATATGATGCGGATAATCTTTGAGAATGGCAGGAGAAAATTCCTCGTGCCGATTGGAGCTAGATGAAGAAAGAAGAAAGGTCAGACCGAAACTTTCTGAACGGATGGCGGCAATATTGGCAAAAAAGAGAGAAAGCCATACATGGGCGGAGCTCCGTCACTGTGGTTTCGGACCCCCACCCTTTGAAAAATAGCCTGTGGGGAACCTAGCGATAGCCCCCCCCCCCTCTTATTTGAAAACTTCTAAGCGAGACCCTCCACACGTCATAATCGGGGTGGCGCCCATGTATGGAGTACCAAGGCTGTTTCTGACAAAAGCAGGCTAATAAAACCGAGAAAGAATTGCAGCCCATTCGACGTTGTATGGGTACAGATGCAGAGCTGTTTGCAGCGGACCCAAGATAGCAGTAACCCAGATATATTTGTCTTGAAACTAAAGATGAATGGGTGGATGTTAAACACCCAACCGTGTAGGGCAATTCCCTTCGTTCGGGCCGTGTCGCTCACCTTGGCGCTGTCTGACCAATAGAGCTTGAGGAGCTGCTGATAGTCGGCAAATTGTCTGGCGTGTTCCGCGTATTTCCTCTTGTCCGCCTCCTCCCCGTACAAAGAGGAGAGTCTGGCCATAACACGACTGCACACGGCCATCCAGCACCTCAGATCCAGGTGGTACTCCTGAAGCCCTTCTGATTTGATTTTAATAGAAATCCTACGTCTCTGGAAGGATGGCTGGCCCTGGGGTAGTCATCTAGGCCTGAGGGCAGAGTCTTCGGATTCAGCTCCAAATCGGTGGTTCCGTTCCTGCCTCGCCATCTGAAATTCTTTAACTTAAATAAAAGGGTCATGACTACCTCATGGTTCCAGCCATTTTTCCCTTTTGGCTTGTCAACAGCCAATTGTACCATCTCTCGAGTTTGGCGTACATCTGCGGAAGCACCTTGTCGTATTTGCGGACCACCTCCGGGTTGTTGATCAATTTCTCCACGAGGATGAACATCGAAGGGGGATTGGCGACATTCGGGTACTGTACCACGAATTCAGCAGGTACCTTAAGGACTTAATAGTGCGTTTAAGGGCTCGATTTACCTTAGCCTCCGCTTCCGTGCCAAGAATCATCTCTCTGGGGATCCAGCCCTCCTCGTTCATCGTGTTCAACCACGTCGTCAGAATCTGAAAAAAAAACGATAATAATATAGAATTCAATGAGTCATCCTTTGCCGTGACAACCTTTTACTACAATAGGAGGTTGTGGTAACCAAAAATAAAGACGTAAGTGGGATCCTTATTAACACCCAACTGTTAGCTATTACGGGTGACCCCCGGCAAAAAGTGTTTATAAGATGCGCAGAGAATACATCGCAAACTTTTGGCCTCTGATTGATTAGAACGATTTCAGTTTCCCGTGAAATGAAATGGGACGTAATAAGTTCAGCCATATGCATCCTTCAAGGGCCAGGGGCAGCCACAAAAAAGAACGCAGTACGAAACAAATTTAGGCACAAATCCAAGACTTCATACCATTTGCGTCCATCAACCATGGCAGAATCTCGGGCCGGGCCGGGGTAAGCCGAGAAAATTTTGGGAGCGGGCCTCCGGCCGTGAAAAAGTTGGAAGCGGGCCGGCCCGCATGGTGTGCACCCCCTGAACCCATAGCCCGATACAACGGTGATACGACGGGAGGGCGTGCATCGAGCTTCCGGGATCTTCCAATTTACTGTAGGACCCGTTTAAGATGTAATATTAGGGTACATCGCGGGCTTTTTATGTGGCTCGACAGAATCCCAGTCCAGGGCGTCCTGCCCGCTGCCTGCCAGAAGGGACCAAAAATGACGGCAACATGACCGTTTACTTTTTTCAAAGGCGACGTAGCTAACCCAAAATAAAGAAAAAAAGAAAGACAAACCTGCATTGACATGTCGGGATCGAACTTGTTAATGAGTAGATTGTGGAATCCCTCGTCCCAGAGGAAGGCCCTCGGGAAGAATGGCCGCGACGGAACGGCTGAGATGACCTCGTGAGGACCGTACGGCCGCAGCTCTCCTCCTTTCAACACCTATTTTTGCGAATTACTACAAAAAATAAAAATAAACTACCTTATTGGATCCGTACCAGTAGCCGACACTTCCCAGCATATTCGACAAGGCCACCTTGGCCATATCCAAAGCCACCTGGGTGTAACCCTAAAATCAAAGAGTTGAGTTAAATAATAAAAATATAAACCTTGTTCTTGACGTGGAATGTTTGCTCAAATTTCGAGTCGAAATTGGCCGTTCTGGCGGAAATCTCCTTAACGAAGTCATTTCCACGGATGGCGGAATGATCCTTGGAGCTGGAAATTTGCACTCAAATACGAAATAATTATCTTCAAAAAATTGAAAATAGGCTGGATTTTTACCTGAGAGAAACCTCGAAAATGGAATTTTCGGTTACGTAGAACTGAACAGCGACGAAGGCGCCCTTGCTGTATTCCTTCTGGGAACGGAGGTAGAAGGCCACGCGTTGATCGACCTCTTGAATGCCCTGGAAATGAGATTTTGGTGAAATTCTAGTGTAAAATCTCAGTTATCGCAAATTAATTCAATAGCCGCAATATTTTCCTGATAAATGTGTAATATATACCGTATTCTTGAGAATGACGTCGTGTAGTTCCGTGAGGCTGAATGGCTCGTCCCAAACGAGCGTCGACTCGACCGTCTTGTCGCTATCGATCCGTTTCACCGACAGTTTCATTCCGTCAGCCAATCCCTCGCTCGACGAAAACAAAGGCTCGAAGGTACTGCCTATGTTGAATCGGTAATCACCCTAAACGCCCTTAACTTTAACAGAAAATACTTTAATCCACCTGAGAGGCGAGGTAGAAAATGAGGTTGAACCGGCGGTTCTTCAGTGTGTTCACTGAAACCCTCGCAGTCCAGGTGGCCTCGTGGTTCAGCCAATCCACGCGCATCTGAAGCGCCTTGTCCGTGATGTTTTGTCGGCCGAAGGTCCGGCCGTCGGCTTTTACCCAAGCGTAGCGGGACAGACCGTCTCCTGGGAAAACATTGGTTAGAATTGCCACATACAGACTAACCCTGGTTGCACCAGTGTCTCATATCCGGCATGACCGCCTGATCCGGCTGCGCGTACCACATCATTCCGAACAACGGAGACTTGGGGTTCTTCTGCTGCAGACCAAAGTAGAGGTGGGAACGATGGGTGCCCCAGGTGTTCTGGAACAGAGAAATAGACAAAAATATACAAAAACCAACTCTGTCGACTTCAACGCCGGTGATGGGAGGAAGCTTCGGTGCCAGCCGGTTGGTAGGCCGACTGAAGAACTGGAAGCCAATCGCACCAAAGACCGCAAAGACGAAGGCGATCAGGCATAGGCTCGTCCAGCTCAGAGGCCGATCCCGGTGGACGGGGGGACGGACCTTCGCCGTCGACTTCTTCCGCTGGTGGGGACCCCGGTTTTCCACCATTACCCCTAAAAATAAAAATTAGAGTAAAAATAACAACATTAAAGGAAATGGCATGAAACTGTCTAAAAAAAATCAGGTCCAATAACCAGTACAACAGTTTATTGCAATCATGGACGCGCTTGTTGTGGCCTTTCGTTGTAGGACCGCCGTTCACCAAGAAATTAAGGTTGACGCTGGCTTGTTTTCTTTTTCTTTTCAACGCGTTAACGGAGAAGAAAATGGGTATAAAAAACCTTCTTTGCATTAGACAGTAACTCAGTTATATTCACACCGTTTTTGAAAAATTGTGTAGGGTAAAAGGCTGTTACCTTCGGTTGGCCACGGTTGTTGTCGTTTTATTGAGACACTATTCCATAAGTGAATAAAAGTGAAACCCTGTCTTCGTGTGTATCACGGCAATCATCGGCGACCAGTTCCCCTTCTGCCATGCGCCGCCTGACGCTCTTTTGCCTGGTGGCACTTTCTTTCGCCCAAGATCCGTGTGATTCGGCATATAGGGATCATCTATGGGTCAGAGCCTTACAGCACAATGCCTATACTCAATATCTTAAAGGATGGCATCAACGGCAACAAAGAATTCAACTTTATAAAACAGCACTGGAACGGACTACCGTAGGTTTATCACATTGTCAAAAGCAAGCAGAGAAAAAGAGAGAGAGAGAGTTTGTGTGTGTGTTTGTGTGTGTGTGTGTGTGTGTGTGTGTGTGTGTGTGTTTGTGTGTGTGTGTGTGTGTGTGTGTGTGTGTGTATTAGAACAGAGAGACAGGTGATTAGAGAACAAACATAAATTTCAGCCCTACCCCATCTTAACAACTCCGTTCTTTGAAAAAGGAAGCACTCCTGACCCCAAAGCCAACTACGTCAGTCTTACTGAAGTGTTCAGTCGACCTCGCACTATCGACGATGACATCGACATGCCTCTTCTGCAACCTGTGAACCACGTCAAAAACTCTTTTCACAACTACTACCCATACAGGAATCCGTATAATCCTCTGTAATCACTAGATGAATGCGAAATAAATACATCTAACGTGTGTAACTTATTTATTTTTGTTTCACTCTCGAAAGAGATTCAGGTGAATGATAATGCCTCCGTAGGATATTACAGCGTTCTTTGAGTATTTGGAGACTTTGTACATTTCCTTGGTTTTTAAAGGTTTCGCGAAAATGAATAGGGGCTATCCAATTCTACCATAAACCTTGCTGCAGTTCACAATATACCCCCGCTGGCCCCTAACGGTCATACCGCCGTCCTTTTATCAACGCTGCGTCATGGATCCCCTTTGTTAATTTCCTAGTGCGTGGCCTTTTATAAGACTTGCTCATTTTCCAACTAGTCCTGCTCCAAAATAGTTGGTTACTCTAATTGGCCTCAAATCCTTTTCATTTCAGAAGCTCAGCCCTCGTTTATTGACCACTTCCTTTGCCCGTCTTCTTGGTGAGCCTGCTGCCTAATGATATTATCCCTTCTTAAGGTGAATCAAAGCTTTTGGGAGAGTACAGTGCCTCTGGCTATCGAGTGTACAGGGCTGACCTCCGCCATCTGCCCTTTATCGTTCCCCTGATCAGGGAGTTTTACAAGGAGGAAGCCGTCGCCAGGGTGAGTAGATTTTGAAATACCTAACGCCCCGTTTATTTTAAGGCTCTGAATGTGAAGGTTGAAGACGACTATCTATGGCCCATGGCCTACAACATGGTCAAGTACCCTGTAACTGTCTTTGGAGTTTTGGTAAGGAAATTTGATGAAACACGCACGCACACGCACGCACACATACACACAAACACGCACACATACACACACACACACACACACACACACACACACACACACACACACACACACATTTCAGAAGGAGGAGCCGGTGTTCATCTCCAGTGGCTTTGTCGACAGCGCCAAGCCTTACACCCTCCCTGAGGCGGAATACCCCCAGTTGGAGAAGACCAACTCCATTATTGTTTACGACAGGTTCGACGAATACTTCAGGAAGGTTGTCATTAAACGTGAGGGGGACAATCAGGTGATTCTTTCTTTCCTTCTAATCCAAACATTTTCAGTTCGTTGTTGGAGATGTGGTTGTTTTGCAGAAACAGCTGCGGAATAACAAACTGGGCATGTTCAGTCTCCTCTGTGCCGTCAGAAATCTCCTGGTAAACCAATTTTGTCTGCAATGAATATTCCCAAATCAGATGAATGATCTGGGAATCAAGTCGGGATACTCTCTGGCTTCGAGTCAGGCGAACGCCGCGGCTCTCAAGGCCATCGGAGCGAATGTGATCGGGCATCTGCCGGACAGTCTCTATGTGGATCAGGAGGGAAAACCCTTCCGACCGCTCGATGGAGAGCCGAATGGAACCATTCTGCACATGGGTTTCGAAGAAACCAAGAAAAAGAAGATGTACGCCAATCTCGACAAGGTCTTCAAAATGTGAAATGGCGATTCGGAAATGAACACGAGTGCAAGTAGTTTCGTTTTTTTTTCTGCATTAGTATACAACGCATTTAGTGAGAAGACAAACTTAATTTTAACTTATAGGCTTTGTAGAACTCGAGGTTTAGATTTAAGATTTTAACAGCCACTTTTACAAAATCGTGGTAGGAAAGCTTCTACTTTTAAAAGCAGAGGAAGATTATTTTTCGAAGTTGAAGGTAATTGAAGAGGTTTTTTTTCGGGGAGATGTTTTCTAAATTCAAGTTATGGTCATATTTTACTTGAGCCTGAAGGTGTTGTACTGTGGTTCGTTCCCAACCTTCAGGCATTGGGTCCCGCAGCTATTACTCGTGATCTACCTGGGCAAGCGAAATAGAGGTTGAATGAAGCGTACATATAGCCAAAATAACTCCAATGTGACCAAATATTGAAAATTATAAGTTATATGTTTAATGAACGCAGTCATTTTCAATGTAGGCATTTGAAAAAAGCAGGCATGTGCTCAAGTGACTTTTCGTCATGACTTTCATAACTTTACACTTCACAATACAAAAAGCACTTTATTGTCGACATGACTAGAAGAAAACACGGTTCCTGACGATCAGTGCGACCTGGTAGACGGAACATCGAAGGAGAACTCGCTCGGCAGGAACTGCACCTCCCTCCAGCGGCCGTCGATGAACACCATTCTGTGACTCTCCGGGCGAGGGGGGAAGTTCGCAGAGTCTTCCTTCTCATCTTCAGGCTCCGGAAGCTTCTTGCTCTTCGTTTTCTTTTTCTTCTTCTTGGCTTTTTTGGACGTATCCACTCCGCTCGACTGAAAAATTGGAACATTTCGATGTTCTCTGTAATTTTCACCCACCTCTTCCTCCTTTTCGTCTTTTCCAGTCTTCTTGGTGCTATCATCCAAACTCTCCGCCGTCTTCAGTTTCTCCCGACTGGCCAATTTCTCTTTCGATTTCTTCGTTTTCTTTTTTCCAGATTCCGACATGGGCGAAGGTTCTTGGATCATTTCAGCAGTCATCAGTTTTTCCTTTAAGTCGACACTTGATTCAAAACACTTTAAACTTTACCATCATGGGAGGCTGAGGAGAAGTCAAAATGTTCTGTTGAGCTGGAGACTCTGTTGGCGGTGGAGGAGGCATCTCTGGAGCCACAGGAGGAGCTTCAATGGGAGGAGGCGGCGGCGGAGGCGCCTCTCCCAGAGGCTTCTCTCCATGAGACGTTTTTGGCTGCACTTTCGATTGAGGCTGAGTTGGTTTCTTCGTTTTGCCCTTTTCCACACTGGTCGAGTTGCTCTTTTTACCATTCTTATGGGGTTTCTTCTTCTTCAAGTCTTTCATTTTCTTGGCCTTTTTTCTTTTGACGTAGATGATAGCAGCTATTAGAATGATTACAACGGCTACGGCCAAACATCCCAAAAGAATCCACCACCACTGGAAGGGCTTTTCTCAAAAAGATGAGGCCATGGTATCCAGAAAGGGCATTACCCTTTTCTTCAGAATCTGTTTTGGCTTCAGAAGACTGTGGCGCATCGTATGCGTCTCCGTCTCCGCCAGAATCTATAGAGGGAGGGGGAGGGGGAGGCGCCTCTCCTACATACTTGTGTTACACTCAATCTTCATCATCTCTCTCTCTCTCTCTCTCTCAACTTTAAATTTCACCTTGTCCAGTCTGGCCCGATCCTTCATCCTTATTTGTACCACCGTCTGTGTTACTCCCGGTTTCACCAGAACCTCCGTTATTACCAGTTTCTTGAGCACTATTTCCTTTATCTCCGTCTTTAACTTCACTCCCCGCATCATTTACCTTATTATCTCCTAAATGTCTTTATTTTGAAATGCGACAAACAAACCTTCACTTTGTGCTTCTGTAAAAGAGAGAAAAATCACAAGGGCAAGTAGGACGACCGCCGACAGACGGACCATCCTGGAGAGTGGTCCTTACTTTTACAGTTGAGCTTTCGTCTGTCTTTGTCTGTCTGTCATGTCCGACGCCAGAGTACGTCCGCTGTTATGAGTCTCTCTTATTCCCTCACTCTCTCGCCTAGCGCTTTCGCACGTCACGGACATTTGACGGAAATGCAGCGAGGCTTCAGAGTGACAGAGGGGATTTCGTTCATTTCTACCGGGACCGGTCGTTCTTTCGGTTGACTACCGGGGGGGGGGGGGGGGGGGGGGTGGAATTAGCGTAAGGGAGTGAAGGGAGAGGGATCGTCATTTTTGTTGAGAGGGGGCGGTTGTGCGGTTGAGTCATTCTCATGCTCCCTTTCTTATCACCTTTCCCAAAGATTCGAACACACCCATTTCTTAACAGTTTTGTCACACATGCGCACCCACACCCATTTCTTAACACTTTTGTCACACATGCGCACCCACTCCCATTTCTTAACACCTTTCCCACACATGCGCACCCACACCCATTTCATAACACCTTTCCTAAAGATGCGCACTCACACCCATTTCTAAACACTTTTCCCACAGATGCGCACCCACACCCATTTCTTAACACTTTTCCCAAACATGCGCACCCACACCCATTTCTTAACACTTTTCCGAAACATGCGCACCTTCACCCATTTCTTAACACTTTTCCCACACATGCGCACCCACACCCATTTCTTAACACTTTTCCGAAACATGCGCACCTACACCCATTTCTTAACACCTTTCTAACACATGCGCACCCACACCAATTTCTTAACACTTTTCCCAAACATGCGCACCCACGCTCATTTCTTAACACTTTTCCCACACATGCGCACCCACACCCTTTTCTTAACACCTTTCCCAAACATGCGCACCTACACCCATTTCTTAACACCTTTCTAACACATGCGCACCCACACCAATTTCTTAACACTTTTCCCAAACATGCGCACCCACGCTCATTTCTTAACACTTTTCCCACACATGCGCACCCACACCCTTTTCTTAACACCTTTCCCAAACATGCGCACCCACACCCATTTCTTAACACCTTACCAAACATGCGCACCCACACCCATTTCTTAACACTTTTCCCACACATTCGCACTCTCACCCATTTCTCAACACTTTTCCCCACACATGCGCACCCACGCCCATTTGTTAACACTTTTTCCCACACATGCGCACCCACACCCATTTCTTAACGCACCATCAAAAACCAAATCACGTTTAGTATCAAACGAAAGCCCAAAATGTGCCCATCCCACACGATCCAGGAGTGATGACCCGCCGTAGGCTGGTCAGAACTCCTGGTCCTTTCTTTTACAGTTGAGCTTTCGTCTGTCTTTGTCTGTCTGTCATGTCCGACGCCAGAGTACGTCCGCTGTTCTGAGTCTCTCATATTCCCTCGCTCTCTCGCCTAGCGCTTTCGTACGTCACGGAGAAGTGACGGAAATGCAGCAAGAAATTAGAGGCTTCAGAGTGACAGAGGGGATTTCGTTCATTTCTACCGGGACCGGTCGGTCATTCGGTTGACTACCGGTTGGGGTGGAATTAGCGTAAATGAATGAAGGGGGAGGGGTGGGCATTTTCTAGGGGAGGGGACGGTTGTGCGGTCATTCTCACTCATTCTCTTTCTTAAAACTGTTACCACTGATGCGCACCCACACCCATTTCTTAACACCTTTCTGACACATGCGCACCCACACCCATTTCTTAACATGTTTCCAACGCATGCGCACCCACACCCATTTCTTAACACTTTTCCCAAATATGCGCACCCACACCCATTTCTTAACACTTTTCCCACACATGCGCACCCACACCCTTTTCTTAACACTTTTCCCAAACATGCGCACCCACACCCATTTTTTAACACCTTTCCCAAACATGCGCACCCACTCCCATTTCTTAACACTTTTCCCAAACATGCGCACCCACTCACATTTCTTAACACTTTTCCCAAACATGCGCACCCACTCACATTTCTTAACACTGTTCTGAAATATGCGTACCCACACCCATTTCTTAACAATGTTCCCACACATGCGCACCCACACCCATTTCTTAACACCTTCCCCATACATGCACACCCACACCCATTTCTTAACACCTTCCCCACACATGCGCACCCACCCCCATTTCTTAACACCTTTCCCAACGACGCGCACCCACACCTATTTCTTAACACATTTCCCAAACATGCGCACCCACACCCACTTAACACACCACCACAACCAAATCATGTTCAGTATCAAACGAAAGCCCAAAATGTGCCCATCCCACACGATCCAGGAGTGATGACCCGCCGTAGGCGGATCAGAACTCCTGGTCCTCATTTTTACAGTTGAGCTTTCGTCTGTCTTTGTCTGTCTGTCATGTCCGACGCCAGAGTACGTCCGCTGTCTGAGTCTCTCTTATTCCCTCACTCTCTCGCCTAGCGCTTTCGCACGTCACGGACATTTGACGGAAATGCACCGAGAAATTAGAGGCTTCAGAGTGACTGAGTCGTTCATTTCTACCGGGACCGGTTGTTCCTTCGGTTGACTACCGGTGGGGGTGGAATTAGCTTATGTGAGGGAGGGGTGGTCATTTTCTATGGGAGGGAGTGGTTGTGCGGTTGAGTCATTCTCATAGACTCTCACAGTTTCTTAACACCTTTCTCACACATGCGCACCCACACCCTTTCTTAACACTTTTCCCAAACATTCGCACACACATCCATTTTTTACCACCCAGTTCGTTTCTTAACACTTTTCCCAAACATGCGCACCCAGTCCCTTTCTTAACACTTTTCCCAAACATGCGCACCCAGTCCCTTTCTTAACACTTTTCCCAAACATGCGCACCCACACCCATTTCTTAACACTTTTTCCAAACATTCGCACACACATCCATTTCTAAACACCTTTTCCAAACATGCGCACCCACACCATTTCATAACACCTTTCCCACACATGCGCACCCACACCCATTTAAACACCTTTTCCAAACATGCGCACCCACACCATTTCTTAAGATTGTTCCCACACATGCGCACTCGCACCATTTTTTAACATTGTTCCCACACATGCGCACCCACACCCGTTTCTTAACACATTTTTCACACATGCGCACCCACACCCTTTTCTTGACACCTTTCCCAAACATGCGCACCCACTCCCTTTCTTAACACTTTTCCAAACATGCGCACCCACACCATTTCATAACACCTTTCCCACACATGCGCACCCACACCCATTTAAACACCTTTTCCAAACATGCGCACCCACACCATTTCTTAAGATTGTTCCCACACATGCGCACTCGCACCATTTCTTAACATTGTTCCCACACATGCGCACCCACACCCGTTTCTTAACACATTTTTCACACATGCGCACCCACACCCTTTTCTTGACACCTTTCCCAAACATGCGCACCCACTCCCTTTCTTAACACATTTCCAAAACATGCGTACCCACACCATTTCTTAGCACTTTTCCCAAACATGCGCACACACAGCCATTTTTTAACACCTTTCCCCCGAAATATGCACCCACACCTGTCACTTAACACTTTTCCCAAAGATGCGCACCCACACCAATTTCTTAACACTTTTCCCAAACTTGCGCACCCACACCCTTTTATTAACACTTATTTCGCGCACCCCACCCAATTTTAACATAGCCCCAAAAACCGCATCATGTTTAGTATCAAACGAAAACCCAAAATGCGCCCATCCCACACGATCTAGGAGTGATGACCCGCCGTAGGCGGGTCAGAACTCCTGGTCCTTACTTTTACAATCGAGGATTGGTCTCTGTGTGTCTGTGTGTCTGTGTGTCTGTCCGACGCCAGAGTACGCCCGCTGTTCTGAGTCTCTCTTATTCCCCCCGCTCTCTCGCCTAGCGCTTTTGCACGTCACGGAGAAATGACGGAAATGCAGCGAGAAATTAGAGGCTTCAGAGTGACTGAGTCGTTCATTTCTACCGGGACCGGTCGGTCATTCGGTTGACTACGGGTGGGGGTGGATTATTTCCATTTGGAGGGGTTGGTTGGGCGGCTGACTCATTCTCATACACTCCGCATTTTAACACTTTCTCCAAACATGCGCACCCACACCCATTTCTTAACACTTTTCCCAAACATGCGCACCCACACCCATTTCTTTAACACTTTTCCCAAATATGCGCACCCACACCCATTTCTTAAAACCTTTCCCAGAAATACACACCTACACCCATTTCTTAACACCTCTCCGAAAGATGCGCCCCCAAACCCATTTCTTAACACTTTTCCCAAACATGCGCACCCACACCCATTTCTTAACACTTTTCCGAAACATGCGCACCTTCACCCATTTCTTAACACTTTTCCCACACATGCGCACCCACACCCATTTCTTAACACTTTTCCCAAACATGCGCACCCACACCCATTTCTTAACACTTTTCCGAAACATGCGCACCTTCACCCATTTCTTAACACTTTTCCCACACATGCGCACCCACACCCATTTCTTAACACTTTTCCGAAACATGCGCACCTACACCCATTTCTTAACACCTTTCTAACACATGCGCACCCACACCAATTTCTTAACACTTTTCCCAAACATGCGCACCCACGCTCATTTCTTAACACTTTTCCCACACATGCGCACCCACACCCTTTTCTTAACACCTTTCCCAAACATGCGCACCCACACACATTTCTTAACACCTTTACCAAACATGCGCACCCACACCCATTTCTTAACACTTTTCCCAAACATGCGCACCCACACCCACATCTTAACACTTTTCCGAAACATGCGCACCTACACCCATTTCTTTACACTTTTCCTATGCATGCGCACCCACACCCATTTCTTAACACCTTACCAAACATGCGCACCCACACCCATTTCTTAACACTTTTCCCACACATTCGCACTCTCACCCATTTCTCAACACTTTTCCCCACACATGCGCACCCACGCCCATTTGTTAACACTTTTTCCCACACATGCGCACCCACACCCATTTCTTAACGCACCATCAAAAACCAAATCACGTTTAGTATCAAACGAAAGCCCAAAATGTGCCCATCCCACACGATCCAGGAGTGATGACCCGCCGTAGGCTGGTCAGAACTCCTGGTCCTTTCTTTTACAGTTGAGCTTTCGTCTGTCTTTGTCTGTCTGTCATGTCCGACGCCAGAGTACGTCCGCTGTTCTGAGTCTCTCATATTCCCTCGCTCTCTCGCCTAGCGCTTTCGTACGTCACGGAGAAGTGACGGAAATGCAGCAAGAAATTAGAGGCTTCAGAGTGACAGAGGGGATTTCGTTCATTTCTACCGGGACCGGTCGGTCATTCGGTTGACTACCGGTTGGGGTGGAATTAGCGTAAATGAATGAAGGGGGAGGGGTGGGCATTTTCTAGGGGAGGGGACGGTTGTGCGGTCATTCTCACTCATTCTCTTTCTTAAAACTGTTACCACTGATGCGCACCCACACCCATTTCTTAACACCTTTCTGACACATGCGCACCCACACCCATTTCTTAACATGTTTCCAACGCATGCGCACCCACACCCATTTCTTAACACTTTTCCCAAATATGCGCACCCACACCCATTTCTTAACACTTTTCCCACACATGCGCACCCACACCCTTTTCTTAACACTTTTCCCAAACATGCGCACCCACACCCATTTTTTAACACCTTTCCCAAACATGCGCACCCACTCCCATTTCTTAACACTTTTCCCAAACATGCGCACCCACTCACATTTCTTAACACTTTTCCCAAACATGCGCACCCACTCACATTTCTTAACACTGTTCTGAAATATGCGTACCCACACCCATTTCTTAACAATGTTCCCACACATGCGCACCCACACCCATTTCTTAACACCTTCCCCATACATGCACACCCACACCCATTTCTTAACACCTTCCCCACACATGCGCACCCACCCCCATTTCTTAACACCTTTCCCAACGACGCGCATCCACACCTATTTCTTAACACATTTCCCAAACATGCGCACCCACACCCACTTAACACACCACCACAACCAAATCATGTTCAGTATCAAACGAAAGCCCAAAATGTGCCCATCCCACACGATCCAGGAGTGATGACCCGCCGTAGGCGGATCAGAACTCCTGGTCCTCATTTTTACAGTTGAGCTTTCGTCTGTCTTTGTCTGTCTGTCATGTCCGACGCCAGAGTACGTCCGCTGTCTGAGTCTCTCTTATTCCCTCACTCTCTCGCCTAGCGCTTTCGCACGTCACGGACATTTGACGGAAATGCACCGAGAAATTAGAGGCTTCAGAGTGACTGAGTCGTTCATTTCTACCGGGAGGGAGTGGTTGTGCGGTTGAGTCATTCTCATAGACTCTCACAGTTTCTTAACACCTTTCTCACACATGCGCACCCACACCCTTTCTTAACACTTTTCCCAAACATTCGCACACACATCCATTTTTTACCACCCAGTTCGTTTCTTAACACTTTTCCCAAACATGCGCACCCAGTCCCTTTCTTAACACTTTTCCCAAACATGCGCACCCACACCCATTTCTTAACACTTTTTCCAAACATGCGCACTCACACCCATTTTTTAACACTTTTCCCAAACATGCGCGCCCGCACCCATTTCTTCACACTTTTCCCAAACATTCGCACACACATCCATTTCTAAACACCTTTTCCAAACATGCGCACCCACACCATTTCATAACACCTTTCCCACACATGCGCACCCACACCCATTTAAACACCTTTTCCAAACATGCGCACCCACACCATTTCTTAAGATTGTTCCCACACATGCGCACTCGCACCATTTTTTAACATTGTTCCCACACATGCGCACCCACACCCGTTTCTTAACACATTTTTCACACATGCGCACCCACACCCTTTTCTTGACACCTTTCCCAAACATGCGCACCCACTCCCTTTCTTAACACTTTTCCAAACATGCGCACCCACACCATTTCATAACACCTTTCCCACACATGCGCACCCACACCCATTTAAACACCTTTTCCAAACATGCGCACCCACACCATTTCTTAAGATTGTTCCCACACATGCGCACTCGCACCATTTCTTAACATTGTTCCCACACATGCGCACCCACACCCGTTTCTTAACACATTTTTCACACATGCGCACCCACACCCTTTTCTTGACACCTTTCCCAAACATGCGCACCCACTCCCTTTCTTAACACATTTCCAAAACATGCGTACCCACACCATTTCTTAGCACTTTTCCCAAACATGCGCACACACAGCCATTTTTTAACACCTTTCCCCCGAAATATGCACCCACACCTGTCACTTAACACTTTTCCCAAAGATGCGCACCCACACCAATTTCTTAACACTTTTCCCAAACTTGCGCACCCACACCCTTTTATTAACACTTATTTCGCGCACCCCACCCAATTTTAACATAGCCCCAAAAACCGCATCATGTTTAGTATCAAACGAAAACCCAAAATGCGCCCATCCCACACGATCTAGGAGTGATGACCCGCCGTAGGCGGGTCAGAACTCCTGGTCCTTACTTTTACAATCGAGGATTGGTCTCTGTGTGTCTGTGTGTCTGTGTGTCTGTCCGACGCCAGAGTACGCCCGCTGTTCTGAGTCTCTCTTATTCCCCCGCTCTCTCGCCTAGCGCTTTTGCACGTCACGGAGAAATGACGGAAATGCAGCGAGAAATTAGAGGCTTCAGAGTGACTGAGTCGTTCATTTCTACCGGGACCGGTCGGTCATTCGGTTGACTACGGGTGGGGGTGGATTATTTCCATTTGGAGGGGTTGGTTGGGCGGCTGACTCATTCTCATACACTCCGCATTTTAACACTTTCTCCAAACATGCGCACCCACACCCATTTCTTAACACTTTTCCCAAACATGCGCACCCACACCCATTTCTTTAACACTTTTCCCAAATATGCGCACCCACACCCATTTCTTTAACACTTTTCCCAAATATGCGCACCCACACCCATTTCTTAAAACCTTTCCCAGAAATACACACCTACACCCATTTCTTAACACCTCTCCGAAAGATGCGCCCCCAAACCCATTTCTTAACACTTTTCCCAAACATGCGCACCCACACCCATTTCTTAACACTTTTCCGAAACATGCGCACCTTCACCCATTTCTTAACACTTTTCCCACACATGCGCACCCACACCCATTTCTTAACACTTTTCCCAAACATGCGCACCCACACCCATTTCTTAACACTTTTCCGAAACATGCGCACCTTCACCCATTTCTTAACACTTTTCCCACACATGCGCACCCACACCCATTTCTTAACACTTTTCCGAAACATGCGCACCTACACCCATTTCTTAACACCTTTCTAACACATGCGCACCCACACCAATTTCTTAACACTTTTCCCAAACATGCGCACCCACGCTCATTTCTTAACACTTTTCCCAAACTTGCGCACCCACACCCTTTTATTAACACTTATTTCGCGCACCCCACCCAATTTTAACATAGCCCCAAAAACCGCATCATGTTTAGTATCAAACGAAAACCCAAAATGCGCCCATCCCACACGATCTAGGAGTGATGACCCGCCGTAGGCGGGTCAGAACTCCTGGTCCTTACTTTTACAATCGAGGATTGGTCTCTGTGTGTCTGTGTGTCTGTGTGTCTGTCCGACGCCAGAGTACGCCCGCTGTTCTGAGTCTCTCTTATTCCCCCGCTCTCTCGCCTAGCGCTTTTGCACGTCACGGAGAAATGACGGAAATGCAGCGAGAAATTAGAGGCTTCAGAGTGACTGAGTCGTTCATTTCTACCGGGACCGGTCGGTCATTCGGTTGACTACGGGTGGGGGTGGATTATTTCCATTTGGAGGGGTTGGTTGGGCGGCTGACTCATTCTCATACACTCCGCATTTTAACACTTTCTCCAAACATGCGCACCCACACCCATTTCTTAACACTTTTCCCAAACATGCGCACCCACACCCATTTCTTTAACACTTTTCCCAAATATGCGCACCCACACCCATTTCTTTAACACTTTTCCCAAATATGCGCACCCACACCCATTTCTTAAAACCTTTCCCAGAAATACACACCTACACCCATTTCTTAACACCTCTCCGAAAGATGCGCCCCCAAACCCATTTCTTAACACTTTTCCCAAACATGCGCACCCACACCCATTTCTTAACACTTTTCCGAAACATGCGCACCTTCACCCATTTCTTAACACTTTTCCCACACATGCGCACCCACACCCATTTCTTAACACTTTTCCCAAACATGCGCACCCACACCCATTTCTTAACACTTTTCCGAAACATGCGCACCTTCACCCATTTCTTAACACTTTTCCCACACATGCGCACCCACACCCATTTCTTAACACTTTTCCGAAACATGCGCACCTACACCCATTTCTTAACACCTTTCTAACACATGCGCACCCACACCAATTTCTTAACACTTTTCCCAAACATGCGCACCCACGCTCATTTCTTAACACTTTTCCCACACATGCGCACCCACACCCTTTTCTTAACACCTTTCCCAAACATGCGCACCCACACACATTTCTTAACACCTTTACCAAACATGCGCACCCACACCCATTTCTTAACACTTTTCCCAAACATGCGCACCCACACCCACATCTTAACACTTTTCCGAAACATGCGCACCTACACCCATTTCTTTACACTTTTCCTATGCATGCGCACCCACACCCATTTCTTAACACCTTACCAAACATGCGCACCCACACCCATTTCTTAACACTTTTCCCACACATTCGCACTCTCACCCATTTCTCAACACTTTTCCCCACACATGCGCACCCACGCCCATTTGTTAACACTTTTTCCCACACATGCGCACCCACACCCATTTCTTAACGCACCATCAAAAACCAAATCACGTTTAGTATCAAACGAAAGCCCAAAATGTGCCCATCCCACACGATCCAGGAGTGATGACCCGCCGTAGGCTGGTCAGAACTCCTGGTCCTTTCTTTTACAGTTGAGCTTTCGTCTGTCTTTGTCTGTCTGTCATGTCCGACGCCAGAGTACGTCCGCTGTTCTGAGTCTCTCATATTCCCTCGCTCTCTCGCCTAGCGCTTTCGTACGTCACGGAGAAGTGACGGAAATGCAGCAAGAAATTAGAGGCTTCAGAGTGACAGAGGGGATTTCGTTCATTTCTACCGGGACCGGTCGGTCATTCGGTTGACTACCGGTTGGGGTGGAATTAGCGTAAATGAATGAAGGGGGAGGGGTGGGCATTTTCTAGGGGAGGGGACGGTTGTGCGGTCATTCTCACTCATTCTCTTTCTTAAAACTGTTACCACTGATGCGCACCCACACCCATTTCTTAACACCTTTCTGACACATGCGCACCCACACCCATTTCTTAACATGTTTCCAACGCATGCGCACCCACACCCATTTCTTAACACTTTTCCCAAATATGCGCACCCACACCCATTTCTTAACACTTTTCCCACACATGCGCACCCACACCCTTTTCTTAACACTTTTCCCAAACATGCGCACCCACACCCATTTTTTAACACCTTTCCCAAACATGCGCACCCACTCCCATTTCTTAACACTTTTCCCAAACATGCGCACCCACTCACATTTCTTAACACTTTTCCCAAACATGCGCACCCACTCACATTTCTTAACACTGTTCTGAAATATGCGTACCCACACCCATTTCTTAACAATGTTCCCACACATGCGCACCCACACCCATTTCTTAACACCTTCCCCATACATGCACACCCACACCCATTTCTTAACACCTTCCCCACACATGCGCACCCACCCCCATTTCTTAACACCTTTCCCAAACATGCGCACCCACACCCACTTAACACACCACCACAACCAAATCATGTTCAGTATCAAACGAAAGCCCAAAATGTGCCCATCCCACACGATCCAGGAGTGATGACCCGCCGTAGGCGGATCAGAACTCCTGGTCCTCATTTTTACAGTTGAGCTTTCGTCTGTCTTTGTCTGTCTGTCATGTCCGACGCCAGAGTACGTCCGCTGTCTGAGTCTCTCTTATTCCCTCACTCTCTCGCCTAGCGCTTTCGCACGTCACGGACATTTGACGGAAATGCACCGAGAAATTAGAGGCTTCAGAGTGACTGAGTCGTTCATTTCTACCGGGACCGGTTGTTCCTTCGGTTGACTACCGGTGGGGGTGGAATTAGCTTATGTGAGGGAGGGGTGGTCATTTTCTATGGGAGGGAGTGGTTGTGCGGTTGAGTCATTCTCATAGACTCTCACAGTTTCTTAACACCTTTCTCACACATGCGCACCCACACCCTTTCTTAACACTTTTCCCAAACATTCGCACACACATCCATTTTTTACCACCCAGTTCGTTTCTTAACACTTTTCCCAAACATGCGCACCCAGTCCCTTTCTTAACACTTTTCCCAAACATGCGCACCCACACCCATTTCTTAACACTTTTTCCAAACATGCGCACTCACACCCATTTTTTAACACTTTTCCCAAACATGCGCGCCCGCACCCATTTCTTCACACTTTTCCCAAACATTCGCACACACATCCATTTCTAAACACCTTTTCCAAACATGCGCACCCACACCATTTCTTAAGATTGTTCCCACACATGCGCACTCGCACCATTTTTTAACATTGTTCCCACACATGCGCACCCACACCCGTTTCTTAACACATTTTTCACACATGCGCACCCACACCCTTTTCTTGACACCTTTCCCAAACATGCGCACCCACTCCCTTTCTTAACACTTTTCCAAACATGCGCACCCACACCATTTCATAACACCTTTCCCACACATGCGCACCCACACCCATTTAAACACCTTTTCCAAACATGCGCACCCACACCATTTCTTAAGATTGTTCCCACACATGCGCACTCGCACCATTTCTTAACATTGTTCCCACACATGCGCACCCACACCCGTTTCTTAACACATTTTTCACACATGCGCACCCACACCCTTTTCTTGACACCTTTCCCAAACATGCGCACCCACTCCCTTTCTTAACACATTTCCAAAACATGCGTACCCACACCATTTCTTAGCACTTTTCCCAAACATGCGCACACACAGCCATTTTTTAACACCTTTCCCCCGAAATATGCACCCACACCTGTCACTTAACACTTTTCCCAAAGATGCGCACCCACACCAATTTCTTAACACTTTTCCCAAACTTGCGCACCCACACCCTTTTATTAACACTTATTTCGCGCACCCCACCCAATTTTAACATAGCCCCAAAAACCGCATCATGTTTAGTATCAAACGAAAACCCAAAATGCGCCCATCCCACACGATCTAGGAGTGATGACCCGCCGTAGGCGGGTCAGAACTCCTGGTCCTTACTTTTACAATCGAGGATTGGTCTCTGTGTGTCTGTGTGTCTGTGTGTCTGTCCGACGCCAGAGTACGCCCGCTGTTCTGAGTCTCTCTTATTCCCCCCGCTCTCTCGCCTAGCGCTTTTGCACGTCACGGAGAAATGACGGAAATGCAGCGAGAAATTAGAGGCTTCAGAGTGACTGAGTCGTTCATTTCTACCGGGACCGGTCGGTCATTCGGTTGACTACGGGTGGGGGTGGATTATTTCCATTTGGAGGGGTTGGTTGGGCGGCTGACTCATTCTCATACACTCCGCATTTTAACACTTTCTCCAAACATGCGCACCCACACCCATTTCTTAACACTTTTCCCAAACATGCGCACCCACACCCATTTCTTTAACACTTTTCCCAAATATGCGCACCCACACCCATTTCTTAAAACCTTTCCCAGAAATACACACCTACACCCATTTCTTAACACCTCTCCGAAAGATGCGCCCCCAAACCCATTTCTTAACACTTTTCCCAAACATGCGCACCCAAACCCAATTCTAAACACTTTCCCAAAGATGCGCACTCACACCTATTTCTTAAAACTTCTTCCACAGACGCGCACCCATACCCATTTCTTAACACTTTTCCCAAAAATGCGCACACACACCCATTTCTTAACACTTTGCCCACACATGCGCACCCACACCCATTTCTAAACACCTTTCCCAAACATGCGCACCCACACCCATTTATTAACACCTTTCCCAAACATGCGCACCCACACCCATTTCTTAACACCTTTCCCAAACATGCGCACCCACACCCATTTCTTAACACTTTTCCCAAACATGCACACCCACACCCATTTCTTAACACTTCTCCCAAACATGCGCACCCACACCCATTTCTTAACACCTTTCCCAAACATGCGCACCCACACCCATTTCTTAACACTTTTCCCAAACATGCGCACCCACACCATTTTCTTAACACTTTTGCCACACATGCGCACACACACCCATTTCTTAACACTTTTCCCACACATGCGCACACACACCCATTTCTTAACACTTTTCCCAAACATGCGCACCCACACCCATTTCTTAACACTTTTCCCACACATGCGCACCCACACCCATTTCTTAACACTTTCCCCAAAAATGCGCACCCACACCCATTTCTTAACACTTTCCCTACACATGCGAACCCATACCCATTTCTTAACACTTTTCCCAAACATGCGCACCCACTCCCATTTCGTAACACCTTTCTGGCACATGCGCACCCACACCCATTTCTCAACACCTTTCCGAAACATGCGCACCCAGTCCCTTTCTTAACACTTTTCCCAAACATGCGCACCAACACCTTTTCTTAACACATTTCCCAAACATGCGCACCCACACCCGTTTCTTAACACCTTTCCCAAACATGCGCACCCACACCCGTTTCTTAACACTTTTCTCACACATGCGCACCCACACCCATTTCTTAACACGTTTTTCACACATGCGCACCCACACCCGTTTCTTAACACTTTTCCCAAACATGCGCACTCACACCCATTTCTTAACACTTTTCCCACACATGCGCACCCACACCCGTTTCTTAACACATTTTTCACACATGCGCACCCACACCCTTTTCTTGACACCTTTCCCAAACATGCGCACCCACTCCCTTTCTTAACACTTTTCCAAAACATGCGCACCCACACCCACTTATTAAAAGACTCACACAACCAAATCATGTTTAGTATCAAACGAAAGCCCAAAATGTACACATCTCACACAGTCCAGGAGTGATGACCCGCCGTAGGCGGGTCAGAACTCCTGGTCGAAGGGGACAGTTAACAAATGACTTTGTAACTGACCTCATTAGCCTCTGTAAACGTACGCTCCGTACGTCACGTTCCGTCATTTCTCCCTACAAATACCCTTTCCATGGTCCCATTTTCATTCGTCTACGATGGCTGACAAGTCGTGCTACATGGGTGCTGGCGGCTACGGCAGCGGCTACATCTCCGGAGCGTCGAACACCGGCTACGCTCGTGAGGACTACGCCTACGGAGGCAGCAACAACAACGGAGGAGGAAACGCCTCTGGTGGAGCTCCCTCCGGCGGATCGAACCCTCCCGGAGTGTTCAAGCCCCGCACCGACCAGTCCTGCTACATGGGACCCAACTGAAAGGACACTTCTGGACACGGCGTACGACAATAAACTTATTGTTCGCCGAATACCTTGGTTTTGGTTTTTGTGCTTTCTGATTTTTGCATTGAGCGTAGATTGTGTATTTTCCATTAAAATTGTGTATTTGTTCATTCTATTTTACATTCTATTTGTTCATTTAAATTGTGTTTGTAGTCGATGATGTTTCTATTCAGTATTTGGTTGATAGGTGTAATCTAACAGCTAACGAGCTCTACTCTGTAGAATGCCGAGCTATTTTTCCGTAATTGACGGTGTGGCTGGCAAACTGTAGATTTGTTGTTTTTCCTTTCACTGGGAAGTATTCAATTTCAAGCTTGTGATTCGAGAGACTAAAATTCTTGGTCATGAAACGTTTGTCGTTTTATTTATAAACCAGGAGGGTACGCGCGCCAACGGCCCGCACCTTCCTGGTCTGCGGCCGCACCGACACGCGGCCTTCGGCCGCTCAATTAGGCGGCCTGCTGCCGCAGATTCATGGCCTACGGCCATTCATTACTCGTCCTTCGGCCGTGAAGCACGTGAAACTCGGCCTACGGCCGACCTCACCCTCCTCTCGGGGGGAAATGAACGCGTGAACTTCCACTGATCCACTACACACACATACACACACGGTAGCGTTTTATTATAAGGGATTTCGTTCGATGTTCTTCATTTCCGAAAAGCTCAGATGTTCTGCCGCGTAGAAGGATCGCCTCTTGACATTTCCAAGTAGAATCTCCCATGTTGGTTTGCCGCGAGTGACTTATGGTTTGTTTCCCAAAAACGGAACAATAAAGGACTGCGGTCATTGCATCCTACCGCGAACAGCGCCGTGATCTTAATTGTCTGCGCACTCCACTTATACAGTGCTAATTCGTTTGTGTAATTTATTTTCACTTCAATGTTTAAAATCGAGCGTGGCTAAATATGAGTGGAAATAATGGTCTGTTGAAAGTCGGCCACCTTCCATTGGAAACAGACTATATCCCACCCGCTGTATACACAAATCCCGAAATTACGATACTTTCGATATTTATTATCAACTTCACTACTAAGCAAAAGAGAAGTCTGTAAATATATATTTATTTCTCTGCAAAAACAAAAAAACAACTCTCCTTTAAAAGAGATATTTCACCCAAAAGATCACAATTACTTTTGCTGTCGACCAACCGACCGCAGTCCGAAGCAGGCGAGGAAGGAAGAGCGCCTCCGGGTCATGTGAGAGGCCGCTCGACGGGGCGGCTTCCGAAGTTTGACGGGGGTCGAGAGGGAGGGGTCACTCAGCGAAGAAACCACTGAAATTTAAACCATATTCCACTTCTCTACGTTGATAATACATCTCGATAATACAACTTACATTTTCCGGGTTCGGTGCAGCAGATGTCTTCCTCGTCGGTGCTCTGCAAACGATCTCCAAACAGCCTCTCCAGATTCTGCTTCATTTTCGGAGATCTCTTCATAAAAGCGTCGTAAGCGCCCATAAATCTGGCGAATTCCTGCAACTGCATACTCATGGAAAAATTTAAAGTGACAAACCGGGGGAAAGGACTTGTTGTACCAGGCCAATTGGCGGATTATGCGGATGGACGGCCGCTGCTCGGGGGATTTCTCCAACAAATTGATGAGAAATCTAAAACCATTCGGATTTTATGAATAGATAAGGGGAATTACACTTCGGCTTCGATTGAGAGAATCACGGATTTCGGCATTTCCAATTCGCTGCCGCATATTTTGTCCATCAGGGTGATCACCGCCTGAAAACAATAATTTGAAAAATCCATGTAAATTTTCTGCCTGTCTAATTTTTTTTAATTTGTAAAAAGCGCGAAATGGGAATTCTGCAATAGAATAACTGTTAGTGACAGATGTGTGGTACACTACATGGAAATGTTAAAGAAACATTCCAAATGGAGAGTGCGCCAATTGTCAAAATTACATTTTTAATGCTTATCGTGAATGACACCTTGTTGGCTGGAAATGCTGCCTACCCGACAACTATCGACTTTTTTGTTATAAACTAGGGTTGAGTTGCAAAGACTGCCCATTCACGTGATCCCATTCGAGGAATATCAATGCCTCCAAGTGAATAGCTAACCTCTCCTTCGAAAGGAAACTCGCCGGACAGCATAAAGTAGAGAGTGATTCCGGCTGCCCAAATGTCCACCTTGAAGCCACTGAAATCAATTTCTTTTAAAAATACAACGAATAGACAAACCTGTAACTGAAATACTCGCTGGATATCATCTCTGGTGCTTGGAAAGTGAGTGTTCCGTGCACTTTTGTGCATAAATCGTCCTCCTGTGAAGGAAAATTAAAGAAATAGCGGAACGGGCTACCTGGAACATTGAGAGTTCCTCAGAGACGCCGAAATCGGAGATTTTCAGAACAAAATCGCCGGTGAGGAGCAGATTGTGCGGTTTTATGTCTTTGTGTACGATTCCCAGGGAATGCAGGTGCTCCAGACTGAAAATAAAGATTAATTATTAGTAATTGGCAGGAACAGATGATATTTAGCACTTATAAAACAAGCAGTCACATAGAAGTTACTAAAAGTTGATTGCCCGCCTATTCTGCATTAGAATCCAACCGACTTCCTGCCGCCTTTACGTCAATTTCTCAATATTTCGTTTCACGAAGCCATTCAATTGCATAGCAACAATGCTGAGCCATTAAAATAAGGTTGTAAAAGAGTCAGCCAATATCACTTGAACCCCGGCCATTTACATATTTCCGCTCGGAATCTAACAAATCTCGCTCTCATAAACATTTCCTGTCGTTTTGGCCTTTCAGTGCAATAAATACCATATAAAAAGCGCCTACCCGTCAATTAGCTGGATGAAGAGGAAATGCGCATCGGATTCCGAAAGTCTCTCGCGAGGGGAGGCCTTCACCAGTTGGGCCACGTTGCCCAAACAGAACTCCAGCACCACGTACGTCTTCTGCTTCTCTTCGTTTCGGAACATCTGAAAGTCAGATATTTGACGGGCCTGGATTTATGCATGATTTTAATTTAGGCACGGAGTTTATAGGTGCAATTTTTGACTTGGTCAGTAAGTGGACAGCATCATATTTAGATGTAGGGGATATTATTCAAAATATGGGAAATGCGATACCTAAGTTTGAGTTTTTGTTGTAGCAATGGGTACCAACGACTTTGGGAACTATTCTGGTACCAGTACTCGTCTTTGTGCATGAGACCGCTCGGAACCGATGGTCTGAACTGTTCCTTCCAATTATTAAGAATCGTCGAAATCGCCTACCCCGCTATAGCCACTCTCACAAGGTCGTCTACTAGCTTTTCCGATTTTCCCGCATCGTAAACCAGCAAACCTCAATGAAACGAATGACGTTGTGGTGGTTGACCCTCTTGAGAACGCGAATCTCCCTCTCCATCGACTCTGAGCGCTTCGGCTCCTTCCACCTCTTCGAATCGTCGAAAATTTTGACAGCCCTGCGAATCAGTGTCTCTACGTGGATGATTTCCTGAAAACATAAATTACATTTATTTTTAAATCATAAAATCCGAACCTTGACGCATGCGTAGGAACCCATGCCGATCACTCCTCCAAACAAGTAGCCGAAACGGAATTTCGGCGGCTTCGAGTACTGCTCATCGGGCAGATTTAGCTGAAAATTGGCATTTTTCTGATACAACCTGATACAACAAAAATAAATCAACTCTTCCACTTAAAAAGAATTAAACTGACAATTGTACACTCGAGATGTGGTTTGATCAGTTGGCTGAAGGGAACGCGGTAGGAATCGGGGTACATCTTCTGAAAAACATTGTTTTCGTAGGGATTCGCCGCAATTCCCCTGATAACATCGAACGGAAACCGTAATTTCCGCCCCGATTCTGTTATTGCGAAAGGCTCGGAACTCTTGACGGCTATTTTCTGACGCATTCGGGGGAAAATAGCTGCAGGTAAGCGGATAAACACGCAAAAGCGGAATGAATAGGAGCTTCATCAGCCAAAAGGTTGTTTTTCGTGATATCAAGTATTCTCAGAGTCACATGCAAGCTGTCAATAGCAACCGTTTGAAGAGCAGAAAAGAAGAAAAACTCACATCGGACGGCGATTGGATGGGAAAGAAGGTCCTTTTCGGCGAATCATCATCATCCATCGGGAAATTTACTGGAAAAAAGCAAATATGTTTATTTAAAGTAAATACAAACAAATTTAAAAACAGACGAGTGACGTCAATAATAAAGAAATTTCGAAAGGGCGAACTGATTTTCGCCTAACGACAGAGTCAAGTGACGCCCTTAGAACCAGTCAGCTGCGATTAAAACTTGGAACATAACTCCTAACGGAAAGAAAGTGTAGAATTATTTTTTGCGGGTTTCCCAATCCTCAAATTGCACTTTATTACTATTACCTCTAATAATTGAAACTAATCTTATACAGTTTTGATTAATCCTCAAGTGCACATAAAGAGGGTGAAGGCTAGACTTAGAGACAGATGCAAGTATGTAAGTATGTCAGTGAACCATATATTTATTTAAACAGATAAACCATATGTTTAGGTACCAGTGGGTGATCCATTCAGTGAGGAGAGTTTGGCTAGGGTAATTGAAACTATCATCTAGAGGTCTCCGCCGTTAACATAGAAAAATGTATATCAAAAGGCATAGAATTCCCCTTTACCTCACATGTCCATTTCACATCTTGCAACAAGGCTTCCTATTTACGCAAACAATTATCCCTTGGATTCTCCAAATTGACTCATTCCTCAAATTCCCTTCTGACGTCCGAGTGCTTCCACCCTCACTTGATTCACCCTGGGGCTTCCCATTTCTTAATAAGCACAGAGTTTCCAGTGGCTGCTAATCTCACAGATGCGCCGACTCGTCTGCCTTGTCTCCAGGCAACCGCGAAACTCCCCCCACAAACCATCTTCCGGATTTCTCTTATCCCTCGCGTTTATATCAGTTGGATCGTCTTCTTGGCGACGTTATACTCTCATAGTCGGCATTTTGCTCTTAGAAGTGACCTTACTCGCTTAGTTTCCCGAGAGATAGATATAGCGCGAGAGAGAGAGAGAGAGAGAGAGAGAGAGAGAGAGAGAGAGAGTGCGTGCGTGTGTGTGTGTGTGTGTGTGTGTGTGTGTTTGTGTGTGTGTGTGTGTGTTTGTGTGTATGCGTGTGTGTTTGTGTGTGTGTGTGTATGTGTAAGAGAGAGAGTGAGAGAGAGAGAGAGAGAGAGAGAGAGAGAGAGAGAGAGAGAGAGGAAAATTGGGATAGTGAGAGAAAGAGTTAGAATAATAATTTGTATTCATTTATCTCTCATTTAAGTAACTTTAATACCACATGGAACATTCCAGAAATGTTCAAATGGTTATCGGATATGACCTCTCCGAGGTCTCCTCCTCCCAAAGAAGGGTGTGTTCACCGTGCATCCGATCACGACAACATGATGATGACGGATCTGATTCTAGCCGAAGTGGAGACCCAAGTGGTTAATCTAGAAGTCGTCAAGGAGCAAAGTCGCTCGAGGCAAAAGCTGAATTCGAAGATGCCGGACTACAGCTGGCTGGTCAGCGCCGATGTTCGACCGAAGAAGTACCTCACCATTCAGGTTTTGCTTCTTTTTACACAATGATTATCGGCAAACTTAGGAGAAATTCCGACTGGAGCGAGCTTGTGAACGATTGAAAGCTGAGGAATGGGCATCGGTGCTAGACTTGTTCCGAAAGAGAACGAAGGTAAGTAAAACACTATCTTTTAAAGAACAAGTATTGTTGAAAATGCAAACATTCGTTTTTCAGGATGCCGACACGCGAGAGTGCATTCTGGGAGAGTTCGCAGCCGCCGCCCACGAAGTGATCGCCTCGCGTCCTCGCACAGTCTCTGTGAACGACGTTCTGAAGAAATACACTCGTTCTGCGAGCAGTGTGAATGCGGTCAGCTACTCTGCCACGGACATGGACGGAGGACACGTTCAGGTCGGAGACAGCTACAGCCAGCCGCAGTCTGCAAGGACCGTCGCGGGAGGATTCTACGGACACAGCTTCGACCACATCGTTTGAACAACACGGAATAAAGAATTGACATTTGAATTCTTAAAGGGTCTTTGATTGGCCTGGATAACTCCATAACAGGTAAAACAATGTAAAAAGAGAATGATTCTAAGAAATGCACCCGATTTTGCATTGGTTTCCAAACGGGTTCAAACTAACGTTGAGCCTTAAGCCAAACGTTCGAAAACCAGGAACCCGATGCCAAAAATCTTCAATGATTTTCTTGATTTCCTATTGAAATAAACACATTTTACCGATACCCGCTGAAATAACCATATTTTTGTGCTTGACATTTAAAGTTGGCGCACAGACTACAGCTGTGAAATATCGATCGATTTATGTGAGATTCCGAAGGCCGTTGGTTGTGTTGTGAATTCTACGGCGCTATAATAATTCGACGTCGCTTCTTTCGACACAGCTGCAGCCATGGGTGAGTGCGTAATCTGAAACAATCGTCGGCTGAAATACCTCAAAAACACACGGTATCTTATCGTCGGCGAAGAACCTGAGAAACAAACAACAATCCAACCTATAATTTCAGACGAAGACATGGAGGAGATTTCTATACGAAGCCCCAGTCCACCTAGGCATATGATGAGAGCTTTCACTTCTGAGTCAACAGAGACACTGGCGTATGCTTCAAGTTTAGTGGAATCTACAGATGAGGTAGGGCGGGAAACGGAGAACACACACAACACACACACACACACACACACACACACACACACACACACACACACACACACACACACATACACACACATACACACACACACACGCATAATTACATACACACATACAAACATACACACATACACACATACACACATACACACATACACACATACACACATACACACATACACACATACACACATACACACATACACACATACACACATACACACATACACACACATACACACATACTCATACACACACAAGAGAGAGAGAGAGATTTTAAATAGTATCACAGAGTTTAAGACACTACCTTCCCTAGCCCGAACCTCATCTGATTGTTCTCTTCGTCGTAGTAGCTACATTAGCGAGGATCGCGCTACTCCTGCCCAGCGGAGGGCATCTGTCCTCCTTCTTCTCGCCTCAATTCACGAACCTCCCCCTTCATCTGACAGGTGATAGCTACAAAATCACGCGAAAAAAAAAACTATATTCAGAGATGCTACTACAGATACTTCGGCCCCTCGCTGTCACGGCTGGCGGCAATGGTCAAGGCTTTCACTGTCCTCTCTGCAAAACATGAGTAAGCGACGAAAGTGTCTGCTTTCTTCACGCACACACACGCACTCTCTCTCTCTCTCTCTCTCTCTCTCTCTCTCTTCACAATTTTATCCTTTAGGTCTTGATGAGTTGTCTACGGTTGTCCGTCGATTATCAGAAGAAACCGATCTTGTTAATCGCCGACTTTTGCGTTCTCTTCGTGGTAGGACCAACCTCCTCGCCAAAGTCAACGGTCGATGTGCCATTGTGTCCGCAGTTTTGCAAGCCGCTTCTGCAAAGAGAAGTCTGTTGTGGCTTACATAAATTCAATTTATCTCCCTTCAGGCGAGGATTCCACCCTCCAGTTCAGTCTCAGTTGCAGTGGCGATAAGGAACAATGGCTTCGAGCGATGCAGGCTGCCACTCGCATTGCTCCCGGACTTCCCGATCCAATAAGGGCTACTGTTTGTCTCATTTTTCTACGACTTGCAGTCACCACTTTAGATGTGGGTGACATTGGCTGATCAAAGTTTGAGCGAAGAACAATCGAAGGAACTTGAGAATGCTACAAGCGAGAGACTTTTGGATGGAGACGATGAGATACACTTTCAGATACTGAAGGTATGATAAATTGAAAGAGAGGTCTATTGAGAAGTTTAGGATTTGCATAGGACAGGGTTTGAAGGATTTTTACATGTGAAGAAACTTAAACAGCTCTTATTGGCATACGCGAGGTAATAGAAGACACATGAGAGAGAGAAAGAGAGAGAGAGAGAGAGAGAGAGAGAGAGAGGAGAGAGAGAGCGAGAGGAAAGAGAGGAATTTTTCAGATATAATAAAGAAGTCGGTTACTGTCAGGGTTTCAATGTAATCGGTGCTCTGCTCTTAGAAGTCGTTAACTTCGATGTACTTAAAGCATTAAAGGTAGATCTCTCTCTCTCTCTCTCTCTCTCTCTCTCTCTCTCTCTCTCTCTCTCTCTCTCTCTCTCCTCTTTCTCTCTGAAATACCCTCTCAGGTGCTAGTGTTCTTCGTTGATTTCGTGCTCCCTCCCGGCTACTTCGACCAGTCCCTCCGCGCCCTCTCAGTCGACATGGCAGTCGTCAAAGATCTCCTCCATCAACGTCTTCCAGAAGTCAGTAAACATCTCGAACACCTCCAGAATTGCTCAAGTAAACAAAACTTCAAAAACTCCAAGGTCTCTTCAGTTAGCGAGTATGAGCCTCCGCTGACGAATGTCTTTTCGATGCACTGGCTCCTAACTCTCTTTGCCACCTGTCTCCCAAGGGAACTCGTCTACCGTGTGTGGGACGCCGTGATGCTCCACGGATCGGAGGTTCTTCTCCGAATAGCTGTCGCTATTTGGGCCAAATGTGCAACGTACCTACCTTACTAGAAAGGGAATTTTGAATTGTTTTAGAAAAGTCCTGAGAGCAAGAGATGTGGATGAATTTTATGTTCTGACGGAGAGTCTTACGAAGGAACTGACGAAAATGGGGACTGAGGAGCAGGATTCAATGATCAAATACATCTACAACATGGCTGAATTCCCTTACCCAGGATTATCTGACCTAAGGGACCATCACACGTGGAACATCAGACCAATCACCTCTCTCAGGAACCTGGATGAGGTAGTTTTACATGGTGGCTTTGAGCCATTCAAACAATTAGCAAAGGGATAGCCCTAACATCCATCTACTCTTGTCATAATTGTCAGGTCTGACGAATCCTTTCATCTTGGTAGTAGGATATTCCCAATGCGCATCCCAGGTTCCATCATTCTGGGTTTCCTCTAAGGAACATAGAAGAACATCGATCGTGAATTTCGGTTGAGGGGGTCGCGCCGATCCTAGTTTTCTATTTGCGGGACTCGCACCCAAGCATGGCAAAATTTGGGGCCGGGCCGAGAAAATTTGAAAACCGGACCGGCCCGAAAAATTTTTTTCGTTTTCTTTGATTTTTAAATTGAAAAAAGGCATAAATTTTCGGGCCGGCCCAGGTCGGGCCGTAAAAATTTTTAGAGCGGGCCGGCCCGTTGCCATGCTTGCTCGCACCTCATGTCTCATTCATATTGTGGGGGGTCGCGCAAAACGGACCCCAAAGGTAGCTTGTATCTTGTAGCCGATTACGGCTTCATAAAAAATGCAGACTGTGTGTGTGTGTTTTTTTGAAGGGTTTAATGTAGAATACAAACAGACATCTTGTCGAAACAGACGGCATAACTCAACTTAGCTTCTGGACGAGGCTCCGTCTTCCGCCCAATGTCGAAGTGAAATAGGCCAGTTGGAACGACGCTACAAACAACTGATTCAGCGGCAAAGACAATCGGCGGTGGTTTTAAACTGTAAGCCCTCAACTACTTAAAAAAAAGAAATAATTAAGGCAATACTAGATTGGGGCTAAGAAAGAACTTAACCTTCAACCACCTCAGCATTTCCCACGGGTACATTTAACCCTCAAAGGCAACTTTTCTCTCAGGTCTTTTAGAACACCAGTGCTCATGTCGGCAGTTGACATGACCCTTGACCCAACGACGGTCCAACCAGAACGCTCAAGGCCACTTCAACAAATGGACAAGAATAGGTCAACAAACGCCACAACAAATAACCTCGGCATTCCAGATCAATCCAGCTGGGGTTTTTGTATGGTCTGCCATGCAAAGAAGACTTCGAACTTTTGTGGAAGACAACAACGCCCCAGCGATCGAAGCATATTTTGAGCAACATCCAAGAAGAGAAGAACCCCGAACGTCCCCCAATGCCACCGAGAAAACAGGCATACATTCATTAATTAACAATTGGATAGAAGTATATATACGATGATGTATCACAATGAACATACACACCTTTTGCGTGTACTGAAACCGCATTTCGGGCGAATAAATTACATTAACTTAAAACAGGTAACCCATGGTACAGCGTAGGACGGAATGGAGATTACGCTCGGCTCCTGGTGAACTTGCCCCAGATGTGGAGGACGAATACGGAGGCGATGAAGACCAAGCTCATGACGAGAACAGGAACGGGTCCGATCTTGAGGCCGGTGGAGTCCTCGGTGTAGAAGCGCCAGAGACCACCGTTGTTTCCACCACGAGGGCGAGCGGCAGCAGCCTGTGTGGCTCCTAAAATTAAGAAATTAAAAAAAGTAAAAGGCAAAGTTTGGCTAGAACGAAACCAAATTTATTTTTAAATAAAAATCGGACAATATAAGAAAAACATACCACCACGACGCTGGCGAAGCTGAGATCCGGCGGGGCGGGGGCTGCGTCCAGTATCCGACATCTTAGGCTGAAAATAACAATATTATATACCTGCTCCCACAAGTAAAAATTTATAAGAAAATCAGTGGTCAAATTTCGCTTAGAATGTTAATGTATACATTGAATTACAAAAATATAAAGAAAGTAGGAGGACGTGACCGTGAGGTTCAGCAGCCACTAAAAGAGATCCTGGAGGGGAAGAAACGACGGACAGAGCGACAGCAAACGACGCGTATCCGCCACTGGCGCAGCTCGGGAGCGAAAAATATACGGTACGCGAATTGGCAACCGGCCAAGAGCCTTGCAGTCCGCCTGTTCGGCAGCCCGCGGTGTACACAGCCACGCGCATTGCGGGCTGCCTCGCAGTTTGGCAGCAAAACGGTAAAAGGGGCGTGGCTTATGGGACGCAGTTTGTCGTGAAGTCTGAACATTGCGTACGCCAGCATCCACGCCCCGTTGGCTAAGACTTTTGTCGCTTTGAATGCTCATACTTTGTGATGGTCTCTTCCTGTCTTAACATTATTATGTCGTTCCTTTTTTTTTTTAAATTAAATGAATTTATAAGTAAAAATATCTTAGTAAGTGTGTATTTACAGAGTCGACATGGGCAAGTTCACCAAGGAAGAGGAGGTCCTGTTGGCCAACTATTCCTCTAATACCTCCGCGAAGAGCACCGCTCTCTTCTACTTCAACGGAGTCGTTCTCTCCTTGGCTCCCATCTACCTCTTCTATGGAGTTCACCAGATGGATGTGAGTTTTTTCTTCTAGGAATCCCTGCTTTCAATTCTACACATTTGAATTCTACGATGGTTCAATGTGCTATTTTAGATATGGGTTCCACCATTATTTTTACCTTTCTTTTTTCTTTTAAAAGGAACCGGCTAAACACTAAACAAATAAAAGTACTATGTTATTCGACAGTACGGATCCACAACGCGCCGGCCGCGGCACTTTTTGCTTTATTCTTAAAGGACTAATTCGGGATTTTTGAGAAAACCGGCCAAATTGATGGCTCCAAAAATTGCTATGGAAACTAGATGTGAATACCCGCTACATGCCGTAAAAAGTCCTGAAACCATGGCTCCGTTCGTCTGAAAGAGTGACGGAAAGGAAAAAGTGAGGTACCGGTCAGCTACAGAGCGCGGCACGTTGTGCGGTTTAAAAAAAAAGTTTCAATAAGTAACTCGCGAAACGAAAGAAGATCCTTTTGCCGCTGAGCTTGATAATAGGGCTTCCCCAGTTAGGTTAGAAGAACGTATGTGTCTACATGTTCTTTATACTGCTACATATGTAGTTCGCTTAAAACTCCAAGCTCAGTAAGAGTAGCATATTTTAGCTTTTTTGTCAGGTAGCAAATTTCACTGCATTTTGCATTTATTCATGATAATTTTCAGGTGGCCGATGCCTGGATCGTTTGGATCATCGCCGCTGTTGCTGGAGTCTACCTCCTGACCACCGCCTGCAAGAACCAGAAGCGTCTCCTCAAGCACAGGTTTCTTTTGAAACTAGAATTCTTCTCACTTTATTCTTTTAGCATCATGATGAAGAGGGGATCTGCTGTTGATCGTGAGATCAACCAGAAGTTCGGAAACGACAAGAAAATGAGCGTTAAGGAGAAGGAGGTATGTTGTGTCGTGTTTTAATGGTTATCCACTGTTTGTTTGTATTGGAGCACAGAGTTGCAAGTGTTCGAAATCTAGATCACAGGTGCTAAGTTGTTCCGAAAGTAATTGTGAGATTCTGACGATGACCGGTTTTATTTGCTAGTTATTTGTTGAAATTTCATACAAATACAACTCCAGTATAAACATTACTTTTTCTGATTTTTTCAATCAACTTATTTCAGGAGCGCGCACTCTTCCGCAAGAACGAGGTTGCCGACTCCGAGGCCACCTACCTGTCCATCTTCTTCACCAACGTGCTGTATCTGACTATCCTTCTCTTCCTCGCTTTCTTCCTCCTCGCCAACGTCACTCCCCTCTTCAACTCTCTCTTCTCCATCGTCGGAGCGGCTGGAGCCGTCGCCTTCCTTTCTACGGCTAAGAACTGAAGTTTTATTTGTAAATTCTCCGAATGTTTACGGATTTGTGTAATACGGATTCTTTAATTTATTACCAAGCCCGCCCTCGTTTTATTTATTTCCTGTGTAGTTAAGGATTGTTTGATTGTTAATATATCCCCAGATGGAATAAACTTCCAGATTTTACCCCAATAATACTATTCCTCTTTGGTAAATAACCTCGGGGTTACTTGTGTGATTCTGTGTGCGAGGATATCGCGGCGGACAAGGCGAGATCACTGATAGATATCTGGGCGTGGTTTCCTCCATTGTTGGGTTGTTCCAATGCGAAACCGCAACGCTCATTTCTTCATACTGCGCACCCAACGTTCTGTTTAGATGCTGATTGGGCATATTCCTCCACAAAGGTCGAAATCTCCTATATTCGAGTGGCCGAAGGGCGCCAAGTGCCCCGAAATGCGCAGGAATGGCTTAGTCGCCGGAGAGAATAACGTAAGTACATACAACAGGAATGCAGGATATTGGAATTGAAATATCCGCAAGTAAAGGTTTTGCCGGCAAGAAACATTTTTTAACGTGATGTTATAAGAGGCCCTGATTGAAATCACGACGATGATTCTTCCCAGTCCCAGGATAATCCTATTGAGCGCCAGTAATGAAGCCTCCATAGCATGTTAAGAATATAAACATATGCTCTTGTAAACGGTTTTACGACAGCCCCCCCCCCCCTACGTACGACGACTCCCCCGCGAATACCCAAAAGTTTTTTCTCTCATAGTTTCTTCGTTTTTAACACTTTCCTCGCAACTTTGCGCATCCCCATCTACTTCAGAAACTCATGAGACCGCACTTTGTCGATCTATACACACTCTGTATCAATTCTGCCACAAACGGTTATAGAAGCCACCCGTATGTTTATTGTGGTTTCGATGCCATGGGGATATTTCCACCGGGGGAGCGGTCGCACAAGAACGGGGGACGGGACTTAACCTATGTCAATGGAAGAGAAGCGATAATTCAGCTTCGACCAATCACTATGTCTTCAGGTCAACCGCATTGAGCTTAAACTCACTTTCACCGCAGAGGTGCTGCACGCCGAGTCTCCGTCCTGCATCTGGGTGCGTCTGCCGAATCACATCACCGAAAGTGCATTGAGGCTCAGCGAACCGTGGGTTCCTTCAAAGTCCCCAAATAAATCTCTTCCAGGTATGATCTTGAAAAAGTGTGGGATGCGAATTCGTCGATGCTGGAGGAGCGGCGACTGGATCTCGAGGGACAGTACTACATGGCTCCCTACGAGGTCGAAGGGCTCGCCAGAGGATACGCAAGAGTTCGTATTCTCAAGGTTGGATAATTGCCAATACAGGAGGATGAAGGTAATTTCAGACGGAGAAGGCCAAGAATTCCGAAGGGAAGGTGATCGACGTACTGGCGAAGGCGATGTTCATCGATTACGGAGAGAAGCGCTGGTTGTCCGCTGAGGTAGGCCAAACACTATATTATATTTAGAAGCCCTCTCGGCTCTTCAAGTTCAACAATTTTAAGCTTTGTATCCCAATGCCCCTGTGAGCTGACCACCAAAACGGTTCAACATCTTCATTAATCTTCTTCTTTTCAGTGTTTGGCCAAATTCCCGCCGTCCTTTCCGTACCACCCGTGGCAGGCTATCTGTCTGTCCTTGACTAACGTGAGGAAGACTAACTTCGCTCACAGCCCTGAAGCCGTAAGCCTTCTTTTTCTCCATTTATCATCAGAATGCGTTCAGGGCGAGCCCTACTGGTCTGCGGAGGAGTGCGAGCTGTTCCGTGAACTCGTCGGACAGTTCAAGACGTTCCACTGCAAAGTGCTCATGGGCAGTGTTGTCAGGAACGACTACGGAGAGCCTATCCGGGTAGATGTCTGCTCTAACGCTATTCTTATCCTCTCGTTTAGGTGTCGATGCGCGGAATGCCTGATCCCACGGAGGTCCGGCAGCGACCCAATCAGAAGTACCAGCTAGGCTCAGATATTGCCCAGCTGTTTGCCGGACACTCGCACGGCACCATCGAGAATTTCGAAGTCCACGATTCATCTGTGGTTCCTGTTATTATTTGCGAAGAGGACAAGGTGGGCAATGATTATACTTTTTACCTTGTGCAGTTGCGCTTTTTCTTTTGCGCACCTGCCTTTTGTAATAAACGGTATACTTTGTTGGACCATAATGTTAGGCAGCTAAATGTCAGTTAGGGCCAAATGACTTCTTGCCACTTTGGTTTACACTCAACAGTTTCATGTGTTTTCCAATGTGTTTTCACACATTCGGAAAAGTAATTTATATCTTTGTAAAACTATTTTTACAGAGCGTTCCGGAGCGCGAGAGCATCCCCGAGCTGTATTTGAAGTACCCGTCTAACTGGCGTCGGGTGGAAAAGGTCGAAAACCCGTTGCTGGTGCCCAGTTCCGAGTGGGAGGAATGGAAAGTTGAGGAGGCTCAGATCCAGGTCATCGACATCGATTGGCTCGTCAAGAATGGGTAAGACCCCGTTTTTAAGTAATTTAAAGGACTATTTGCAGCTACCAGGATCAGCAATCCACCAGTTTTTGGATGAATGTGGAGGGCGCCCATACGCACAGCCCCTACGAGTGGTACGCTCGACCCATCAAAGCCTTGAATAGAGGTACGTTATTCTTTGATTTCGATATTGCGTGTGCTTTTCAGTGTTCACGGAAACGGAATTGGAGAAAATGAAGCAGTTGGGTACGACACCCGAGGAACAGAGACAGAACAAAGACCCCACCCTGTCCATGTTGCGAGCTGACGAGGAATTGAAGGAACGGGCGGCCGTGTTGGACGCTTTCTATTCAGTCGCCGGAAACAGGAATGTTCTGGAGAGGGAGAAAGTGTGAGTTTCAGACTGAGAAAGAAACAATAAACTATCTTTTTTAGGAAAGAGGCCATGGACAATAACATCAGCGTCTACGGCATAACCTGCGCTTCCGATGAACGATCCGCCTACACCGGCGAGTGGCAGAGAGTCGAGGTATGTCGCTCCTTCGTAGTACTAAAACAGCTTCGTGTTAAGTGTTTGAACGGTATCCTTTTGCCCGCCTAACACTCACCGTAGTACCTACCAATCGGGTGTCAGTAAGAGCCGAACTGGCGCCAAGTGGCCACCTTCATTTTGTAATAAAGGGTAGAAAAGGCAAGGTGTGAAGCGACCTTGGATGAGTCAGTGTCGTTTTTATCGTTGGTGTCAGTTAAACTGCTCTACCGTATAGCTGTTTCTGACAGCCTTTCTGAAGCGCAGGTGGATTTTGATATTGTCCTATTTAACAGCTGACTGTCAGATGTGCAGAACCCTGTGAAACGTAACAATATTTATTCTGGATCATTAGATGAAGAAGATTCATTTTGTATTGTGATTATGAATGTGTTTTAGGTTTACAAGTACGACGAGTTCGCTCACATCCGCTACCTGGACTCTGGTGGCCGCGACACCATAGCCCCTTGCAATCTGTACAAAATCCACAAAAGGTATCTATTTCTCTTAATTTTCTGCAATAACTCATTTAGACATTGCGACTACGCCGCCATGTGTGTTCAGTTGTGTCTGCAGGGCGTCCGTGACCCGGACCCCGCGATAGCAGAGCAGAACGCCTGGGATAGCGTGAGGTCGGCTGCCTTCAACTCCCTGCTCCGTGTCGATGTGCCGATTACCATCGACATCCTCGGTAAAACTCCCCACATTGATGTCTTTAAACTGATTATTCTTCAGCGCAGCCATTCAAAAATGCGAAGAAACACAAAGTGGACGGAAAATTGTTCGAGGAGCACCACGTGTTGTTCGCAAAGGCCGTCAGCATCCACGGAGAAGCGGGAAATATCGACGATCAGATGTGCGTACTGCCCGGAAAGGGACGGGCTGCGAAGGACGAAAGCCACCCGGTGGAATTGTTTGATTGATTGATCTGTTTTATGTTCACTTCCGGTGGGGCTGCGATTGCCTGGTGTTTACGTGTAAGTTTTACAGTTTTAATTCAATGAACTCATCGTGTTGTTTGTTTTTGTATGATTCGGGGAGGGGTTCTCTGAAGCGAAACGAGGATCCGGTTTTTCTTTTGGCGAAAGCCCATTTGTCAGTAAGGAAAAGACTATTACTATGTGAGTGTTTGTCACTATCTGCCTTACATTGTGGTAGCTATACGCCATCGGACCTCGAACAAATCTCTTAAATCGAGGTCCTTGTGAGGACTTGTGGCTATAAGTTGGAACATTTTTCCCATGAGAGGGAACTGTGCCTTGGTAACAAACGTACTAGGGGGGGGGGGGGGGGGTGGCTCGTTGTTTAACATCTGAGGGGCCCGAAATTTGTCGATTAAGATAACATATTATAAATAAGTTAATGTGAATAACTATTATTTGTAACAATATAATCATGTAAACATCGAGACATTCAAATCTTTTATTGGCGAGGAACGTTCGGTACAATCTATTGAAGATTTTTTGTTCCATTGATGTTTCGCCCTTCACTTGTCCTTGTCGATGCTCTTCTCAGTCGGTTCAGTCAACGTCGGGATCGAGGGTTCCGTGGAGCTTCCCTTCTTCTTCAGCTTCTCGCTGTCCTCCGTCTCCGTCGCTCCCTTCAAGTCTCCCATTTCGGTCCTCTTCACTCCGGGAATGGCGTTCACCGACCACTTGGCCAAATCCGAAGGGGGCGAGACGGCTTTGAGAAGAAGCGCCAGCTCACGGCCGATCTTTCCCATCGACGGACGGTCGTCAGGATTGACCACCCTAAAACAACTCATTTAGAGAAGGAGGCACCTCTACTTACCAGATCTTCTTAGTAAGGGAGGTGATTTGCGGAGGTGTCGTCTTCTCAGGGAAGGCGGGCATGTTGGCCCTCCTGATCATCGTGGCAATCTTCTTCGGCGGGTCATCCGGCCACGGCTTGACTCCTTTGTTGAAGATCTCGTAGAGGAGCACTCCATAACTCCAGACGTCCGATTTGGTGGAGAACTGCATCGGCTTCTTCAGCGATTCAGGAGCCATCCATCTGAAGCCACCTCGTCTAAACCAACCCAGAGGACTACCTCAGAGGAATCTGCGGACTAGACTCGTCCTGTTTCTCGTCGTCTGGCTTCGTCTTGAGGTCTCCAACCATCTTCGAGAGGCCAAAGTCGGCGATTTTCATGGTTCCAGAGGAGGAAATGAGCACATTCCTGGCCGCGAGGTCACGATGGACACATCCCACGGAGTGAAGGTAGTACATTCCCCGAGAAGCTTCGAGGGCGTAGACGACTCCCTCCCCGGGGTCCAGACGCTCAGCCGTCTTCTTCAGATGAGACTCCAGGTTGCCTCCGGCACAGAACTCCATGAGGATGAGGATCGGAGGATGGCCCATAGCCACACCAAACATCTGAAGCTTATATCTTTTGAGTACATATTTGACCTACCTGAATGATGAACTCGTGGGCGTAATGGCTCATCAGCTGAGCCTCCGAGATCATTCCCTTTCTGGCCTCCGTCGACTCTTTGTTTGCCTCAGTCGCTACCTTTCCCTCGTGACACACCTTCACAGCCACGTCGAACTTGTCCTTCTCCGTACGATGGTAGATCCCTCGGTAGACATGACAGAAGTTTCCGCTGCCAAGAAGATCCTACAGAAACCATGTCGTAAACTGCTACAGTATCTCTCACCTGCGTTTTGTACTCAACTTTGTCGTGAGAGATGAGCCAGGAGGGCCTAGGCACGGCGTGTTTCAGATAGGCCTTGCCGGGCACTTTGTGACTCTTGTAGTGGGCCACCAGGTCGACCACCGTCGAGAAGCCGGGAAACCCCTTCTTCTGTTTGCCGGTTGCATCTCCCTTCTGACTCCTCTTCTTCTTCTGTATCTCAGCTGACAGACTGAACTGCCACAGGTTGTTCGCGAACTGAAGCGTCAGATTGAGCAGTTTCTTGTCCTCGGAGAGAACGGAGACCACCAGAAGCGCCTCTCCGCCCGTGGCCTTTGCGTCGGTCACTCGCACCAGGAAGTCTCCAGGATCCTTCAGAAGATGTCTGAACATTTTCAAGTCTTCTGTAGCTTTGATAAACCCACTCAACGTCCTTCCTGGGACGGAACCCGTGGTAGAAGTCCTGTTTCTCCAAGTCTCGGTCGTTTGGATCCCTAAACAAGCATATTTGGCGCATTTGAATGGAATCTACCGTGACATGCGACTCTTCTCCGGCAAAGTGGCCATGCGGCTCTTGTCGGCCATCTTCTTCTGTTCCGACTGATGCAGATGAAGAAGGGGACGAAGAATGAGAATTTCAGATGGGAAATTGAATTTATAGGGCAATGTTATGCTTATTTTACAACGTAACGCTACATTTTCACTTGATGCAATGATACGGTCGGTGTGTTTTGTTGACCAGATGAAATTCAATAGTTGGAAAGAAGACGGATAGAATCTAGATAAGAAGATCTATAGACGTCGCCAAACGAGCATCGGCTGTTAAAAGCTGCTTTTTCTCTGCGTCTGCGCTGCTCGCCCGCTATGTCTGCCTGAGTATCGCACGGCTGCTGCATTAAGGCCGTTTTTGGAAGGATGCTCGTTTGGCGACAGTTATAACCGTCACAGTCTGATTCAGTCGAACACTATCTCGAATTAGGTCAGTTTGTGATCTACCGCCCCCTTCATGCTGTATCGACGCATAGGAGTATCAACGAATACGTCGTCTTTCCCATTCCCTAGTAGTTGCACTTCAGAGGAACCGTGTTGAACAGTTGCATATTGAATTCACCCAGTTCTTCGTGACCATGGAGGAGAAAGAAAGTCAGGGAATACTTCTACACTTCGAGAAGGGGTTCAGGCTTTAAAAAGAACTGCATGCTAGTGATAAACAACGTTCGGAGTCAAATGTTTGAGGATTCGGAGTTTCGTGCCATTTTTGCAATGACAACGCCAAAAGTTTTCCCAACACTACATTAAAACTGTCATGGGAAGGACTAAGGCTTGTTGTTTCTCCATGGTACGAGATACAAATAGAGAGAGAGAGTGAGAGAGAGAGAGAGAGAGAGAGAGAGAGAGAGAGAGAGAGAACAAGTGAGATAAAGATAGAGATAGAGATGACTAAATAGTGTTGATATAGTCTCGTGCGCTTTGTTTTATATTTCAATATTTTAATATAGGTTGAACATATATTTTATTATAAAAATCACAACTCGATGATTTCTGTGTGGTCTACAATCACAACGGCTCCGAAGACGAGGGTGAAGAGACAGACGGCTGCCACCAGGTAGTAGATCAAAGGCTCGCAGAGCTTCGACGGCAGTCCGTGGCGCCTGGCCCTCTTCACTTTCGGGGGTCCTCCGGTGGTCTTCTGATCCACAATCCCCTGTGCCTGTTCGTCCGTCGACCTCTTCGTCCTTGGGACTACCGTGGGGGTGGTCTTGTTCACTACGACCTCCAGCTGTCGCGAGTCGCCGCTGCGGCCCAAGTCCAGGGTGTGCTCGGGCTGAAACTCTTTTATACAAAGACTTGAGTACTTTAACTGACCGTGTTGGCCACCTGGTAGTCATCCGGCATTCCCGTCTCATCGGCCGTAGTGAGGTTCTTGCTCTCCTTCACAAAGTCCTCAATGTCCTTCGGACGACTGCCGCTGTCCGTTGTAGGCATTGTAGGCATACTGAAAATGGATGGAATAGAAATACGAAATCAAAGGTCTTTCAGGGTGTTAAGAGGAAAGAGACAGAGAGAAAGAGAGAGAGAGAGAGAGAGAGAGAGAGAGAGAGAGAGAGAGAGAGAGAGAGAGGAGAGACACAGATCTTATGGAACGATAGAAAGGTAGGCAAAGGAGAATGGAAGGTGGAAACCAAAAAATTAGCCTATCTTCTAGTATCGGAATAGGATCTTTGTACCTTCACAATGCTTGTATTCGAAAAAGAATTATTCTAATGTGCCGATCAAAAGAATCCCTTTTCTCCCACCATTCCATTCCCCCTTATGTCATGGCGTGTCGCTTCTTGCTGCTCTATCTCTTCTGTTATTTTGCATATTTTCCCAATACCTTGAGGTTTGTGTGTTGATTTTTACTGCTCGACTAGTGCTTGTTTAAAGTTAATAATATAATTTCAGCCGAAAAATCCTGGGAATTCGGGAGGAAAGGAAAAACTCACTGCTGCAAGTTCGTCCGGATGAATTCTGGCTTTTCACCATTTACGGCCAAGAACTGCCGGCTGAAGGCTACTTTCTCACATCGACTCAGCACTGCCGTGACTTCAACAACACCTCCATCTCCAAAAGAGCCAAGGTCCAACTGGACACAATCTGGCCTCCTCCGAAGGCACTTCGCTTTCGAACTGCCAGAAACAGGAGCTGGGTGACTGTGAGAACCCAGCACGGCGTTCCCTTCACTGACGATAACGGCGAATTTCAAATCTGCCACTTGAAAATCAATAGCGCACGCCAAATTGTAGGTTACGGTAGCCTACAGTAATTAGAGGAGGCTTCAGATGATGTTGATGCGCTCCAGTTATGAAGACGTTTCTCCACTGCGTTTTCTATTAATCGCCGCTCTTTTGCTTGGATCGGCCTTTTGTTCCGGACTCAACATTGCCTTCTTCACCTATAACGTGTCCGATTTGGAAAGTATCATCGAAGCCAATATAGATGAGGTTGAAAAGGTGAGGGGAAAGCTTTCAGAATTATTCTTTTTCTAGGCCTACGCTGAGAAGATATTGAATTTTCGTAAAAAGTCCAACTATCTCATTTGTACATTCTCTGCGGCCAATTGTATTCTAAACGTTCTAATTACAAGTCAATGTGAGACTTCATTTGTCAACGTAAGTCTAAGCCAATCTAGAATCTCCAGATGAATCTCGCCCACTTCTATGATCAGGCCTCATTTCACAAGTCTCTTTCAGTTCCGAGACAGCCAACTGATCAGCATGTGTGTCTCCACAATCCTCACAGTGCTCATCGGAGAGATCTTTCCCCAAGTGTGCAGCCATCGGAATGCTCTGTCTCTAGCCGCAAAGACCAGATTTGTCACTTGGACTCTTTTTGTCGTAATGTTCCCTTTCGCCTTTTCACTCAGTAAGATAATCGATTGGACTCTAGGACGAGAGGTACTGTAGATTACAACTGGAACACATTTACATTTGTTTAGGCAAGAGAAGTGCTGACTAATGATCAACTGAAACTATTGGTCAGCCATCACGCGAATCAATTGGATGCCGAAATGGACGAAAGAGATATTCTCATCAGGACAATCAAGTTTCCAGAGATTCTGGTTCGGCAGAGTATGACTCCGATCAGCTATGTCTACTCTCTCAGCAATGAGGCTTTTTTCACCAATGAGGTAGGTCTCTCTCTATTTTCACTCATTCACTCTTTCTCTCGAAGCTCCCCTTCTTTTGTAAACGTATGTTTCAGTTATGTCTGAAGATCGTCGAAAGAGGAATGTACACTCGGATTCCAGTGTTTTCTGGAAAGGACTCTAAGAACATTATAGCCTGTGTCAATATGAGCGACCTCATCAGTGTGAAAAAGACGGGAATGCCGATCAAAGACGTTTGAAGTGTTTGGTTCAAATGGGTCAAACTTGTTCTTCAGATTTTAAAGGAGTCTCCGAACACAGCCTTGAGAATAACACAAGGCAATATGTACCTGCAGCAGTTGAGTGAAGAGATGAAGACTGGAAAATATCACATGTGTGCTGTCAGCGACTTCAAACTTAACAGGTATCCTTGGTGTTGTAAATTTCAATGGCCAATTTCGGAGAGCAGTGAAACCTTTGCTTTACAGCTGAACAACTGAAGGGAAACTTTTCAGAAACGAAGTGGTGGGAATCGTGACAGCGGAAGATGTGTGGGAGCAGCTCTTCGGAGACATCCAAGACGAAGCGGACAACGCTTTTGTGAACAAGAGGGCCGGGATGAGACGAGATCAACAGACACTCGATTGGTTCCACGACCGAGCCTTGAAGTTTTCGGTTAATCAGTACCTAAACCTCATCGAAGTAGGGTTAAACTAAGGCCTTAGCAAAGAAAGACATTCAGCAAGTGTTCGACGCGTGTCCTCAGTTCCGATGGTTCGGTTTCTCTCTGCACTCGATGCGAAATCTTCTGAATACCAATGCCATAAAGACTGAACGCAAAAAGGACGCATACATCCGTTTTGACTTCAACAAACTCTACGTAATGTACCAAGGAAAGTTCGAGACTGTTGTGAGTGGGAGGATTCTGGATAAACACGACCTCGACGTGTCTCTGTATCACAAGGCAGTCGTCTTCGGCAGACAGTGTGTCATCAATTTTGCCAGGGTAGATAGTTTTTAAATTTGCAAACAACTGAATTTTAGGAATACCAGAAAACATTCATTACTTTTGCTCCCACTCTTCCACCACTCGTGCCTGAAGAAGAGATCGACGGAATCCGCACACTGACGGTCCCCTTTAGCTACTTTGAGATCAGCGACGAGGACATCAGAAAAGTGCTGTCGAGTGAAGTCAACGAAGCGCAAGAGGTGGGTCTTGACTGGAAGTATCACAGCAATCTGGAATTCAGAATTTCCAACAGAGGTTGATCCAATCGCTTGAGAATGCCAATCAGCCGACGCTGCGATCGAGTGGAAGGGCCTTGGACGACTACGACGCAACCAACGGAGAAAAGTCTGTTATGGCTACGAGGGAACAGAAGAAACAAGTGACGCCGAAGGAAAAGTCGCCGGTGAAGACGGCCGACACACAACCCAGCAAAAGTGCTTCGGCGAAGGAAATCAAGTAAGAGAAAGAGACAGAAATAGAGACAGAGAGGGTTTCAGGACTTTTCCGACGCCGCTTACAACGCCGCAGGTCAGCGAGTTGAAAAAGACCAGTGAACTGAAAAAGTAGAGGAACTAAAGAGAGGAAATTCAAAAGAAACAGCTAATAACATCTGTTCAATTATCTATGATCTATGCGTAATATTTATAATAAACATTCAGCAAATGTTTACTTTTGATGTATAAGAACGTATCTATATCTCAATTTTTCAGTATTATAGTCTCAGTTTCTTAGTATCATAGTCTCACGATATCCCAGCTTAACAGTCTTTCAGTCTCCATTTCTCTGCCTCTCTGCCTCTCTGCCTCTCTGCCTCTCTGCCTCTCTGCCTCTCTGCCTCCCTGCCTCTCCGCCTCTCTGCCTCTCTGCCTCTCTGCCTCTCTGCCTATATGTCTCTCTGTCTGTCTGCCTCTCTTCCTGTTTCTCTCCCTTTCTCTCTATGTGACATAAACCATGTTTTTTTAGTTTCTTCATTAGCCTGCTCATTTGAATTCCTCCTCAATTAGAATTTCTGTTCCCCATCCACCCTATCCTCATTCTCCCTTCCCCTCTCTCTGCGGCCAGTCGATGCCACCCAAATCGAAGGGTCAGTTTATTTGAAATCTTTAATAGTCATATGTTTCAGCAAAACTGCGCCAGGAGTCTGTGGGTGGTCTGGCGCTCGGATGCTGCGTCGACCCTGCCAACTACGTCTGGATGGTGGTTGCTCTGTTCGTCTTCACCCTATTCCTCGCCGCCCTTTGTTGTACTTCTTGCATCGCCACTCGTTGGATCTATAAACGGAGGATGAAAAGAAAATGCGAAGGATTGAGGGAAAAGTACCGAAAAGAGGCGGAGCAACGCAGGGAAACGGCATTGGCGGCGAGGAGAATCGCCATGAGACGTAAGGTTGTTCTTTAAAGCCTTAAGGTTAAGGACGTTTAGCCCCTACCACGGCTCTTCGAGTGGAACCTTCGAAAGAGGTTCTGGCCAAGTTTGTGCAGTTGGGACGACTTCAGCAACAGAACGCGGACTTGAGAACGGCCAAGGAGCCTTCGGTTGCACAGTTGGTTCAGACGATTCCAACGCAACAGAACGTTCTCAAGACAAGTAATGAATGTAGGTCGTTGCGGGACCCAAATAACAAGCAGTCCTTTCAGCAATCAAGGCGGATGTCCCGAACAAGACGGAAAAGGTGAATGTGAGTCTGCGAAAGTCAAGAGAGGCCAAATCCATCAATATGACTACGGTACCTCCGGATACGGTAGTTGTGGAGCCTACGCAGTCTCCTTCTGACAAACCCTCTCTCCCCTTGGATCCCACGCCTCCTTCGAAATCATCCAGCCCTTCCGAGTTCTCTGGTTATACCGTTCCTACCACAACCACCACTACTACCACCACTGACACATCATCCAGCGTTTCGATGGAGACGCAGAAAGACACGCCCACTCAATCCACGGACACCTCAAATGCCAAACCAACGGAGTCTACGGCCACGCCCACCACCGCAACTGAAGCCACGCCCACCACTTCCGAGGCCTCGCCCACGAATGCACGGTTCCCTTACTTTTCGGGCCCCACCGTTGCCCACAGGCCACCCAGGAACAAGAGATCGGCCTGGGTTGAAAACACGCCTATCAGGTGGGTGGAAAGGATTACTGAAGACACCGTAGAACACACACCACACACACACGCACGCACACACACACACACACACATCATTGAACGTACTTTAAACAGTATTAATATGTTTAGGAAGGATGAATCGAACCCGCGTAACGCTGTGGAGAGAAAGATGTCTTCGACCTCCGTGAGTTCCTTCGTGACAGCCGGCAGTGGGCAGCCGCCCAACGCCTATGACCTCCGTCGAATGGTCCTGCAGGGAAAAGGCCTCCGGTAACATCACCACTGTAGAGCCTTCAAATTGCAATTCAGTACTGATCGCACCCAACCGACGAGTTCCGCGAGCCGCGAGTCCGGATACAACCATCTGCGCACCCTGAGCAAGAAAGGTACCGTAACCACATTCAGCTACAGTAACCTAATGATTTAGATCCGGCCGACTGTCTGAAGAGCATCAGCCTGAATGGATTGCCTGCGACTCGCGAGAAGAAATGAGCAGCGGAGGAGTCGAAGAAAAGTACTTGATGCCGAATTCTTTTGTTTTGCTATATGCACCGGTTGTAATGAAGATTAGGATAGTTTCTCTATTATTGTTTTTTGAACAATCAAAAACCTCCAATTCCATCGAGCAGACATTTTAGAATTTTGAAACCTCGTTATTTCAATTTAAACATAAGGCCATTCTTGTTTGTTTCCTACAATCTTAGGTCGCCCCTACAACTTCCCTTTCGGTTCGCTTTATATCCCTCAGTTCCCTTTTCTTATATAGTGCCCGCCAATCCTACTTCGGCGATTCTTGGAAATGAATGGGATTATTTTGATGTTGATATTCAAATGTCCCATTACTACATCATAATATTCGGCTACAAAAGGGGCGTGGCCTTATTTTGACCGAAGTATGATTGGCGAGGAGTAGTGTTAGCCAATCCTACTTCGGCGGTTTTTGGAAATGAGTGTGATTATTCTGATGTCGACATTTAAATTACCCATTGTTACATCTAAATTGTGGGCTACAAAAGAAGCGTAGCTAAATTTTGGCCGAAGTAGCCTTTGCGAGGAGTATCTCTGTTTGGAATTTCGTACCGTTAAGATAATGACATCACGGGGCTCCCAATCCCTCAGTTCATCTTCTTCGCAAAAGTACACTGCTCTTTTAATATCGTCACATGGTTCGCCATTGTTCTTCCGGTGCTTGGGAGCGGCGATGAGTAAGATGAACAATTAGTTACAAGGTGAATGCGAAGAAATCCTGGAAAATCTGCCCCCTATATTGCCCCTTGTATAATCTCTCTCTCTCTCTCTCTCTCTCTCTCTCTCTCTCTCTCTCTCTCTCGAATATCTGTATTGTCTCTCTGTCCTCTCATTCTCTCCAACTCACTCACTCACTCACCCTCTCTCCCTCTCTCTAAACCTAAGATCCCCTCTCGGTCTCCTTTGTCTTCTTTTTTTCACAATGTCTCTACCAGACACCGAGAGCGGCGGCGGAGGATGACTGGGCATTGCTGATCCCTGTGCTGAGAATCCCGATCACACAGTCCCACAGATCGCTTTCGGAAACAATATTTTCTCAATTTTGACACAAATTAACGTGATCTGTTTTTTTTAAAAACATTAATCACTGCTAGTATTCCCTAAAAAAAGAAATTTCATTATATAATCACATGTTTTTGAAGAAAATAAAAAACACCTCCGAAATTTACGCCACCCTTGGTTCGAGCGATGTAGTTTCTAAGTTAACAACGCCGCCCCTTTCTATATTGTGAAAATAAAGTATTTCCGAGTAGATCTTTTGTTTCCGTCATCTTCTTCGAATTCCTCCCTCTAAATTCTAAACATTTCCCTCGACGACGGAAGCCCCCCGTCCATTGGCGGCCGTCTTTTTCACGTGGGGGCGAGGGACGCTCCGCCCTTTAAACCGCTTGGCAACGGGGCGCGCTTGTGTTCGGGCTCTTTGGAAAGCGATCGTCGCTTCCTTCGAAGCACAGCTGGAGCTCAAGATTTCTCTGAAGCCTCGGGCGAATGTCCGCCGAGTAGACGACTGTATGCCGTATTTTCGCATGCCATTTAGCCTGGACAGCACCACTCTGCCCAGCACTTCGGACCATGTGATGCCGCACAACAAACACCACAGTGGGTTACAGTAATTATACTACTTTATTTGTTTATTTATTTCAGGGTTACGGTAGGACGCAAAAGAATTTAAATATTTTAATTTATAAACAATAATAAACCATCGGAGGCATTTCTAACCCCCAAATTCAATTAAAGAACGAACGCGCACACATGAAACAATAACAAACAAAGCAAAAAATCTTAAGATAAAGTGGAACCATTGAGGTTTTTAGCTTATTTTTCAATCGCAAACGTTCTTCCGGTTTAATTATCGAAAATAAATGACTATTCACTTGGTTTTATAAATGTTATCAAATGAAACAAAATTTTAACGTTTTAATTTTCATTCTGTAAACAAAAACAGAGAAACATGGGAATACAGTAATGTAAGTTAACAGATTTAGTTGTGAACAAATCTAACGACCTTTTTTTTAAACCAAAAATTGCATGTTTATTTGCTTTATCCTCCCGGAAGTAAATTTTATGCGAAACGTGTTTTCATTTGACAAAGGCCACAAATTTTCAACATTTCCCTGTGGGACCAGCTGGACCCCAATCAAAACCAAAAGATGGTTTAATTGAACTTGTAACGAATGTTACAAATGAAATTGTAAAAGACGACATGAAACGAAATTCTGAAGGCTCGTAACAATTTAGATAAGATATTTAGACGAGAATTTTTTAGTACAGTTAGAGTGAAATTTAGAAAATCGGTTATATTTTCAAGTTGGAAATTTTATTTTTCAGATGGAAATCACGGTCACGACTTCGACAGAGCTTACGGGAACCAATTTTCTTCGAACGGGTCAACGAACGGAGACACGATTGTCAGACGGAGCAACGTAGGAGGTGAGCCTTTTTTGTTTACATTTTACACTATATTTTATTGGAAATTTAACACAACACACACACATACACACACACACACACACACACACACACACACACACACGTTGCACCAACTAAACCCTTGTAATATGAGTATTATCGAAATCATCCGACTGTTTTATCGTTTCAGAAGTGACCGAGGATCTTGCCAATTACCTTTTGGACTGCCTGGTTTTGGAGTCCTGTTTCGAGGTCCATCAGGAGGCTTGTTTATTAGCCGAGGCCAATCAGCCGATGAATTCTCTGGATCCGGATCCCGACGGCCAGTTATTCTCAGGGGTTGGTTTTACATTGCAAAACTTTGCTATTTCTTTTATGAAAACCCTTTTTTACAATGTATTTTCTATTGTTTAGTTGCACAACTACATTCCGCCAAAGCCAATGAACGCAGACGAGATGGTTGTTCAATGTCTGCAGTGTCCGAAGACGATGTCTGTGAAAATATTCGCTCAGCACTTGGAACAACACTCGGGAGGAGGAAGGAACAGCTCACGGTAGGGGTTAAACTCTATTTACATATGTAAGTCTTTATGTTCAGGACAGCCCGCAAACGGATGGCTGAGGAACACCAGCTGAACAACCTCCGATTGGGATCTTCTGATGACGAAACTGTTGATGTAAGTGTATGAGAGAAGAGTTTAGCAAAAACCAGTTAATAAAAACCATTAGAGAAGCAGGGTCATCACTGCCTTTGCGAGCAAGGCGATAACACGCGCCAACTGACTACAGCGCGGCTGCTGACCTTTGCGGAGGGGAGTGCGCAGAGCCGATTGGAATCGATTAGGGAAAGGACACTTAGGCGAGGAGGAATAGAGGGACAGAGAGAGAGAGAAAGAGAGAGAGAGGGAGGGAGGGAGATAGAGGGAGAGAGAGACAGAGAGAGAAAGAAAAAGAGAAAGAGATAGAGATAGAGATAGAGATAGAGATAGAGATAGAGATAGAGATAGAGATAGAGATAGAGATAGAGATAGAGATAGAGATAGAGATAGAGATAGAGATAGAGATAGAGATAGAGATGGAGATGGAGATAGAGATAGAGATAGAGATAGAGATAGAGATAGAGATGGAGATGGAGATAGAGATAGAGATAGAGATAGAGATAGAGATAGAGATAGAGATAGAGATAGAGATGGAGATGGAGATAGAGATAGAGATAGAGATAGAGATAGAGATAGAGATGGAGATGGAGATAGAGATAGAGATAGAGATAGAGATAGAGATAGAGATAGAGATAGAGATAGAGATAGAGATAGAGATAGAGATAGAGATAGAGATAGAGATAGAGATAGAGATAGAGATAGAGATAGAGATAGAGATAGAGATGGAGATGGAGATAGAGATAGAGATAGAGATAGAGATAGAGATAGAGATAGAGAGATAGAGAGATAGAGAGAGAGAAAGTGAGATAGATAGAGAGAAAGAGAGATAGATAGAGATAGAGATAGAGAGAGAGAGAGATAATAGAGAGAGCAAAAATAATAAGTGAATGAGCGAACGAGGAAAGATACACACACAAATCTCGCGCGCACAAGAACACGCACACACGCACACACGCACGCACACGTTGAAGACCACAGTTCTCAGAAAATCATGTTGCAAAACAACCTTTGTTCGCGAAATGATTCATTTTGCCCTTTGTAAAGTAACAGTTTTTTCTGATGCCTTTCGCAAGACTGATTCACCGTTTCCATGGCGTGTATTTCCTCGTCGTTTCCGTTCAGTTAATTGTTTCCTTCATGTACTTTCCTATGTCTTTTGCGTTCAGCACGCAATGTCCCATTAAAAAAGTGAAATGGTGATTTCCTTGGCAACGGGTTTTTCCAGATCGACTCTCGTCTTCTGTCCCCGATGTCTAACAACGACGACGACGACTGGCAGATGAGCAAAAAGAAAAAGCGTCAAAACCCAAAGGCCAAGAAGAAGCGGTAGCCGCCTCTCTCACTCACTTCTTCGTCTTTCTCAGACACACGGGTCGCGCTTTTCAGGAGTCTCACTTCAAATGAATATATGCATTAATAACACTATATTGGTTGAAAGAGTAGAGAGAGGAGGGAGGAAATGGGAAAATGAGGAGAGCTGAGAGTCTTCCAGAAAAGAGATTTTGTAGAAAGCCTCACCTAACGCACTCCCTGGACGTCCATAGAAACCTAAGAACTGAATTATATACAGTTCGTGCTAAAACTACTTCGAAAGTACGTGTGAGTGTTTTGATGTTGTTCCTAGAGTACTCAGGACATGTACGCAGTCAAATCGGCTGAAGTAGATTTGGCGAAGAGTATATGTTGAACCGATGCCGAAGCGCCTTTTTACTTATCTTCACATGGCGAGAGGTTACTGAACGGCCATTGTATAGTCTAAATTTACGTTGAATAAGGCAACTCACTTTAACAACACTTTAAGTGGAGTTGCCGATAAGAAGATATATGAAAAGTGAACATGCCCGATTTTACTGTATAGAGGGTAGCGATAGGATATGAGGAGATAAAGATAGAGATAGAGATAGAGATAGAGATAGAGATAGTGAGAGTGAGAGTGATAGTGATAGAGAGAGTGAGAGAGAGGAAGAGAGAGAGAGAGAGTGAGAGATAGTCAACATCCCCAAATTCCCTATTGCCTCGACAATGAATTTCACATAACAAGATCATTCCCACCCAAACACAAAAGCCGTTTTGTTGTGAAAATGTTTCCGTCATTCGTGCTATAAACAATCTTTTCGTCATCATTGTTTTGTAGCACAAATTTCCGCTTCTTATTACATAAATACACGAAAACATATTAGGGAAATAAAGGTGTGACTTTGACCAATTTCCATTCAATTTCCGGAAATCTTTATGCACTTGATCAAATTGGGGGAAGCAGAAATTGTGTTGGTATCTCTCATTTTACAAACAGCGCCTGATACTTAAGATACATTAAAAATAATCAAAGATTGGGTGGGCATCAAGTGTCGTCGCCCATCAAGTGCAGTTCTTTTGAACAAAAAGAAGTGGCGCCCAACGTGGGGATATAGCTCAGTGGTAGAGCGCTCCCTTAGCATGGGAGAGGTCTGGGGTTCAATTCCCTATATCTCCAAAACTTTTTTGTTCTGTGGGAATGTAACGTTAAAGTGTCTTTTGAGTCCGACGCATTTTAAGAACAACATGGAAACATAACGGTCAGTTTAACAAGAAAGGAAAGTTTGAAATGAATAAGATTGCAACACTTGGAATTCGTTACTTTATTCTATTGGGAATCCAAAAAGTCTACTTCTTCTGCTGATTCTTGATGCGTTCGTTGCGACGCTTCCTTTCCTGCTCCTCAGCCATCTGATCTTCCAAGTACCATTTCTCCTGAAACAATCCATTTGTTATCTCTCTCTCTCCCTCTCTCTCTCTCTCTCTCTCTCTCTCTCTCTCTCTCTTTCTCTCTCTCTCTCTTTCTCTCTCTCTCTCTCTCTCTTTCTCTCTCTCTCTCTCTCTCTCTCTCTCTCTCTCTCTCTCTTTCTCTTTCTCTCTCTTTCTCTCTCTCTCTCTCTCTCTCTCTCTCTCTCTCTCTCTCTCTTTCTCTCAAAAACCCACCGTCGGTCTGTTCCGGTCCCTGTTGATCCTGTCGATGGTCTCCTGCCGCTCTGCGTAGTAGTACTTGTATGCCAAGATACACACGTTAAAGCAGCAGGAGATCGTAAGGGCGATGAGGACTGTGTAGAACCAGGAGGCCTGGGGCTTGTCCTCCTCGTCGTCCCGCATCATCCGGAGAGTCATGACGGCCGTCGCGGAGGGAGGTGGGAAAGGGAAATGAGGAGACTGAATGAAAACTAAGACAAGGCATTTTAATTTCAATATTCTAATCAAGATACTCTTATTGAGAAATACCACATGTTGATAGCGCAAATCCCCTTAGGTGCTATATCCTCTGATTAGATTCATAATGAGAATACTTACAATTAGAACTAAGTGTATTTGATAGGTAAGCTAGCTGAGCTAGGTAACGTATGTGGGTAAGGTAGTTAATGCATTTAAGGTAGTTAATGTAGTTAAGGTAGGTATTTTAGGTAAGGTAGTTAAGGTAGGTAAGGCAGTTAAGATAGGCAGCAAACGATATGTGCTTTGGTATTGTTGAACATTCTAATTAGAATGATGTATGGGAAATATTCCGATGGATGCCCCCCCCCCCCAACTATACTCCTCGCCCACAGAGCTTGACCGGAAATTTAGGACATTAGCATAACTTTCAATAGACACTTATGCAAAAATATGAACTTGTAAATCCGTCATTGCTTACGCTAATTAGCTTAGATTCGCAGGTTCTTTATACTTCCGGTCAAGGTCTATGGGCGAGAAGTATAGGTTAGCACCTCCCCTTATAATAAAACCTTACCGTGTTTGTCTGTGTGTGTAGTGTATCAGCGTAGGTCCACGCGTTCATTTCCCCAGCGAGGAAATGTAAGTTCGGCCGTAGGCCGAGTTCACGCCGCGTAGCCGCGTGAACCTACGTAAATTCCTTGGCTGAAAGTCGACTAACTTAGGGACCAAGGCTGACTGTCTATGTGGCCGCAGGAAGAAGAGGGGAGAGCGCCGTAGGCGCGCGTACCCTCCTGGTCGGGAATAAAATTACTGTGAAACTTTCACAGTAAAATTTCAAAAAATTTTGAATACTGAAGTGACCAATTGAAAGATGCCATACCCTTTTATTCCCTGTTATGTTTTCTTTCGGAACAACATTAGTAGATTTTATTATAGCTTGCGTCAAATGTACACGATCCAACGTTAAAACTGTTTATATAGAATCAAAAGCTTTCCAAAACAGTAAACTCGTTCCGTATGATTATACTCTTCGCCCACCGACATTTTTGGAAATATCGGTATTCTACGAATCTAAGCTAATTAGCATGCGTGACATAGCGGCACATTCACTTTTTTATATTACCCAATTTACTGCTAATGTAAAATTTTTGCGGTAAAGCTCATTGGGCGACGAATATACATACTATCATGGTGATAAAAATGAATACATTAATAATAGAGTAGCACAATGCAACATTGGAAAAGTTTACCAACCATCCTTCCCCAATTATTCGTGGGAACCACCCAGCAATAGGTCTAATTCATCGGAGTTTGGGATTTCTGGACAGATTTCTGTGTGGACGACGCGTTATCAAGACATTACATTTTCTTTACGGGTCACTTTTACTTTTTTTTATCTCTGTTGTTTCACTCCCGTAGTTACAACGTCTTATAACAAACCTCGTTCCCCTTTAAGAGAATGCCTTCTGAATCTGTTTCTGGCATTCGATCGGTATACTGAACTGAATTTTGGTTCGAAGCGAAATTAAACATATTTCTATCTAGGCCCTAGGGACATTCAGTTTGAAATATGAAGTAATTGACTCCAAAAGTCATGAACTTGCAGTCTGGCACTCATAGCGATCGTACCCGTCAGATGTAGAATTTCAAAGAAACATGCGTTGGTCAGACTCCCATCTAGATTGTTTCCTTGATAAAGCTCCATTTAGTTGTTCATGTTGCTCATCCAACTATTTATGTGGATTACCCAACTATTTTGTCAATCTATTTAACTGTGTGTTGAATCAAGGATTTCGTTTTGAATCCAAGTCCAGAGGCCTCAAGTTGTTGTGAATATTCTGCTTTACACTACGGTCGGTAGCGTTGATGTCGGGATTACCCAATGTGAACGGCTCACCCCTTTCTCTCTCTCTCTCTCTCTCTCTCTCTCTCTCTCTCTCTCTCCCTCTCTCCCTCTCTCAAAGCCTTACTATAGAATGTTTATCAGCCCATACTATCGGATGAAGTAAGATCGCTTGTGTGTTGTGTTATGTACAGATACGTCTCAGTGATGGAAGAGGCGCAGTCCAGTCTGAACGAGTGTGATTCCGTGTTCGTCGCAGGCGGCGGCCACGTCGTCGTCGCGAACACTGCCTCCCGGGTGGGCGATGTACTGCACTCCGAACTGCTTGGCACAGTCGACGTTGTCACGGAAGGGAAGGAAGGCATCGGAGGACATGACGACGCCAGAGAGCTTCGAGAGCCACTCACGACGCTGCTCCTGAAAAAAAGAGAGATGAGGAAGGGATTGGGTCCCGCCACGATGACAGCATTAGTTTGAAGATGATCTTTTAGTTCTCGGGACTATGGAAATGTATTTTTAATCTTGGAAAATAGATGAGTCTCAAATGAGCCACGAAATATTGCAGCGTCCCTCTAGGGAGTGGCATCATACTAAACACTGGAAATATCGAAAGCCTAGTTTTGAATTTTGACATGAACCACACTATATTGTGATCAAATATATACGTTTGGAGAGATTGGTAATTGCACTTCTCTTCATTTTGAGCCAATGGTTGCGTGCTTTTCAAAGAAAGACTTCCTCTGGGTCGTCTTCTGTGTACCCTGCCTTCGTAATCTCTGCGTAAAGGTCCTCCGACGTCAGCCGGGCTTCCTTCTGATCCCCTCAGTTCATCTTCGACCGCCCCGCGCACCCAAAACACAGCCCTGACGTCATTCCGAGACCCATAATTTGAACTCGAGGAAGCGGCGCCAAATTGACGACGAAAATGAGGTGCCCGGAAATGACGCGAAAAGGAACAGGAGTTTCAAAACAATGGTTTTCGATAAAACAAAAAGTTTTGGAGATATAGGGAATTGAACCCCAGACCTCTCCCATGCTAAGGGAGCGCTCTACCACTGAGCTATATCCCCACCGCATACGGTGGGGCAGGACTGCCATTTGTCCAGCCCGAACAGGAATGTGACATGACCAGCCGATCTCTGATTTCCTAACTTCCGCCGTACGAACAGCGCTTATCTTTTGAAAAGAAGAAAGTGATAACTCACACTGGTGAAAGGCTCGACGGGCTCAGTGAAGTACTGCTGCCATTGGTCGACGGTCACTTCGTGGCCGAGCACTCCGGAGCACAGGATGTCGATGGCGTTCGACTTCTCAGCCCTCTTCACGCTGGCCTTCCACGGCAGGGACAGCACGTGGGGGTGCTGACGCATGTGCCTGAAAATGGGAATTTAAATTTCATATTAAAACACTTTTCTTTGATTTTCTTTGAAACTACGGAGGAATTTCGGCGTTTGATCTCCCAGCTATCTAAATGGGACCAATGTACGCAAAACCTATCTCTTTCCTCGAAATCAGTATCATAAAAAGCACGGAACGCGTTGTGACCTATTCTGACGCGTGCTCTTTCGTATCCTGTATTTTGAGGCTATTATACGTTGTTCTAAAGGATAATTTAGCGAAAACTTTCTTTTGTGAGTCCCACCGCGATGACCCATGATCTACCCCGCGATGACCCGTGATGCATTGCGCACTGACCTTTGCAGTGGAATGTCAAAAATATAATAGTCTTTTAAAACGAATTAACCCTGACTTAGTCCTTTAAAAATTATTTACGTGGTCAGAATAGAGTATGCCATTTTGTTTACCTGTGGGCACTGCTTTGTTGTCACGAGTTGTCCCTCTTGCTTCACCTGCCTTTTTTGCTTCACCTGCCTTTTTGGACGGCTGTTTATCGAAGTGAAAGGAATGACGGCAATGAAAGAGAAAGAATGGCACAGAGGGACCGAAATGTGAAGAATTGACGGAATGGGAAGAATTTCGGGTGATAAAAAGATAAAGTTGTGTGACAGACAAAGTTTGGGGCGGTTAAACCACGGTCAGAATTATTAGCAAAGGAGGTAACCAACTAACAAGTTTGGGTCCTCCCCCGAACCTACGGTTTACCGTAACCATCCACTCCAAGAAGCCCCTTTAAATCTCTTTTACAACTACAGTAACCCGTCCTCGGATGTTGTTGGAGCATACAGTAACCCAAACACCCGTTGTCTTCAAGACTACCTAGCCTTCCAAAGGTTACAATTTCCAGCGGTCACTTGTAGTTTCCTGTCTTCTTTCATCGTACAGCCACGTGCGCTTATCAGTGCTCCGCCACCGCTCCAAACACACTTTGAGCCGTCGTCTTTCTGGCGTCACCACCTATTTTCGGATGGGCGGGGCGTCTTCGGCTGGTGGCCCGAGGGCACAAGACGCCCAAAACGACCCACTGCCACCGTCACAAACAGGTGCGTGTTTATTCAACCGGGCTGGCCCGTGTAGCCCTTGAACGGTCGTGCACGGTCAGTTGAGCGGCGCGTGACCGATCGAGGGGGAGGGGCCAAAGGGGGACGGATAGGACACAGGCAGTGGAGGCTGTTGTCACACAAAACGGCTGTTTTCATTCTTTCTGGGGAGTCCTGTTCCCCAATCGATCCTAGGACTTTTTGTCTCAATACGCAGGTTTGTCTACGTTCACAGTAACTTTAACATCCTTGTCAATAGTCGTAAGCAGTTCAAAAATGTCAGAAACACTAAGATTAAGCGAGCAAAAAAGAATGGCGAAGACAGGAATCGAACATGTGTCGCCACGGCCACAACGTGGAGTACTAACCACTATACTACTTAGGCCGATAGTTTAGCATCGGGGCATCCCATAAGTACCCGCAACAACTGCCATCGCGTAGTCAAGACGAATTGCTTTGATTCACTTTATAAATTAAAAAAGGGTTTAATACGTATAGCGTGCCCAAATTAGTCAGCTAACCAATTTCATAGGGGTTGATTGGTTCATTTATTTACATTCGGTGTCAGTTATTAATCAGTCCCTTGGCCAAATAAGCCCTAAATAGGACCAATCTTCAATCCAAGCCATCGTTAAACCCAATATGAACATCAAGTTCCAGTTGACAAGTTTTTTAAAACATTTGTCAGTCTCAATTTTTGCAGATGTTCCCTCCTTGAGCGATGCTATCCGAACTCTCCCTCCTCCTACTCGCCGTCCCCATGGCCTCCGCCCTCCTAATGTTCGACAGGGGTAATTTTATACTAATTCTGCATTTCCATCGTTATAATTTCCTAATTGCCCCTAATTAAAGCGTTTAGTTGAAAGTGAAAACGCGTGTCTCCGTGCCATGTGCGAGGCGGACTCTGGCTGTGTGCCCGTCGGCTGCTCCATCGACCAAAACGACCGCACCGGCTGCGGATACTTCAGACTTAACATTTACCAGTTTAGGGTGGGTTACTGTAATTAGCTGCTACAGTATCCCTGAACTGCGGTAATCGATTGATTTTAGCAATGCTTTCAACCGGGCAAAAAAGAGGACGAAGACGAATTGTCGGCTTGGATCAACTGCGCAGAGAACTACGAATGCTCAGCTATGTGTATTAGGGTAAGATTTTAATCATTTCTCAAAATAAGGTATATTACTTAACAATAAAATTAAATTACGTTTTTTAAAACAGTTGAAACAGAATTCTTATGACCAAATGCGTAATGTTTGATTTCCAAAGGACACTGTTTCCTTTGAGAATAAACGGCGAGTGATAGTGGAGGACATTCTGGGTTTGGAGCCTTTTCTCTGCCTCTCTCTATTTAGCATGCTCTCTTTTCCCCAGCCCGGGTAGATCAGGGGTTATGGTGGCGGGACCCATTGCCAAATATCCTAAGTCAATCGGTTATCGATTTTTGGACGAAGAACTATAACTACCCGCAAAGTTAAGAAAACCGTACAATAACCATATTTTTGCATCACATTGTTATTTTTCAGTCGCTTGGCGTGCGTTTCCGTGTGAAATGCTACGGCAAATCGGACTGTGAGACGCTCGCGAGGATCCACGACGGCGGGGCCAACGGCTGCCGCGAGAGGAACACTTTGTTCTACTGGAGGAAGGTGAGAGACGCCTGCGGCAACGACTGCCAGGGACCGATCTTCACCAAACAGAGACACCGTCTCTGAGATCTCAACTCGATTCTCGAATAAACCGCTTTCACTCTTTCCCCATTCACATTTCTTTTGAGACTCACCAGTTGGCAGCCTTGTCTCCAGCCAGTCGGGTGCAGTGGATTCGGCTCTGTTGACCGGCTCCCATTCCGATGACCTGGCCTCGATGGGCGAAGCAGACGGAGTTCGACTGGGCGTACTTCAGAGCGACGGTGGCCACGATGAGATCATCAACGGCCGACTTGGGCAGCTGAAATTACACTTTTCAAAATGGTCTTTCGCTTCCAAAGGGAAATTTTATAGCACACTTTGCGGGTCACTGCCATCGCTGGAGAATGAATTAACAAAACTCCACTTTTACTGGAAAAACTCCAAAATCTGATGTATGTACACATCTCTCATTTTGCCTCCAATCAGTCTAGGATACTGTCATTTGTTTTTCCGTCTACCGCCAATTTCATAAATTTGAAAATGAATTATGCGTCGTAAAAGTAATTGGAAACCAAAAAAGAACGTATGTATAATGCCCGCCAATTCTAAGAAATGAGTGTGTGTGTGTGTGTGTGTTCTTTCCTTCCTACCTCTTTGTGTTTTCCAACAATGTCACTGAAGGTTGCGTGGTTGATGACGGCGTTGTTCCTCTTCTGTCTCAGTCTCAGTCCGAAAACTGTCCTCTCCTCAGTTTCCGTGGGAATGTAGTTGGGGTTGACCTTGAGCACACAGTAGTTTCCATTCTTCTTCTTGGCCAAAAGAGCCAGAGCAGCAGGGTCAAAGTCGGGAGCCACAACTCCGTCGGACACCTCGCGGTTGATGATCTTAGCAGTCAGTTCATCGCACTTCTCGGAGAGGGCGATGAAGTCTCCGAAGGAGGACATTCTGTCGGCACCTGAATAAAAAGATCATTTGAGGTTATGGAAGAAGCGACGGACAAGACTAGCTTATGGGACTAGACGAAGCGAGACCACGCACTGGGGAGAGGGCTCACCAAGCAGCTGGCACCAGGCCATTTCTCTCTGGGGATTCGAGACCCACTCCTGTTCTCCAAAGAGCGCCTTAGCGCCTTAAGGGCTAACGAATACTCACCTCGGGCACGGGCGTAGGCCGCAGCCAGGGTAGGCTTACGGGTGTCCAGGGGAAGGTCGGCCACCATACAAGAGGTAGCCTCTGCCTCGTTCAGGGGAACTCCAACGGATGCTCCTGAATTCAAGTGGTTGTTGGATGGATCTTCTAAACTTGCCTGCGGGCGAAACGTGTTTGAAAGACGAAGCAGCGGGCATCTGTGTGGCAGTGCTGAGTTCCTTGACCAACTGCCATCCGTTGAGTGCGTCGAGGATGTTGATGTAGCCAGGAGCTCCGTTAAGGACCTTGATCGGCATCTCCTCCTGAACTGCGAAGAATTCCGCGTCAGGCTTCTGATGAGGGTTGGTTCCTGAAGAGATCTATGTCTTATTCTATGCCATTAAAAATCACCGTAACGAAGGGAAATGGAACGTCCGTCGCTGAGCTGGCGGCGCATGTAGCGGCTGATCTCCTCGTCGTACGAAGTGGTGTGTTCGAAGGCCTAAAACCAATATATTCACTCATTTTGAATATTTCTTTCATTAATGTGGCAAGTATACCAACCCCGCAATTGTCAGTTCCGGCGAACTCAAAAAAGTATGAAATTGAGGCGTTCCGTGCAGCGGAACGGAACCTTTTAGCAACCACGTGGAAACCTTTTGCGGTCACAGGAACCACTTTTCATGTCAGAATGATATCTACATAAATAAAAATCAACGGTATCCACAACATACGCAGACACACACACACACACACACACACACACACACACACACACACACACACACACACACACATGTTTGAATTGCGGTGAACAGTTTCAAAAGAAACCACAGCAGCCAATTATCAGAGCTACTACGGGATTTGCGATAACAATCATATTTTCCCAAAGACCACCATCCATGGCCCCAGTGTGCATGTAATTGTGCAATCCGTGCCCTCCCAACCAGCCTAATCCCCGTTTTTTTTTTTTTGCGCGATCTCCGTCCCTCCAACGGCGTGTCATCGCTTCTCGTCGACGGGCAGACGGAAATTAACGCGATTGCTACAAATGGCTGCAATAAAGGCCAGAAGCGAACTGCAGCCTCCGAACTCCGCCCTCGGGCCGCGCGGGGTCAGCCTTCGGCCGCCCACTCGTATTGGGGCAGTGAGAGGGACAAAGAACCTAGGGTCATTCCATTGTTATGAATAAATGGACAGCTGTCGGCGGAGTCTTGCCCATCAAAGACTGCAAAAACCACCCGAAACTGCTATTCGATGCAACCAGAAATCGTTTTTTTCTCTCAGTCACGAATGAAAAGTGAATTTCTTTGTTGCAATTCTACCAGTTTCTACTTTTCACGCCTTAAAGCCTGGTTCAACTCGCGGAAATTTAAAAACTTCCGGAATCTTCAACGTAGCGCGAAATAGTGAAATTCACAATTTGGAAGGAATTTCAAGCTTCAAGCGAATGAAACCCTTTCACGGTTATTTCAACTTCAGTAATCGGATTCAGTAGGGTAGTCGCCATGAAATGTGCATAATCCAGTGGGCAGAGGTATTCGGGCGTGGAAGGCACTTGGTAAAATTAACACTACAGTATCCGATTTTGGCTTAAAATGAAAAGTTTATCAGCACAAACTAAAGGAGTCTTGTGAGCTGGTTACACTTTGATATGCAAAAGAGCAAGAGCGGGGTTATAACTGCCGCCAAACTGAAATCACATGCTAATCGCGAAAACATGCAAATCATGCTCTGTCGACTACAAATTTCCCATATCAACAGAGCATCACTTGAACATTCTAATTTGATTTTCACGATTCCAATTTGGCGACAGCTATATCGATGGCTTCGTTTATATCTTTGAGAAACGTTTGAAGGGTATCAAATTATTGCATATTTTGTTCCCAAACTACAAATTATTCTTTTGAAAGTCGTTCCTTTTCCGGATTTATCAGCGTTTCTCGGTCCCTCTTTATTCAGTGCTCGCTTTTTGCGTACCCGAGTAGGCCACGACTCATCGCCACAGGATTCACTGAAAAACGCGAACGATTTCATATTGTTCAGATTTAACTAACGTTCGACTCGATTCCAACTAATGCTATGTTCACATATCAGTATGACTACGATGTCCAAAGTTTTATTTTTTACCGAACAAGCGCTGTGAATTGCGAAACAAAGCAGTGTAAAGCAATGAAAAGTTCGACAGTTTACCTAAAACAATCAAGGATTTCCGAATGGAGCAACAGGTATAGAAACAAAAGAAACAGATTATTTATAGAACGAAGTCGTGTTCTCTAAGACCAAGCATGCGTTTCTGGAAGGTCTACATTTAATTCCTTATAGTAAAAGGGACCGTAAGGGGAACTTTTTTCTATGAAAATCATTTGTAAATATGCTGATTGCGCGGCCCCATTTGAAATGTGTTTTCCCATAACTTCTCCAAGAAACGGTTGTTCACAAAATGACGGCAAAGTTTTCGTCAGTATATGATTTGCTAGAACTAGCATTTCATTGTTAGTAGCTCGTATGAATATCAAGGAGCAACTTGTTCCTTTGGCTAAGAATTAACCAATTGCAAAGTACCTGCGCATCTAATTAAGTGACCCGCGCGACCCAGATGGTCCCCTTCTGCAGCGCGTTTGCTCTTTGGATGAGGAACTAGTTCACAGGCGTCAAAGCGATGAATACGGTCAAACTTTGCCATAACTGAGTTCAACGAAGGTTTGAATTTTCTGATTAAACGAAGTTCAAAAACATTCCCAGTGAACCAATATTCAACTAAACGCATTTCCTTGTTTTGACACTTGGGAATGCACTTGACAAACTTGAGGGTGTACTCGTCAATAATTCACAAGAAATGAATTTCAAATCCCCCGTTTAAAGTGAAACAGCCCCTTTACTACCTTGTAATTCTTGTGGTAGAGTCGATCGAAGAGCCGTGAATTCGACTGCGACCGGTGTCGTTCGTCGTCGCCGATGGCCCTTCGCTTGTAGGCCATCGAAGATATCCGCGACATGGTGGTCCGTCGAAAGGGTGGTCACAGAGTGTGGGTGGTCTGGGAATATTCCTACGGTAGGTCTAGAAGTCGGTGGCGGCCGGCGCCGAACACATCGGTCAGGGGGCGGGTCGGATGAGTGTGCGGGTAACGAGCGACGACGAAGAGGGCCGAATCCATCAAAAACAATCGGCGCCCTCGGGCCACGACCTACACGTAGATTTAGCAAGGACGAGGGAACTAGACGACGAATGGAATCCCCAGCCAAACAACGGTCAAAACGCCTCAGGGGACGAGAGGAGACTTATGGTGACAGATTGACGGCCATCGCTTATGTCGTCAAAAGGAGGGGATCTCAAAATGTTTCAGAAACAATCGTCTGACTTTTGAGGATCAAGGGGACCAAGGATTCGTTAAATCCACCTTGCCCTTCGTGCGATCCACGTGCGACCAACGATGACACCTGGTCCCCCGGGAGGACTCGGATGACGGCCAACGGGGACACGGATTGGCGACGAAACATTCAATTGACAAAGGATTCCAACGAATGAGTTTAGCTGAGCAAGAAGAAAACCAGTACAAGGAGGTAGTCTGAGAGAGAGAGAGAGAGAGAGAGAGAGAGAGAGAGAGAGAGAGAGAAAGAGAAAGAAAGAGAAAGAGAAAGAAAGAGAAAGAGAAAGAGAAAGAGAAAGAGAAAGAGAAAGAGAAAGAGAAAGAGAAAGAGAAAGAGAAGAGAGAGAAGAGAGAGAGAAAGAGAAAGAGAAAAGAGAAAGAGAAAGAAAGAGAAAGAGAAAGAAAGAGAAAGAGAAAGAAGAGAAAGAGAAAGAGAAGAGAAAGAGAGAAGAGAAAGAGAGAGAGAGAGAGAGAGAGAAGAGAAAGAGAAAGAGAAAGAGAAAGAGAAAGAGAAAGAGAAAGAGAAGAGAAAGAGAAAGAGAAA